>JAMLFY010000012.1:13483166-13635940 GCA_030441495.1 Dalbergia oliveri | reverse complement strand
GATATTTTAGAATTGTACTCAATTATTACCATTTCCAAGTTATGGGAATCTTTTAATCTCACCCTTCAACATGGAAATAAAATCTCATTAAAACAAAGGAATATCTCTTTCATGGAATAATTAATACCCAAAAATAGTTTTATAAAACTAATAATAAACACAAAAACAAATTATTCCCTAACAATTATTTTCAAAATAGATTAGTATATCTTGAAATAAATACTCTTTTAAAAGAAACTAATAAATCTACTAATAAAAAGACAGGACTAGAACAACCTCATAAATCCTTTTGAATAAGTTTATATAAGAAGCGGATGCTAAGTTAATGAAAGACTAACGCAAACATTTTAAATACAAAGCATAACTATATGCCAAATTAAAGACTTCCAAGTAAATAAAAATTCATTTCCTTCTCAAATCACTAACACAAGAAAAACCAATTTTAAAGCACACTAGAGGCACCACTCGTTTGCCTTTAGAATGCCAAGTGCTTAAAGTAAACATCTCTAATAACTAAATTCAAGCAAGACCCACTTAATTCTTAACATGCACATGTTTTGGGAAGCACAGAGATAGGTTCATACCTTGAGATGAGGTTAAGCTTTCTTTTGTTAGAATTGGCAAGTGATCCAAACAAGGATCACAAGAAGACCAAACCAAAATGGCCGTATCTTCAAGGACCAACCAGGGAAGTAAGTTTGATGAATCCACCAAATCTCTGAATCCAAAAACAAAGAGAAAGAGAAACTCAAAACAAAAATAATATTAAATTCAAATGTGGTAAATTCTTTGATTTAGTCTCACTTCAATCTCTAAAAAAATTTGCTTGCATCATGGCATGAGAACAAATTTTTACTTAAAGAATGTTTTTATATATTTAGACTATTATTACTTACATTTTCATCTCTACCAGAAACCATATCATTATTATTATCTGCGAGTATCAGAAGCAGAACACTCCCATCTACTACCACATCATCAACACCAGGAGTATTTTCATTCATATATGTTGCCGTATCTTCGACACCAACAGCACTTTCATCCATATTAGCTGCCATACCATCATCACCACTAGAAACAAAAACATCCGCATGGGAGATCTCCATGTTTTGGTCAACTGGGTCTTCATATATGAGATAAACTGTTTTTGACAATGAATCCATGCCCCAAAACAACAACAACCTGCACTTGTCACCAGGTTCAAGATTTGAAATTATGCTTTGCCAGCCTCATCTCTTAGTGAAGTCAATGTATCTCCCTTGTAGACATCAGTGGTGGCCTTTGTGTGATTTATGATCAACACATTATTAAGAACAAGACCTTTTGATGTTATAATGTCAGGGGAAGAAGAATGCACAATGCACAACATCACTGTCTTCAGGATACGCCCATTCACTTGAGGGACATCAAAAATCACAGAAAAACCTTCACTACTGAAGGTTAACCAATCAGGATTCTTGTCACCAGGGAGCAAACAATCTCCTCGAACATTACAACTACTTGTCAATTTCTGCATAACCAACATATGCTTTAGCAAAATATAAATAATACCTAATTTATTTAACAACTAATTAAGGACCTACTATTATTTAAAAAAGAAAAGAGTAAAGAGATGTGTTTTGCCTAATAAGATTAACTTATTTTCTCATAGATTAAAATTCTAATTTTATAACGTAAGGAAAAAAATTGGATAGAAATTAGAACAATAAAAGCCCTATATCTCACTACATAAAGTTTGACCATAGTACTATCGATCTATTTATAAAAGAGAGAAATTAAAAAGCCTTTTTTGAAAATTTATGCACGATTATCGAAGTGTTAATATATATTTATCTATTAAATGAAAGAAAATTAAAAAAAAATGATAGACCGAAGATAGAGACAAACCTATGAGATGCACTCTCAAATATCTTTATGACTTGGACAATTAATTCCCACTTGGATTAAAATGGAATTCAAACAATTTCTTGGTCCAGAAATGTCACCTTGACTGCGGAACCGCTAATGTTGCGGTCTCCATATTTGAGACATGTGATGTGGTTTGTGTTGCTTGAAGTTCCATACCATTTGAGGCATTAAAGTTAACCAAGGGTGCATTTCCAGTTATTTGAAGCTGTGAGCGCATTCCAACATAAGGCTTTGAACCTTTGGAAGCTCATTGATGATAAATGATGCACCATGAAAACTATTTGGCACAGTTGAGGGAAAAAGACATGAAGAGTCCACAAATGCTTGTATTTGAGGTGAGAGACTATTTGTTGGAGAGGTCCATGACCAGTGATAGAAGGAATCACGTTACGTGACAATCCTTCAAAGCCACACATAGAAATATATACAATGCTTTTCATTCTTATCACTGCATGAGGCACTTGTGTTATAGCTGTCATCTGTCATTAAGGTTGTCAAAGATTCCATGTTCAAGTCCTCTTCCAACTTGTCAATACTTGTGCAGCAGAAAGAATGAGAGTTTTAAGAGATTTCAACTTATAGATGCTTTTTGGAAGTACTTGAAGGCTTGTACAACCTTTCAAATTGATTAGAAGAACTTTTTTGAGATGTCCAATGGTGTGGGAAACTGATGACAAACTTGGACAATCTTTGAGTATTAACTTTTCAAGATTAGGCAAGTAGTTAAAGTTTGGGGTTTGTGTCAAGTGTTGAGAATGACTGAGATTGAGAATTTTCATGTTATCCAGCAACTACAAGAAGAAATATTTTGAGAGATAAATTAAAGAAGTACCCTAGAAAAAATAGACAGAGATAATTTTAATGTGTCACTAGAATAGCAATTGAAATACATAGATTGTTTTAAGAAAGAACTTTGTTATATATACTAAGTATAAAATATCAGTAGTTAAGTAGTAAAAATAGAAAATGTATATCTTAAAAAATAAAAAAGCATGTCCCCAAAAAGAAAAAGCATGTAATATTTTATTTTTAAAATTAAACAATAAAAAAGCTATAGTATTTTGGTCGCCGTAAATAGAATTAAATACTTGCAATGTCCTTATTAATTAGAGCACCTCAGCAACATGCGTTTGTTAAAGGATGTTTACTAGCTTTCTATTTCCGACAAGGATTTAGATTCTATGAAACAAAAATAGTTATAAAGAACTTCCTCCAACCTATAATATAAGTCATTTAAGGTTATGTATAGAAATTAAGGTAATAATTGAATTTTATTGATCTCTTAAAAAAAATTAAAAGATGAAAATATCATTTATCACTCATCATGAATTATCTCTCATTAAATAATCAACTCACATCTATTCATTCTCATTCATCATAAATATAAGAGTAAAATAGATAAAAAGTAATTAATGCTTTCTTGAAATGTGAAAATAACTTATATTTAAACCAAATGAAAAATAAAAAAATAACTTATATTATGAATTGGAGGAAGTAAAAAATAAGAGATTAATTATTCTTAAATCATATTATTATTTTGTATGTGTTCTATGAAATAATTTAAAAGTGATTAATTCATTATTTTCTCACTTTACAACCATATATTCCATCTTAGAGGTTCTACATTCTTTGGATGATAGGTTTGATGAGTCGAGTTGGATCTTCTTTTCCAAATTAAATAATCAAAACTGCACAATTCTTTCCTCCCATAGCTCTTGATCAAATTAAAATTTTAAAGTATGATATGGTACTTCTAGTACTTGTAGTTAACATGCTTTCTTTTTCATTGAATTGATTATATAACTATTTTTCAGTCTCGTTTGTCAAAACATATACATATTTTTGGTAGCCGAAAATTTTCTCATCATTGTGATAAAATTCTAAAAAGCATCTTATAATTAATAAAATCGAAACACTATAACATGATAAATTATATGTAAGTTTATTAGCGCAAATAAGACTCATTGAACCAACTCCATGAAAGGCCAATAATCAAAACTCAGAATTCATACCTGGCCCTTCTTCCACACCAGTTGAAGATTGCTATATTTTAAGTCAATGGCAACCAAGTTTCCTTGATCAAAGTTTGCAGTTGTATATGTTGAAGGGCAACCATGCCAGCTCAACCATCGAAGATCTGTTGAAAGGTACTTAAAATCTCCTTCAAATTGTACACCAGCAAGTTGAAGTAATCTGAGTCTCTTCATGTTCTTAAATGCCTTGGTCTTCAAACAAATCGAATTCATCCTCGGCAACATCAAAGCAAGTCCCTCAACAGCTTTTGTTCCCTATGATCAGTCCATTTAAATGAAATGAAACAAAAATAATAATAATAATAATAATAATTATGTATTGGGAACTTAAAAAGTTTGATATTCAAATAAAAACCTTCCACTTTTGGAACCTTAACAAGTGTCCTAAGAACACTAAATAGCAATATCTAGTAGGGAAAATGACCGCGATTGAGTTTTGAAATCCAATTTGGTAGGATTGCAAAAGCACCAAAAAATTCACGTACCAAACTAATTTTCATATTTCTTGTGATAATTTTAAATCAAACGAATGTTAATCAATACCCATTTTGCTTCCTCTAAGCTTTGTTCATATAGAGTTGTGATTAGAATGGTAGCGAATAGGATAGAATGGAATAAATGTTCCATATTATTATTCAGATGTCAAAGGACGTAATAATGGACATAAGCTTCCACATCCCTATTTAGAAATAAGATAGAAGTTGATTGATTGGTAAGGGCAGAAATTGGTAACAATTTTGAGTTAGGAAGAAAAAATAAAATATTAGATGGAATAGAATAGAGTCCACCACGTTACTAAGTTTTGTTCCATTTTATATTATTTTAAGGTATCTAAATAATATTATCTAATGCGATTTTGTTCTATTTATTTTATCACTTTCTATCCGCCTAAACATAACATTGGTGTTGGATCATATTTAAAAATGAAAAACCATATATGAAGTTCTTACCATATTTTTTGATAATATATCATGCACTTCTTTTGGATCCATAACCTACTGCCTTCAGGCATATTTGGTGACATCTCACGAATGATTTCTCTTCCCATGTCTCTCAATAAATCATGCATTCTCAACTTGTTCTTAACATCAACTGTTATAAGGCTTCGCTCTACAAGAACTTTTATTCCAATTTCAGGAGAATGTCCACATCCTTTTAATATATCAATCACATCATTTCTTTCCATTCCAATAAAGAAAAATGCTATATCAAGGAAGATTTCTTTTTCTTTATCATCATTTAAACCATCAAAACTTATTTGGAGCTTCTGTTGCACTTGTTTATTGGGAATACTTTTGAGTTTGTCCAAAACACTTCTCCATTCTTCAATCCCCCTTTTAAACAGATGCGACCCAAGGCCTCAAGAGCTAGTGGTAGTTTCCCACAACAAGAAATAACTTCTCTAGAAATCTCATCAAATTCGTCTATAGGACATGGTTCTTTGAATGCATGCCAACTAAAAAGCTCAATAGATTCAGTGTCATTCATTTCTTCCATTTTGTATAACACTTCAACACCAAGTAACTTAAGAAGATGGTCATCTCTTGTTGTAATAATTACTATACTCTTTGGAGAGAACCATTTATGACTGCCAGCCAAAGCATTTAGTTGCTCCAATTTGTCTACATCGTCAAGTACAAGAAGGATTCTTTTTTGTGGAAGTCTTTTCTCCAATATTGATTTTCCATATTCAATGTTTTGTATCTTTACTTTCATTGTTTTGTAAACATCTGAAAGCAATTGTTCTTGTAAACGAACACCGCCATTATCCTGTTCCCAAACTTCCCTAATATGTAGAAGGAAACATTGACCCTCAAAGTCAAACTCACGGCGAATTTTGTTATATAGTGCTTTGGCAATGGTTGTTTTACCAATCCCTCCCATGCCCCACATCCCTAATAGGATAGGATTTTCTGATTGTTGTTTCTTCAATAGTTTAAGCACATCTTGTACACGAGATTCTACTCCTACAGGATGATTAGCAACAAACAGGTCTTTCCAATCTAGCAAACGAGTAACATGTTCAACAATTTTCATGATATCCTCATTTTCATTCCTGTTAAATATGAGAGAGATAATGAGCACAATCATTTATATAACCATTCTCCAACATGTGAAAGCGTAGAGAGAGAATGGGGATTTGAGTTAAAAAAAAATTGATAACTGCATATGAAAAAATTATGATACATACATAAATATGTGTATGTGTGTGTGTGAATGACCAAAATCTCAACTATTTACAGTAAGTTGATCTCAAAATAGGATGCAAAGTGTTCTCCAATAGTTTCTTATAGACATAAAATTGTGTGACCGTAATTAAATATGTCATAATTATTCTAATTGAAATATTTCTTCCCTTTTAAAATATCTATCACCTTTAGACAAGTACAAGTATTTAGAAAGATAATAAATATGTTGAAAATAGAGTGAACTATAGTGAACCAATTAATAGACCCTAATTAAATTAAATGCTTTTGGAAAACTAATAGTTAGTAGTGGGTGAAATTACATAAAGGGTACTATTGAAAAAAAAATATTGCATTGAAATATAAAATTATCTAAAAATAGATAAATATTTTGAAATATAAAGTTATCTGAAAATTAATAGATATATTGAAAGGGATCATGGAGTAGCAAGATCGTAACTAGAAGCTTTGAATTGAAATTATACGTGTTGAATCTCATGGCACTTACTTAAAGAAATTAATATTCCACACGAGCAGAAGTAAACAAAAAATACAAATGAACGTAGGTCATATAATTAAGGGTTAATGCGTGAAAGTAATTGAACTAGCCATCGACGACCATTAACTTGAGTTAGTTAAAGGTGACTATGTGGGGCGTGGTCTTGATGCTAGATCGCTTAAGTAGCGATCAGCACAGGTAATAATAAACATTTCACAAATCTGAAGATGTTACACTGCTAGCCTTTTGTGATTCAAATTGGGGTGACGTGAATGGCAAGAAGTCCATAGGTGTTAGGGACTCAGTTAGAATTGTAACAGAAAACAGAAAACGGTTAATTAATTATGGATTTGTTGCCTATGGCACGTGAATTGTAACCACTCTGTGAAGCCTCAGCTACAGCTACCTTGTATGATTCATTCAATGCAATTCATTTCTTTCAGTTCACTCAAAGTTCCAACTCTCACTCTCTCGTCTTCTCTCACTTTTACTTCCCTCAACTTGCCAGGGCAAGGTTCAATCCATGGCTACTCCAACGGAGAACAAGGTTCTCAAGTGAGCCCTGGAGCTGCAACATTGGCGAAGCAAGCTCCGCAAGGCTTTTCGAATCCTGTTTCAGTGAAGCTGGACAAGGATAAGCACCTGCTATGGCACTACAAAAAAAATGTCAATTAGCCACGCTCAAAAATGTCGTTTAACCACGTTTTCCGAATGTGGCTAAACATAAATGACAGGAAGTCCATAGGTGGTTATTGGGTGTTCATAGGCCATTAGGCCCCATTCTAATCTCAATGTCCAATAAGAAGGAACATGCAATCTTACATTCTAGCACAGAGGTTGAATGCCACAATATCGTAACAATCTTGTTCGAGCTCATGGTTAAAGTCTAACAAGTCACGTTTTAGGCACTATCACAGCAAAAGAGGTGAAACTCATTATATATCTTGGATAGGGACGAAAATAGGCTAAATTAGGCCGGAGTTTAACTTAAATAAGCCTAACATAGTATTATTAAAAGGCAAACTAAACTTTGAGCCTTTTACCTGACTTTATTTTTTTTTTTTTTGGCTTTAGTTTGATTTTCTTGAAAATCTGGCTTGAGCTAAATGTCTATTTAGAGATGTACTTAATTATGATTTTTTTAAAAAATTAAAACACCCACTCTTAAATAAGTTAAAGACTTCTATATATGTCAAAAATATATTTTAAAATTGGTTAGAAGACTTCTTAAATAAATTAAAAAGTATATTTTTACATAGATTAAAATATTTCTATTATTATTAGATTTTTTAAATAATAATAATAATAATAATAAAAACAACTTAAAAAGGCTTTTAAAAAAGTGTTAGCCTAACTGATTTACTAAATAAGCTAGACCAAATTAGATCGAATGTAGGTTAGGCCCGTTGAAGGCCCATGAGCTGCCTAGCCTATTTCACCCCCTAAAAAGTTAGTTGGTGAGACTCACTTTTATTATGAGTGTGACTAAATTTGAGTTACTAAAATTGTATAAATGCAACCATAAGGCCTACTACAATTGGTAATTAGATAGACTTTTTAAGTTAAGTTAGGAATTCAAAGGGATTAATCACTACTTTCAATCATAGATAACTAAGTTCACATAAAAAAAATTTGTATCTATGCAAGGATCTTATGTCAATAAGCACGGAAAAAGAAGATAGGGACTCCAAAAGTCAACCATCAAACACTTCCCTAAAATCAGGAAAAAAGATGTACTCTGTTAAAATTTACCTGGATTCTAGGACAACAAACCCTGCAATGCCACCAACTTCAAGTAATGCTTCCCTCCACCTCAGCTCTTTGGCTTCACTCACTCTAACTCTATTTTTAAGATCTTAAAAAGCTTGTCCAAACATACCTGTTTGATTACGTACTTCTGAGGGATCTACATCATAAAACACAGGCACAACCGCTAGACCCAAGGCTGAACAACTCATCATTATATTCTCTAGCTCTTGCAGACACCATCTTGAATTAGCATAATTTCTTGACAGAACAATGACACAAATTCTAGACATATTGATTGCTTCCATCAATGAGATTGAGACATCATCTCCCCTTTGGATCTCATCATCATCCCTGAAAGTGTAAATTCCAGCATTTTGAAGGGAGCCATACAGATGTGAAATGAATGATGCACGAGTGTCTTCCCCTCTGAAACTCAGGAACACATCATAGATCTTTGGCTGAAACAAGAAAAATGCATACATTAAATATTTCAAAGCTAAAATTCTTGTAACACAAGTATATATGTAACTGCCAACTAACAACAACTTCTTCTGCAAAGTTAATCAATCATTAAGTAATCAACAAAAAGTTAGCAACTAAATACTGGTCACTTAGCTTTCATTTTGCTTCCTTTGGTGTTAGATAGGCTGAAAACAAAAATCATACTTCAATAATACGTCAATAATATCTTTACCACACACAACCGATTACGTACCTCACCCGGTGTTTCTGATTGATCAATGTTGAATCTTCCCATTTCTTCCAACAAATCATGCGCAATTCCTAGCCTGTTCTCATTGTCAACCGTTACAAGGTTTCGATCTACAAGGATACGAATTCCAATTTCTGCAAGAAGCCCATGGCGATTTAATATTTGTATAGCATCATTTCGGTCCATTCCAACAAAGAAGCAACATATCTCAAAGAATATTTTTTTCTCATTTTGATCATTTAAACGGCCAACACATAATCTTAGCAGATTAATTGGTTTATAATGGGGAGCTTTGTGGAGATCTTCCAATATACTCTCCCATCCATTCAACTTCTTATCAAACAATAAATACCCAATAACTTTAAGAGCTAGTGGCAATCCCCAACAACATTGGGCTACTCTTCTAATAACATCACGAAAATTTTCCTTGGGTCTTGCTTGCTTAAATGCATGCAAGCTTAAAAGCTGAAAAGATTCATGTTCATTCAATAGTGGCATTTCATATATGCGATCAACACCATGCACTGTAAGTAAATGCCTATCTCTTGTTGTGATGATTATTATACTTCCTCGACCAAACCATTCACGATTCCCACACAAAGCTTCCAATTGGTCTGTTCCGCTAACATCATCAAGAATAAGAAGTATCCTTTTATGACGAAGGCTTTGTTGTAATGTAAATCTTTCAGATTTAGTGTTTTGTATCTCGAAGATGTCAAAAAGAAACTGTTCTTGTAAATGAGCTAGGTCGGTACTACTTCGCTCACAACATTTCCTGATATTTGGGAGGAAGCAACAACCCTCAAAATGACCATGAATTCGATTGTAAATGGCATGGGCAATGGTTGTTTTCCCAACTCCTGTCATTCCCCATATCCCTAATAACTGAACAGTTTGAATGTTGATAGCTTGATAGTGAAATAAATTCTTGCACACGAGAGTCTATTCCAACTAGAAGTTGAATAATGAACAAGACTGTATTGTCTAGCAAACAATTGACATTTTCAACAATCTCATTGATATCCTCACTTTCATTCCTATAAACTGAAAAGAAATGAACCAATATTGAAAATGAAGAGGAATAAATGTGTTAGAAAATTGATAATTAATTGCACTGATGTGTCTGTTTGAGCACAAATATGGTCTTTGTGCAAGTATGTGACATAATCAAATTAAATGCAAGAAGTAATTTAGAATTTCATACCAAATTTAAATAAAAAACTAGCATTGGGTGGATGATATAAATTAAATATTTTAATTTAAATTTTTCAATGAATAAATATTTTATATATAAATTTATTTACTTTTGAAAGAATTACGTTTTAATTATTTTAATAAAAATATAAATAAATTGATAATCATCGGTGTAAATATTATATTTTTACCTTATATTTGTGTATCAGTTGTTTCAAATTTGCACTCAATATAGTAATTTTCCAGATTTATTTTAATTAATTTGATTTATTTTAATTTTATGAATGTATTGATGAGAATTGTCTTACGATTTGAATTTCTCAAATAAAGATTCTCACCTAAATTGTTCTGATGTACGGTAGAGTTAACATCATTTGATGCAAAAGTTGAATAAAAGATTTGGATAAAGATTTTGGCAAGATATAGATCTGATCTAAAATACATGAAGATAATTAAGAAGATTTACCAAGAAACTGAAAAAGGGGAGAAATTATGGAAATTTGAAAATCAACGTTTTGCACTATTTTTTCTTTCTTAATTAAACAGAGGATTGTTTCATCAGAGAAAGAGGGACGCCAGGTTAAAGAGAGAACCATAGGCTAAGGTTTGGTACTTCTTTCAATGGAACTGACCCCAAGCTAAGGTTTATTGTTTTCTTTTCTTTTAGCACGGTTTCCTAAATTTTTTAGGTATTAGAGATTCCTAAATTTCCATAGTTTGAATGAATGAATTTTGTATTCATATTAGTGATTTAGTTTTCCTTTTCAATCAATTGCACAATTTTATTGTGTTTTTAATGCTTTCTGGGAATTGATCACTCTTTTAATGTTTTATGATTTTATATTGATGAATAACAATTCACGGTATAAAATAAGTCAAATTAAAAATTGTCAAAAACCAAAGTAACTGGAAATATTATTAGTTACTTGTGTGGTCTGATGAATTAAATTAGTGTTATTCATCCTTAGGTAAGTTTAAAAGAACATTAAGATATTAATTAAAAAAATTTCAATTTATCTTAATAAGACTACAATATTATACCATTGAATTGTGATTACAAGTTTTGAGAAATTTGACTCACAATTGAATTGGAAAAGAAATTATATTAATATTAAGTAATGCAAAATCCTAGAATTCAAAGGAGATTGTTTCCCTAACATTGTCTTTCATAGATTGTTCTTCCATATTTTTTATTGCTTTATTATTTTGCTTCACCAATCTTTTAATATTGTTTTTGCCAAAATAATGGGTGTCCAAGCAAACTGGTAATTGTTCTTAGTTCTAGTAGGAACGACAATCTCATCCTCATTGTTATTTCTTGAGGCACGGTATACTAGTCTAAGTTAATTTTTTAAATTGACTATACATCAATTGGTGTAATTATAATCATAATATTAAAGTATAATAAAAATATTTATATTTAGAGTTTTAAACTCTATTAGTTAAATATTAATTTTTATGTATTTTTTAGATTTATATAAATAAATTAAATGAAAATTGATATATTTATTTTAATATTTTTAAGTATTTTTTTAAATGTACATAACCTTTATAATTGTTACTTTATTTTTATAAAATAATATTTCACTCACTATTAATCACATTTTGACAATTTTTTCTTAAATTCATTGAGTGTGAAATTTAAGTTCATCATGTTATCTTATATATTTTTATACATCTTATTGTAACATTAAAAAATTACTCACTCTGATTACTATTTTTCAAAAAATATAAGTTTATTGACTATGAAAAGTTAAGAAATATGTAAATGAGAACTATGGAAAGTCTTAATGGAGCCACTGATATCCAATCCATATTACCAAGAACTTGACTAATCCAGCTCTACTCGACGAAGGTCCTTAACCCTAATGGGGATAGGGTCTCAGGATATTTTTTCATTCTTAAGGCTCGAACCCAAGACCGTACACCATTTCCAGTCAATAGTTGAGGTGTTGACCTGCATGGCAATTGCCTTATCTGGATTTGTAATTAGGCAAGGCTAGCTCCAATTAGTAGGTGAAGTGCTAACCCACACAATGGTTGTTGCAATGTCTGAACTCATGTTTGGGTAAGGGTCAACTCCAATTAGCAAGTTTGATGCTAATTCACACTCGACTCTAGTCATTTGTGGACTTGTGCATGTTTTGCTTGGATACCTCACCTCTCATATTTGGTTTAACGTGGTTTTTGCTATGGTTTCGGTTTCAACAAATCTATTTAATTTAAATTATATTCCTATGTATATATATACATACATGTTTGGATTAAAAAAATTTATACTTACCTCTAGTGAGCTACAGCCTCTCTCATTGAGTTGTAAAACTCATCCCATTGTCTTCTCTCTTTTCAAATACATGCTTTGAAGAGAGGTTGGATCCTCCTTACATGTAGTAGTGGTAATATACCCTTTTTGGTGTTCCCTTCTTGGTGTGCCCTTTTTGCTTAGTTGTCTTTTACTAGTTCTCTAGTTGTGCTTGAATGCTCCATAATGTCATAGGCAAGGTCTTTCCTAAATATTATCGTGATTGATGTTATGTTTTATTTGCAATTAAATGTTTTAGAAAATGTAACATTTAAATTGGTATTTGGTATTATGGATTAATTTGCAGTTATGTTTATAGACATAAATTCGATTATGTATGGCTATGAAACTTGAGTGAATTATTGAAATTGTGTTGAGATGGTTGTGTTGTGTGCTAAGGGTGCATTTTGATAATGCTTGAAACCTAATAGTTTGTATTCGTATGTGTTGTTTTATGGGAATGGATCCTCTCGTGCAGTCTAATAAGATCATATGAAATTTTGATATGAGAGGATTCATTCCCATTGTTTTATACAAGAACAGAACTTGAATTTGGGAAATATCCTACAAACAGGGGAAAACTCTAATAATTTTTCTTGAAAAACTTGTGTGTTAAGTAGGTTCTTCATATGGCCGCAATCCAGGGAGGGAATGGATGTGGTGGATCTGTGCTCGATTTATTCCAGTGAGTTGGGTATGTATGCAACAGGTGGAGCGCTTCAAAATAATTGTGGTGTTATTATGTGTTGTGCATGCAATTAAGTTGAAATTAATTCAAGTGGAAGTTCTTGTAATCCAAACCAAGTTAGAGTGAGCATTGATGCCGAAATTAGTGTTAGCTAAATTTGGCTTCGTTGTTTCTTGGCTCGGTTCGAAAGACATAATGCATGGAAGCTTAGATTTGCATGGAATCAGTTTTGCTCTGTTAGAAATGAAGACAATCAAGTGATGGTAAAACTGGGTGTATGTATATATTTGTTCTTGGTGTAGCCTTTGGTGTTTGCTTGGTTGTCTTATGTTCTCAATTTAATACTTTGATTTTCCGTGGTCTGGTGCTTCATCACTATGGTAAACCGACATGTTCCACTTCGGTCTGTAAAGAGTTTGAGCCTACTTCTCTTTATGAAACTCAAAAGGTAGAAATTATATTTTCATGTCATCAAAAAATAAAAATAAAATGTATTTTTACGACATTACTGTAAATTTCATAAAATTTACTTACATTTCGGGTTTCGATTTATTTGAATCACTTAAAGGCCAAAATTGTGTTGGAAATACCAAATATTACAAGGTCACGAGTATCAAAGGATATGTTTGGTTTATATTTTCATTTTTGTGTTTTATATTTTTAGAATTTTGCAAAATGAACAGTAAAAATAATAAAATCATATTTTCTGCTTTCACTATTTTTTTTCGCTAATTTCCTGAAAAAAATGCAAATCAAAACAGGCCCACATGAAAATCTGACAATAGACTTGGAAGGAAAAATAAATAAATAAACAGAACTGATATTGACAAACCTGGAATTATGCAGGTCGAATCCTGAAATATTTGTAGCTTCTTGGAGCGCTGCCCTCCAAACTTTGACTTTGTCCTCTGAGACTCTTTCCAAAAGATCTTCAAAAGCTTCTTCAACCTCGCCTCTCTGATTACGTACGTCTAAGGGATCTAAATCATAGAACACTGGTACAACCCTCTGGCCTCTGGTTCTGCTCCACTCCATTATGTCCTCCAACTCTTGCAGACACCATGTTGATTTAACATAATTGTTTGAGAAAATAACGACAGAGATTCGAGACACTTTGATTAGTTGAGTTATATAAGGTGATGAGATCTGATCTTCCCTCGAAAGAAGATCCTCATCGTCCCTGAAAACAGAAACCCCTCCATATGTGAGAGAGTTATAGAGACTTGAAATGAAGGCATGGATGTCGCCGCTGAAACTCAGAAAGACATCGTAGGTCCACCCTGGATCGGGAGTACTTCTGGATTGGGAAGACATGAATTAGAGTCTAGAGATGAAAGGAATTCGGTGACTCTAAAGCTACAGGTGAGAAGAAACTTGACGAGGACAAGGCCAAAACCTGTTGACTTACATCAGCATATTTGCTACCGGCCTTTGTCATATGTAAACGTGCTTTTCTATATAATAATAATAAACAATGATATCATTTTAGCTCAGTGGGTGAGAGCTGTAAACCATAGTTGGGTGGAAAAATTATTGGCTTTGTATCGTATCTGGGAATATTCACAATACAAATCCGTATATAGGTGAAGGTTTCTTGGATTAAGTTGATGAAACTTACTCTTATTATCACCATCCCTTGATGAGCCCCCGCCATAGAAGTTAGCTAGGCCACCGGTCATAGCAGTTAGAGTTAGTTAACATTATGTTATTTTGTTATATTAGTTAGCATTTCTGTTAGTTTTGTACAGCTGTCAATGGCACTATAAATAATGCTCAAACACTACTAAAAATTTATCCATTACTTGAGGATTTTGCTATAGATTTTTGTTAAATATTCGTAGGTAAACAAGTTTCTTGTGTATTTTGCGGGAAAAATATCCACAAGTAACATGGTCATGGATAATTAGTTGTTGCGGATTTTGAATTTCACAAGTAATTAGCTGTGGATTATTTCACAAGAAATACAAAAAATCCACAACTATTTTTTGTGACCAAGTGTGTGATTGGAAGGAATTTTGCTGTGGGTTTTGTTCACGAGAAATATTCACAGGAAAATTTGCATATAGTTTGCACAAAAAAATCCTTATATTAAATTATTGTAGCAAAATTCATAAGTAATTTTTGCAACAAAAGTTATAGGTAACTAAATCCAAGCAAAATCTATAGGTAATCCCAATTTGACTTCGCAAGTAATTGTACAAGTAATATTCCTATCAAAATCCGCATCTAATTATCCTAACAAATTCGCATGTAATTTAATTCACAACAAAATCCACAAGTTGTCATGGTCTTCCAAAATCTGAATTTGCAGATAATTGCACAGGTAATTTTCACAACAAAGGTGATTTTGCAAGTAATTTTGCATATATGTTTCGCAGTAAAATTGGCAAATAATAAATTCTACAACAAATTTTACACGAAATATGGACCAAAATTTAATTAAATTCACAACAAATTTTGCAACTAAAAATTTCTAATATAACTTTCGTAGGAAAATTTGCAACCAAATTGAACAAATTTAATAATTATTCATTAAATTTATTTGTCACCCATACCTGCCAATATATATGTAATCTATTTCTAATAACTCACTTTCAAATAAACAAAATGTCCAATTCAACAATGAAACATAAATTTTCTCATAATAAAATAACTTCAATGTAATGCATTACTCAAATTAAATAAAAATTCAGAAGCCATCTATCATAATATATGATTAAGTACTAAGATCGATAAAAATAAAGTAAAGTAATAGTTCCAATAAATAACATCTATGCATTAAATTCTTTAGACGATGTATTATCCTCATCCTCTTCATCACTTTAATCCTCTTCATCCTCTTCAATTTTGAACTTGCCCCTAATAATGACACATAAAATGAGTTGCGTGAGTGCATGAAAGCTAGGAAAACGTGGGGAAGTTCAAGAAATATGTAGCAATTAGACTACAATACAAAAAACACAAACCACACATGTAAGCAATTAACAATGAAACAATCAAAATTAGGAATCAAAATTGGGAAAAGGTGAAAACTCTAGTGGCCATGGAAACACAAACCTTCAAATGGGCAGCAGCCTTTTTCCTTATCAGTGAAAACTCAAATGGACTCAACAATGTATTTAGCACCAGTCTCGATACAAGGGATCTCCTTTGGATTCCCGAGCCACAAAACTAGCCAACTACATCACCGTATATAAAAAAAATTAAGCCAACCGGAATTACCTAGGATGATGCATATCGAATAAATGAAGCATGCTATATGTTTCACTATTGTAATATTAGTAACTAATCAATCAAACTCAATCAAAATTGACAACAAAAGTCCTTTTAATTAATCATTGGCTTAATAATACACATCAAGTCATCTAAGCACAACATTAAAGTAAGCACGCTGGCCTCAAATTTAGCATTCTAAATGTGCTATTAGCATCAAAATTTAGCATTTTAAGCTTTCTAATTTAGCATGGAACCAAGCATTCTAAGCTTTCAAAGCATCAAGAAAAGTGAAGAAGATCAAAATTTAGCATTCTAATTTAGCATCTTTGTGAATCAAGCATTCTAAGCTTAGTGTAATTTTTTTCTAAAATATATAGTGCAAAATTGTATTGAAATAGACCGGAAAAGAAATATAATCAAATTTTTTGACGGACAATCGACGCAACAGCAACAACCCAAAAACAAAAAAAAATTATACAACCACTATCCTAGGGTGGGTAGTACTAGAAAGAGCAAGAAAAATCGAACTAGTAACAGAAGAAAACAAATGAAGCCCAGGTTGTAATTTATCAACAAGGTATTATCGAACTTGAATACAATAATATATGAAACTAGAATTTAAAAAACATTACATGTGAAAACATGCAGCCACACTTGCACTGTTAGATTACCAGAAAACGATATCGCCAGAATTGAAAGAAATAATACAATAATTTCTATGTTGAAAGTAATGTTAGATTGCCAGAAAAAGATATTGTCGGCATTCAAAATTTAACATTTCCTACTTCTTGTTTATTCCTTCAATATTATGAGTTAATTCTGTTAATTCTCTTAGTCATATTATGAGTTATCATCAAATGTTGCATTGTTCTCAAACATACTAAAATCATCAATGTGACTACAACCTACATAACACTATTCTCATATGAAATTTTATAGCTTTCATCGTCGGTATCACTATTCCCACCAGTGGTATGGCAACTCAAAAGTATATCATGCTCCTCTAAAATGGTTCCATAGCATTATTATGTTCTTCTATAGATAAGTGAAGAAGATCATTACCATGAAAATTAGTAAGTACATTCAGAAAAATATCAAAATTAGTAAGCTTAGAATGCTAAATTTTGCAGAAGATAAGTGAAAGCAGAGAACCTTAGTAGTTTAATAGAATTTCGAAAACCACATGGGAAAGCAAAGAACCTTAGTAAATAAACCACATGGCAAAGCAGAGAACCTTAGTAATAACAATATAATAGTTTAATAGCAATAGTAATAGAAGAAGAAGAAGAAGACAAAGAAGAAGAATGGGAGAACGTACATACCGAAGATCGTTGAAGGCTGGTGCACGTATTGGAAAGCCTTCCTTCACCTGTGCTCACTCCCTTACTCTGTGAATGAAAGAAAGGAAGAGATTGGTACTTCATAAAAGATAGCCCTTATTAATCCTCCATTACCAAAACGCATGGACCACATGTGGTTTTGCCTCTATAAGGAGTAAAGACCAGGAATATAAAACTGCATTTTTCCCTAGTTGTAGAAGAATCTATGCCGTTTCGAATTCTCCAGATTTATCATAATTACTTTTTTGTTAGAGATCTTCAATATTGGGGTTAATTAAATCAGTGCCCTTCATTCAATTTGTTTACTTCCACGATAAACATAAAGTACATTCCACGCACATGAACAAGGGAATCAATATGGCCAAATTGTGATTACATTGGCTTCAAATCGTTGTCATTATTACTGGAATACACCCAATTAACCAACCAATTTCTAGAAAGAGAATAAGCGGCCAAATATAATGAAATAAAGCAGCATGTCCAGAAAAAAGACAATGGATTTCTTTAGAGCAATTCATTTTTTAATTTTGAAAAAAAAATCTTTCCACCAATTAAACAGCTAATTAAACAGCAAATTGGAGGGCAAATTGGAAAAAATTAAATCCTTCACCTGCGCTCCTTCATCTGCGCACGTATCACTGTCCAAAGCAGCTTCAAAAAGGGCCGGGTAAGAGAAGCCAGGAAAGCAGAGGAAGCCAAGAAAGCAGAGTCAGGAAGAGGTTCAGTGATGGCCGCTTGGCGTCAATGAGGAAGGGGTTCGGTGGTGGCCGCTCAGTGTCAACAGTAGGAGAGCGGAGATGAGGACTAGGTTAGCGCCTTCAGCCTAAACAACAAAATGAGAGATTAGCATAGGGACGATCTTGGGTTAGCACGATGAGTAGGCATGCAGTATCAAAGACAATCTCGGCCTAAAAGGGAAACTTTGTTTTCTTTTCTGATGAAATTAAGAGGGAAACCTTTTTTTTTTTTGGGTAGATTTTTCAGTGGAAATTTTCATTATTTGGTGGGAAACCTCTCATAAAATCCTCTCATTTTTAATTTTATATATTTTTATTTTAAAAAATAGTTGTCATTACTCAATTTACTAAATTAGATGAAATATCAAAATTTGACATTTTAAAATTTAAATTTAGGGACATAGTACAAAATTATCCTAAACTTCCAATTTACCATTTATTTTACATTTAATTAGGCAATGGATTAATTTTTTGTTGTTCAATATTTTTTTTTCAATAGCTATATTAATAGATAAAAAAATTAAAAATTCAAACATAAAATACGTTATAATAAAAAATTGCTAATTATATAAACAATCTATTTAATATGATAGCAAAGTTAATTAAGGATAATTAATTCTCACATGTTCATTTCAAAAAATTATATGACTTTTAATTTAATCTTGATCACACTAATATAAATCTAATGGTCAACATTTACTTCTCTTGCCCTCACAATTAACCACCTCAATCATAGCTCTTTCTCAAATGTAAATTATTTAAATATTTCTTAATTTTGTATTATATATATGCACATCTCTAGTTTAGGCTTATGTTCGAGCAGAAGACGTACTTGACCAGTAGTATATGAAAGTTTTGGTGGTTTTATATTCAACAATTATAATTATATATAGTAAACACCAATTTTTGATTCAATAGCTAATTGGCTTTCTTATTGTTAATAATATTATTTAGTAGATAGATTAAATATACATTTGATTTAGAATGAATAGGTATTGCTTTAATTAATTCCTTTTTTATATAGTTCTATTATTATTATTATTTAATAATATAAATTTAATTATTTAATTTGTTCTATTAGAGATTAATTGTCCCTTAATCTAGAGTTTCTCTGAAATTTGAAAGTCCTCACTTATTTGTATGTAAGGATTTTTAAATTTTCTTTTCTTTTTTAATTATTTAGCAAGCGACATAATCCACCTACTCGGATAGGATGAGCGTTTGGCATTTTCCTAACTCGCTAGCAAAATGGGCCAATCCGAATTCTATATTTTAGCTCACAACCTGTGGTGGGCTAACATGCATGAGGTTTATATGTTATTAAATGTGTATTGTCATAATCTATGATTTTAGTGTAATTATTTATAACGCATATAATTTTATAGTGCCCTGTACGTTTTAAGTAGAGGTTAAATGTTTTACTAGTATACTAGTTTTCTATCCGTGTGATACATGAGATTTTATATTTATAAATTTAAAGAAAATTTGATAAAAAAATTATAAAATTGAATTGAATTATAATATATTAATTTTGTATAATTTATTATGAAAATAATTTATCAAGGTATTTTTTTAAGATCGTCGTGGTTCGGAGGGAAGTCTATCACTTCATTCAGGATAAGTTTCCCTTGTCCATATAAACTCATAGGAGTTTCCATTAAATAATATATATGATTTGCATACTAAGGAAATGAATGATTTTTGTGTTTATAATGAAAATGTTTTTCTCTATAGCCATTTACCATTTGTAATTAAATCTCTCAAATATGATACTAGAATTAATATTAGATTAAAATGATATCAATTAAGAATAATATCAAAAAATCAATATCAAATAACATGATAATAACAAATTGACATGTGGGTGCGAATATCAACATTTTAAATTTGAAGATTGACATTGATATATTAAGATTGAGATTTAAGATATGAAATACATATAAAATATTTTTAGTTTATATAGTAATTGTTAGAAATCATTTATTGAAAATCAAGAGAAAGAGAAATATTTAAGAATTAAATTAAAATGGAAAAATATAATTAATGGAGGGGGTGAAATTTTTGGGTGGAAAAATGAAAAATTATGAAATTAACACATAAGATTTTTCACACACACATATATTGATTGATTGATTTGAAATGGAGATATGATTTTCTAATGTTGTAAAAGACATATATGATTTAATGATTAAGAATCATTTGATTAAAATAAAACAAATAATTTAGAGTGCATTTGGTTTGCGAAAACATTTCTTATTTTCATTTTTTGAAAAACATTTCTATTTATAGATTTTCAAAATTAGGAAATGTGTTTATCCTATTTTCAGAAAGTGAAAATAATGAAAATATGTTTAATTTGTCTGATTTCAAAATACAGTTTTCAAAATCAAAGTTATATTTGTTTAAGATCCACTCTATTTTTTTTTCCATCAAAGTCCCATTGTTGTAACAGGATATTTATAATTACAATAATAATTATAACAAATAACAAAAGAAAAAGGAAAAACCCAGTAAATGAAATGAACTCCTGGTCAAATGGAGGAGTGAAATTTTCAAGGGTGTTAGCATTGGTGGGCTTGCATGGTAATAGGGAAGGCTAGTCAACATGCCATCAAAGGGTAGATACAGAACAAAACATCATTAATGGTTGCAATGACGGTTGAATAAAGAAATCTGAGGGAACCTGGAATGACGTTGGGGCATAGATCACGATTGGAGGAACCAAACACTCTCCACCATCATGATCTGTAAAATTGAAACAGGAAGAGGAACCCAGAAGTGGATGTGCGGTGGTTGCTACCGGTATCACCACGGTGGCATGACAGGCCTATCGAGCGGTGCATTGTACAGTTGTGATGGGCGAGCAAGCCAAACAGTTGGCGGTCCTGGGCAGGTCTGTGGCAGTGCTGCTAAATGAGGAAAAGGGATGACATTGTTGGGGAAGAAATGGTGGAAAGTTGGAAACAATGGGTTCGTGTGTCTTCAGATACATAAAGTTGATTATAATTATAATATTGCCACTGCATTTTCATTTGGAAATGTCTTCGCCGTGTGTGAAAACAATAGTTGAAAATGGTGAAAACAAGAAAATGACATTTTCAAATTTTCAATGATTTTAAGAAATAGTTTCTAAAAATATTTTCAATGAAATCATACCAAACACATTTTCACACAGATTTCCTGGAAAAGGCTTTAAACCAAACACCCTCTTAATATTTAATCTCTACGTTTTCTTCTGGTAATGCGACGGATCGTTTCAAGCTCTTTTATAGAACCATCAAAAGACAAACCTTTTAATGCTCCATGTGCATCAATAAATGGTACAAGCCCATATTCAATGCTCCAATCACTTCAGCTGCAGAAAAGACTTTGGTGGCATAAAAGTCAAGCCACCTAACCCCATCAGTCTACAACTTACATTCTCATCTCCACTTGAAACTAAGTCGTGCTTATTCGTATTATGTCAATGGCACCAGAAGCTATATAATTACCACCAGAAACCATAACATTCGCATCAAAGTGGTCCATGTGTTGGCCAATTGGTTCATCATATATGAGATAAACCGTTGTCTTCTTCATTGTGAATTCGTGCCCAAAACCAACCACGAGAACCTCCACTTTGTTACTAGGCTCCAGATTTGAAATTATGCTTTGCCACTCCTCATCTTCAGAGAGGTTAATGTGTCTCGCTTATAAGTTGAATAGTGGACTTTGTGTAATTTATGATTAACACATTTTTAAGACATTCTGAAGTGATGGTGTCTGAGGAAGAATAGACAATGCACAATGTCATTGTCTTCAAGCTACATCCATTCACATGAGGGACGTTGAAAATTACAGAAGAACCTTCGCAATCGAATGTTAACCAACATTTGTCACCAGGCACCAAACAATCATCAGATCCATTGGTAAATTTCTGTACAACAAAGAATGTTAAAATCATACAATTAACAGTACATAGCAGTTAATGAAATTATTAATGAAGTATTATGTCAAAATACCTTGATCTAGCTGGTCTATGAGTTAAGCAAGTAATTAGCTTAAATCTATCTGTATATTATTAAAGTTAGGACAATTTATTTTCAAAATCTTATGTGTGTGTGTGTGTATATATATGATTAGATATAAATTAATTTTAATTTTTTATTTTAAAAAACAAAAATTTAGATGATCCACATATAAAGTTTGTTTATCTAAGTACCTAAAATAGCTAGAATTTTATTACAATGGCGACCTAACGGAAATTTCAAAACTACAAATATCCCTAATTGCGACTTTAAAATATAAGAACTTCTTTTTGAATCTAAAAAAATACAGGGATATACGGAATAATCAAACCTTAAAAATATATTCAATAATTTTGAATTAATATTAAGTTTTATAGATATAACTTACAAGATATATGAATTCACAGCCTAATGATGAGTTGCGTAAAATATTTTCGCCGATAAAAAGTCATTTAATAATGTACCAATTGTCTTTTAAACTTATACCAATGATGTCCTGATCTTGACAAATGATATATATGTTGGAATAATTTTGTGGACTGACATAAATCAATGTTGAATTTAATTTAGACTCAAATTACTTAAATGTCAGACAATTAGAGTTTATAGTTTAAGCCTAATGATTTGTGATAATTGTTGCTATTGGGCTAATTATTGTTAAGCACTATTTTTGTGGGTATGTTTATAGGTCATTGTGTGTAGGCTTCGCTGTGATGGGTGGTTTAACCCAACACTTTACTAACACAGGGAGAGGCCTTCCTCCTAGTCAATATATAAGGTGTTTGGTTGTCTCGCTAACACCATAACACAAAAAACCTATTATAAAATAGTAGGAGTAAATCCCATAACTTTCTCTATTGGATTTCTCTCTGATATCTTGCGTTTGTGTTTTGTATATTAGGTTAAGAGATGCTTATGAATCTGATGTGTTCTTCCTCAACCCTTCAAAGTAACTCTAATCCAATCTTCTGATTGTTGTTGAACATGCCATATTTGGAATTAGATTGATCTTTGGGATATAGGGATTTCATCTGTTATTTATATTATTGATATATATGAAATTCCTTCAAGTGGTATAGAGCGGTTTAATTTTGATATGCTTGTGATGGTATATTCAGATTAGGTGTTTATAGTGTAAAAATTCGTATTTGTGATGAAGTCTAATATACCAATTTGGGATTTTGTGATTTCACCAATTAATTTCGAAATTTATTGAGGGCTTTTGTTACTGATGATGTTATAAGAAAATCAACATAAAGATCATATAAAACGGATTAGTGCACAGAGAATTTCATTTTGAACTTATGAACTCAAACACAAACACATGATTTCAGTTGAACAACCCTCAACTTATATGTGTGTGAAATTGTTTCGATTTCCTTAGGGCTTTTATAGAACATGAAATTGTGAACCTAGTGACACCAAAATCATGAGTTTTCATCAAGTATTGAGAAAGAAATCACGATAAAACTGAGCATACCCACACTGTTTTTCATTCAAGAAGCACAGATTATATAGGTCATGAATCGATGAAATTTTACATGGGTTTTGTAGAGCTCTTGATTGTGGTTCTAATAAGATTAAAATCACGCGATTTCGTTAAGAATTGAGTGAGAAATCGCTCAAACTCATTAACCTGCTAGAGGAAGAAGATGATGAACAGTAAGCACGGTGTGTGGCCCGATCGCGGGACCAAGCGCGTGGGAGCACATCAGGCCAATTCGAGGCCCATTTTCACCATTTTTTTTTTGCATTTTGGGGTTTTTTGATATTTTAAAATTGTTGGTGTTTTTTATTTATTTTTGGACATCAGAAATAATTATTGTTAATTTTCCATTGCATAAATTGCTTAAAAATGTTAGATATTCTCCAAAGTTTTGGTCTGAAATTTTTTATGCATATTTCTAACACTATTGGGCATATTATGTTTAGCACTCAGATTTAGTATTGCTAGGTTAATTAAATAATTTTGTGTTATATTGTGAGCATATTATAGAATATTGAGATTATGTTATATTGTTATTGTAAAATTTTGTGTTATATATTTATGAGATATACTGTTTTAGACCTTTTTTTTTGTACTGTTGTTAGGTATTTTGTCATGGTTGTGAGCTCGCCTTCGCAGGACGAATTATGATAAAATACTATTATATGAAAATTGTTGTTACTATTGTGCCATTAGGAATTATTTTAATAATGCACTTGCCCTTCGGTTTGTCCTTATTGATATAATTCCTAATGATTGATAATTATATTTTAACGCTTTCAATTTCCTCTCGATATTAGCTTTAGGAATATAATTTTTTTTGTAATGTGAAAGTTAATTTATGCATTGTAACTTTTAGCTTTGCCAATAAACATGAACTCTTTGCCAAAGTTGAATGGAGCATTACAGTTATGTGGTTTGTGCAATATTGTTTTGAATGTTCTGAAAGTTGTTATTTAAAATATTTTGACACATTTTATGAATATTTATATTTTACATACTCTCAGAGTTAAAATATATATATTAATTATGAAATAATTTTTTTGTTGGATTTTGCATAATATTATGAAAGTCCTGGCCTATAACCTTTTGAAACTATTGTTGGGCATCTTTCATAATTATGAGATGGCCTTCATGGGACCAATTGTAATAAAATGCTATTTGTGAAAATTTTGTATTATGGAATTTTGGAAATTATGAATTATCTTATATAATATTTTATATCATGTTCCATATGGGAAAATATAATTATATATTATAGTTTTATAGGAAACTACAATTGTTTGATTTGATTTAATATTGTTTTGAGTTGTCTTGTATAAAGGGGCTAGGTAGACGATTGTAGAAGTAAGGAGCGGAAAGGGGTTGGGGACGGTTGTAGAAGTAAGGAGTAGCCGAAATGAGGTTGGGCGGATGATAGTAGCAGTGTAACGTAAAGGAAGCAAAGTTAAAGCGGACGGTTGTAGAAGGGGCATGCTAAAGAGCCATAAGGAACAATGGGTGCAATTTGGATGCACAATTATGTCAAATAGTTGGATGGATAGGAAGAATAGGACCTTAATCAATTTCATGGTGAATTGTCCAAAACGGACAATGTTTGTGAGAAGTGTTGATGCTTCTACTTACATGAAGACGGGGAAAAAGTGTTTCAGTTGTTGGATAATTTTGCAAAAGAGATTGAAGAAGAAAATGTTGTTCAGGTGGTATCTAACAATGGAAGTAATTATGTCTTGGCCGGTAAGAATTGCTAACTTAGTCTAATTGCCTTTTTTTACTTGCTTTGATTATTGGCCACTTAACTAGTTTCATTATTTAATTTGATTCTTCTTAGGCAAACTACTTGAAGCTAAGAGGAAGAATCTCTTTTGGACTCCATGTGCTGCACATTGTGTGGACTTGATATTGGAGGACATTGGAAAGCTTCCTCGAGTTAAGAAGACAATCTCAAGAGGAATAAATCTTGTGGGCTTCATCTACAACCACACATTGGCCTTGAACATTATGAGAAAGTTCACTAACAAGATGGAATTGGTCAGGCATGGAGTGACAAGGTTTGCTATGACCTTTCTTACCTTGCAAAGGTTGTTCAAACAAAAGCACAACCTTAGGAGGATGTTCACTTAGAGGAGTGGTTGAAGTCCAAGTTAGCCAAAGAAGTAAAGGGAAAGAGGGCAAGTGATATTGTATTGCTAGCTTCATTTTAGAATGATGTGCAATATTGTATTATGGTTATAGGGCCACTTGTCAATGTCCTTAGGCTTGTTGATAATGAGAAAAAGCCTGCCATGGGATATATCTATGAAGCAATGGATCGGATCAAGGAAACTATTCAACAAGTTTTCAAAGAAAAAGAAGTGTTGTATAAGCATGTTTTTGCTATTATTGATAGAAGATGGGAGTCACAACTTCATCATCCATTGCATGCGCTGGCCATTTTCTAAACCTTGAGTTTTATTATAGCAACAAAAGTATGGAGTTTGATGAAGAAGTGATGCAAGGACTCTACAAATGTATTGAGAGATTGGTTAGAGATGAAGAGGAAGCTGACAATATTGTATTGGAGTTACCTTATTACAAGAGGGCTAATTGGGTGTTTGGATCAAATTTTGCAATAAAACATAGGAACACACTGGCTCCTGGTAAGAGTTTAAGATATACCTGTATTTGGTATTTCATTGTTGATTGTTGATAAACATAGCAAATAGCAATGTTAATTAATTGGCTTTGAATCAGCTGAATGGTGGAGGAATTATGGATCATCCGCTCTTGCATTACAGAAATTTGCTATCAAGGTGCTAAGTTTGACTTGTAGTTCATCGGATGCGAGCGAAATTGGAGCACTTTTGAGCACGTAAGCAAATATTATTAGTTATCACATTATTCTCCTTTACAAAGTTTCATTTAGTGCCTTAGAAGTTAGAACTAACTGAAATTTGAATTGAATTGTGAATTTGTGATGTAATAGATTCATTCAAAGAAAAGAAGCAAGCTTGAGCATCAAAAGTTGCAAGACTTGGTGTATGTCAAGTACAATCAAAATCTCAAAGAGCGCTTTGATTGTAGAGATGTGATTGATCCAATTGTCCTTTGTGATGTTGATGAATGTAATGAATGGTTGGTTGGACAAATGGACAAGGAAGGTGCTGAGGATGAATTAGTGTTTGATGATGATGATGGTTTGACGTGGGGTGATGTTTCTATTGCAGTAGGTGCTAGTGAGCCGCTCCAAAACACTAGGCTTGCTACAAGATCGAAGAGGCCTACTCCTACTATTGCTGCAAAGACTTCTAAGTCATCAAGAAAGAAAGGGAAGGGGCCTATGCAAGATCAAGAAAAGGAATATTTTGATGATGATGAGGAGGAAACAAAGTCAGATGAGAATGAGGGTCAATATGAAGAGATTTTTAAGTTTAATTCAAGTGGAGGGGAAAGTGATGAAGAGAACTTGGTTGTGGGGGGTGATTATGATGATGATGATTGATCATTGTCTCACTCATTGATGGGGAAGAATGCTTTTAGTTTTTAGTTTTTATAGTCCAAGAAACTTAAGTAGTTTTGGCCTTTTGGGAATGGGAACTAGTGTTATATTCTTTCATTTTTTGCTTGGCCTTATGACCTTTAGTTTTGGCCTTTTGGGAATGGGAACTAGCTTTGACTATTATCTTTTGTTTTTTGCTTGACCTTATGACTCTTATTTATACACTAACATGAATACATGATGATGATTTTAGAGTATGATATGAATATAATATGCCTTTAAAATTTAAATTATTAGATGATTGAGTTTAATTGTGGATTTTTTTTTATTTGAACATTTATATGTGTTATGTACTTATGTGTAAAATGCGATATTTGCACATATTTTAAAATAGCAGTCATCCGCTATCTGCTATACTGCTATAGCGTTTTTGAGGTTACTTAACACGCACGATTGGGATTGACTACTATATTGTGTAGGCAGGATTGAACATGCATTATATTATTTTGACTATTTTCAGAATTAAGTCATTTATTTAATTATGTTTAGTTTTCTCCCAAATTATGGAATTTACAGTGTTATGTTCAGGATTTATGATTGGAAATATTTTCAGAATTATGGAATTTAGTTAAACTTGAGATATTTTGAATATATTCGATTTATTTATGCATATTAAGTTCACTTATCAGAACTTCGTAGGATTCAAATCTCATGTGGATCAAGTTCTTTAGGTGGGTCGTAACATACACATTGAATCCTTCCTGCTCGTAGTGTTAAGCGGACCACATTTAAAATAGTTGGTAGAAAATATTCCTTTGGTGAATTCTAATTTGAAATGTTTTGAGTGGTTTTTCTTCTAAATTATTTGCATCTGCCATATTCTGTGCCTTCTTTTTCGAGTTTCTTGATTCTTTGATACAAAGTGCATCTAGCTGTGTATGATTATTAGGTCTAACTTGTTGCAGCGACCCTTCTGTGAACGATGGAAGATGCTCGAGAAAGAAGTGATTGAACCTAGAAATTATGAAAAAAAATAGATGTACCAGAGCAGAAATCCTTACAATAGATATGAACTGGAACCATTCAGGGTATGCGTTTCTAGCCTTAAATTGAGCATATAATGTTAAAATTCTCTTCATTTTCCGCATGTGGCTTTTTGATATGCTTGAAATGTTTAGGTGAGGAGGAAAGATTTTTGGTTGCTCTTTACTGTCAATAAGGTTTTAAAGGAATTCATTAAAAGGCTCTCTCATGAGGCAGATGGTCTCATATTTCAGGTGGGTTGTGATCGTAGATCACTTTCAGTGAACTAAAGACTAGGAAGAGCTTTTCTATTATGACAAGTTGAATGACTTGCTTCTGGCTCAATGCCAAGCTTCAAGTTTTTCATTGCTGGTGTGATATTATCCTTTTTGGATCTTTGCTATGTATATTGTTGATTGCTTATTGCTTCATTCATTGACGTCTACACCATATATATACATACTTCTACATCACTGTCAGAATGAGAATAAAATATCTTTGATATGGCTAAACCTGATATGATGTGTGATTGTTTGCTAAAAATTTGGGAAAAAATGAAGAGGATCAATGTTCCTACTTCCTAGAGTAGCTCTTAGTCCAGTTACATTGGTCCATTTATTTTCCTTCCCGAGTCCTTGTTAAATATTTTCTCTTCCTTTTCCTTTTGATTCTGGATTGAATGTTACTGACAATATTAATTATCAGGGTTGGGATGATGCATATGTACCACGTACTCATGAGGGCTTCTTGAAATGGAAATATGCTGAGCTGATCTCAGTTGATTTTCTCTTTGAGGTTGTATCATCTGCTCACTGATTATGGAGCTGAATATTACTTCTGATGACTTGGTTACTTATAGTTTGTTTCTGATGCAGCCAACTAATTTTTAGCTGCCTATGTTTTATAGGTTGATGGTGATCAGCAGCTACTTTTCTCTATTAACGTGGAAAGAAGAGACTTATGGAAGGGAATAGGGTTGGATTTGGAGGTCAGGCATTTGTTTTTACTTCATTATATTTGTTCAACTCATCCTGATGAGCTGGTAAATATGATTTTTATTCTTGCTTCATTAAGATTCGTTACATTCCTCTTCTACGTGAGTAGGAAATCTATGAAGTTATGGCATTATTTGTTTGTGTGTGGCAAATGTTCATATGCCAATTTAGTCTTGAGATCGGTTATTTTTGTGACACCGATCAATTTCTAGCAACCACCAAAAAGTGGATTGGGTAAAGAAGCAGTGTCTATCAATCTTTAGGGATAATGCTTTAGTAGCACTATTCAGTACATGATTTTGATTTGTTTTGTTTGTGTTTTTAAATCTGCAGCTTCTAGTCATGTCTTATTCTTTTTACTTGCACTAATTGCAATTACTTAAAAATTTTAAATCTGCAGATGATTCAGATCCCTCAATTTATTCTGGAAAAATCACAGAGTGCTCTTGGAATTCCGATAATCAGGAATGGGTATTCCTGCGAGTTATGACAGATAAATCAACTCCAAATGAGTTCAATATTTACAGAAAGGTTCTATACCGGCTCCTATTTTTTCAATTTCGCCCATTTCTTAGCCTGTACTTGGCTTCAGCCATTTGCTTAATTTATTACAGGTGATGCGAAGTATAAAAGACAACATCACAGAGGATGACTTGCTGAATGAAATAGATGAGATAATTCGCCTTCCGATGTATGCCGACAGGATAAAAAGTGATAGTAAAGCCAATCAGCATTCTAATATGGCAAGGCGAAATCGGTAATGGTTACATCAGGGATTCATGCCTTCAATTTTTAAACTGGTGGGGGAACCGGAATCAGATGTTACTTAGTGGGACATCAATTGGAAACAAGAGCAAATGTATCCACTGATGTTTGAAGATGTATTAGATTTGGCTATATGCATTTGGCCATCATCCACAGGTTGGTCTGTTGTATGTAATTAGCTAGGCCTTGCGGTAATTACTGCTGTGCAGCTGAGATGTATGATGCGGTTGGTAGTTGGTACCGCACAAATTCTCTGGCCTGAATCCATTTCCTGTGCTTGTCCATATCAGGTGAGTTAGGTTTATTAGGATCTCAATGTATATTATCAATTTTTCTTTTCAGTAGTGATTATAAGATGTTCAAATTAAGGGTAGCGGCTTCCTAGGGTCAGTTCCATTCATTTGTTAGATTTTCCCAGTTTGTGAATATTAATTTGAGAAGTATTAACAAGCCTTCCATTGTCTCTAATGTTCGTCTTTAGCATGGAAACTATCAAGCTTTTGTTCCCTCACGCTAATAGCAAGTGAACACCTCGGTGCATGTTAGCAATAGCTTAACATGTCACTACTGCTCATTTTAATTTAATAAAGTAGCTCTTGAAGAAGTTTGCGACTAACGAGAATAATGAATGGCAGCGTTGGATGCTTAAACCCAAATTTTATTTGCTATACGCTTAGGGCGCTTAGGGCTTTAAGATATGTTTGAATTGTCTCTTCTTTCATTGTTGAAGCAGATACTTTTTAAAGTTTATGTAAATATATTTTCCCAATAATGATATTATGATAGGGTTCAGAGAAATGGTTTGGAAAAGAAACCAATGTTAATAAGCAGGCGAATGTTCAGACTTCGAAATCATTTCCAGTTTTTTCATAGGTTGACATTAATCTCCATTTAAAAGTAAAAATGTGAATCCCTTTGGTGAAGCAGTGTCGAAGTATTACACTAATGTATGGCTAACAGTGGATAGTTATCAAAGAATTGAACTTTTTTACTTATGGTTAAATAAGCTTTTCTTGGGCTAAACTATGATTATTTGGTGAAAAACTGTTTTGCACACTGAAATGTAATGTTTTCTTCGTTTTTGGGTAATTGAATTAAGCTTTGTAAGTCCCGTATTTGTGTTAGCGATACAGAAAACAAACTTGTGTCAAACCTGTGCCGTTAGCACCCAAGAAAAGAAAAATTCCTAGAGTATGATTTTTTTTTCTTCTAAAACATGAATTTAGGTTAAGTGAAAAATTTGCCATGATTCAGGATCAAACATGTTTCTGGGCTTAACAAGCATTTATAGAAATGCCTATCGATAACCATTAACACGAAAATTTTTAAATCAAATTCAAATCATATCGAATATCCAATCATCCAAATAATATGAAAATGAGATCTGTTTAATAGGGCAAATAACAACTGAAGTCTATTGGGTTGGTTCTTTTTCAGGAAAGCATGTTTTCAAAAAAGTGTTAATGTATTTTTTTAGAGTTTGATTGACTTTAAAAAGAAAAACGCTTGTAATAAGAACACTCCTACTTGGCTTGAAAATGGGTAGGACGAAATGTGCGAATGCACAAGTGTGTGATTTTATTGGTAATTGAATCCAACTCATGGGCAGAAAAAATATGGGTAGTGGGGTTAAAAGAATGAAATTGGTGTTTCTAACACTTTCGTGCGAAGTATGAAAACTTTCATACTAATTATCATTATCCTTTCGGAAACTTTTTCTAAACTAGTGATACCTAACTTTTACAAAGACCAGCAGCAAAGTGATTTTTAATAAAATTATATTCTAAAAATATCTCTTGGTATTATTTATAAAAATTTAAGAATAAATACTTCATGTAATTCCTTAAAAAAATTTCATAAGATTATTTAGTTCATAAAAAATTGAAACTAAATCTATGACCCCTCAAGATTTTAATGATAGAACACATTCGCCCATTTATGTGTATTTTATTCTTTAAACATGAATGGAATTGCATATTAACTTGTTAACAGGACATTAAGTGATATATATGTCATTTAAAGTAAAATGAAGTTTAAAAGTAATTTTAGTGGTTAAAATTTTCAAAATGAGTCACTTAAATCTCTATTACAAGTTATAAAATAACTTAATTTATTTAATTTTAGACACAAAAATAAGTGCAACATGTTCCAAAATAATGCCATTTTCCATGCATCTAAACTTTTAATGCTCGTTATTATTGTACTACCACATGTGTAATGTCACTAACGAAGAACTAATAGCGAAACTAATGTATCCATCATTTTCAATCTTGATAAACTGAGGTTAATTTCTTTTTTGGGGATAACATAGTCCAAGACAAAAATATTGAGGAACCAAATAGGATATTCACTCAAAATTTAATTTTTATGTACTAACAATGTAAAGTAACTTTACATGTTAATCAGGAAAATACCACTAAAGTAACAAATAATAACAAATAACTACTCATCATATACTATATATAAAAAAGAAAACTATCATCCTTATAATTTTTATTAATTGTTTATAGGAAAAATTGCACTTTATCTCTCAAATTATAGGCCATATACATTTTAGCTCTTAAACTTGAAAAATGTGCAAATCAACTCTCTAAATTTTTACAAATGTACATTTTAGTCAAAGTGTACTAAACCCATTAAATTTTGGAATATATGCACATTGACCCTTTGAACTTTCTTAAATGTGCAAATTGATATCCTAAATTTTCTTAAACTTGTGATTTTTTTTAACAATTGATGAAAACAAAATTAGTGAAAGGGTCAATTTGCACATTCAAAAAAATTCCATGAGTCAAATTACATATTTTTAATGTTTAAGATTTAAAGTGCACATGACCTATAGACTAGGGGATAAAGTGTAAATTTTCCTTATTTAAATTTAATTTGGTGAAGTACAATTTAATCACTCAAGAGTTGTAACGTCCCCAATTTTTTCTCTTATTATAATTAGCTCATTTCAATCGTAATTAGTAAGATTAACTAGATGTTGTATGAATTACAAGGTAGTTTCTAAGTTGATGAGATTAAAACTTAGGAAGAATGAGAATCTAGGGACCAATTGAGTTATGACAAAGTAGTTTATGCCCATAATATTAATTTCTTTTATTTTTATAAATAATTACTAATTAATTAAACAGTAAAATATTTGATATTTAAATTTACAATGAACCTAGACTAATATGCATCTAGAAACATCTCAATCAATACCAAAATTTCAAATTTAAAACTACCCTCACACCCCTTTGAATTCTCGGTCAAACATTAGATTATTTTATCTTGTTTGCTGATCTTATTATCAAAGAATGTTTGGAAAGTAGCTTCCTTAGCTGTTTTGTTTTGGATTACTTAGGATATCATGAATGAATTAAGTAAGGAAACCAATCTCTAGCTCATCTCTTAGGAAAGATGGTTCACAAATAAATTGTAAAGCTATCACATAACATCACCGTAGCCGAATATATATATATATACTCAAAGCTGAAGTATATGCATGCATGTCAATTTGAATTAGTTTTCTAACTAAAATTTGCATTGTTACGAGTGCTATAATTTCGAATTTAAAAACATCCTAAATGATAGAGTTAACAGACTAAATCGAAACTGACTCTCTTAAACCCACATCACTATCTCTCTATAAATATTAACAAGTTATCTCAACAAAAGAAAAATCAGAAAATTTTCTCCTCTCTTTTCTTAAATCTCGTGGAGCTCATTAGAAGAGAAGTTCAGCATCTTTTTCAGTCAGCCAAGATGTAGGTTTCTTGCCTACGATTCCTCTGTGAATGATCGTGTTTTTCCATAATTTTTTAACGTTGTATATAGGATTCCTTTTCTAGCTCTTGAGTGAGATTTCTTAGTTACGGTAGCATTCCATTTGTCTTCGTAAACTTGTCTTCTAAACCATTCAATTTCCTTGGTGATGGATCTACTTAGGTGATAAACAATAATAAGAAAATAAAATCTGATCTTGGTTAGAAACATAAGTATGACACACATGTATTCAATTATTGAAGATAAGAATGTAATTTTTAAAAGGAGATGTCAACCAAACCGACGGACGAAAAAGAATTGTTTAAAATTAGCCACCACGTTTATTTAAATTGAAAATCAAAAACCCATTTTTAAAGAAAAGGTCTTTGTAACCAGATTAGAGTTCGGAGTCGGTTATGCATAGAGAAGGAGGATTTAATCTTACGCACCCTACACCGTCCTTAGACGGACTTATTAATTGTGCAAATTATTAATAACCTTTCAAAATATTTATGTCATTATTTATTTACAAGGATATCAAAAAAAAAAATTTCTTAAGAAATATTCTGAAACATCAAATCGTCACGTTCAAATGTTTAAGATATTAGTCAACAAGCCGTCACGACTATATCAACATCCTTATTTGAAATAAAATAAGTAAGAAATTTAAATTTAAATACATGAAAATAAAACTCTCTTATAAATTATAAATATTTATAAATAAGATAAAAATTTATTTTGATACTTTCTATGGAAAGAAAATAAAACAGAAAATAATAAAAGAAAATTTAAAGAAAATTTGGAACATCAAGCCTCAACTTAGATGTTAAAATAACGAGTTAACAAGCCGTCACAGCTAAATTAACATTTTATTTGAAATAAAAAATTTTAACAAATAAATGACCAATTTAAATTGAATATAATAGAAAATTTTATGAATTATTTACAAACAAGATAAATGAAATATTTTTAATATCTTTTTTATAAAAGGGAAAAATAAATTTTCAGAGAAATTTTTGGATCATTAACCTTTAGGTAAAATGTCCGAAATATTAAGTTAACAAGCCGTCACGGCTAAATTAACATTTTATTTAAAAAATACTTCTCAAATAATATAAAAATAACATAAAATATTTCATATGAAAAAAAAAATTATTTACAAGTAAGACATAAATTATAAAAATTTAATTTTGAACTTGACAGGATCGGAATCGCTCCTACGTATCCTCTGGTGCAATGGGGAACTCAAAGTTACGTAGTTCTTTAAAATATAATTGTGGATTGATTGATTTTTTATTTTTAAAATATCAAGCTTCGCAGATAAAATATTCTTAGAACATAGAATTAATAAGCCGTCACGGCTAAATAACTCTATCATCAAAATGGAAAACTATTGATCCATTGCGTTAAATATTTTTTTTTAAAAAATTCTTATTATTTTTTTTTTGGAGGCAAGAAAGCAAAACACAAAAGAAAACATGAATCTAAACAAAAAAACAAAGTCAATGTATTTTGGGTCAAAAACAAAAAAGAACTTAAAAAAAAAAATCCAAGCAACAAGGCCTAAACCCAAACGGACAAACTCAAGGTCTGGTCTAATAAATTAACGCTAACTCAAAGAGAGAGAAAATAATAATAATAATAATAATAATAATAATAATAAAAACTTTCTAATTTTCCTAATCTAATTCCATCTAAACTAATTTTATTAACCTTCCTTGCTCATACAACCAAACACACACACCCATTCACGGACACAACGAAAGAGAGAGAGGCCAAGGAAGAGAGAGAGAGATAGGAGAGAGAAAGAGAGAGGCCGCTATGCATGAAGGGAGGCCGCGGTGGAGGATCGCGCGACTGGAGGAGGAAAAGAAGCATGACGCCTGGTGGGTATTGGCTCCGGGAGCCTGCAAGAGGAGAATGAGATCACGGTGTTCCTGAAGGAGAGGGAGGTGGCGATGTCATGTTCCAGATCTTAAAGGGTGCGGTTCGGCTGAGGTCCATGGGATGCTGGCTGTGGTGGTTGATGGGAGAGAGGCGGACCACGTGACCCTGTTGTGCGACGACGGCCGGGCCTCACGGCAGTGTGGTCGTGGGAGCTCAGGAGGAGGCCGCTGGGTCCGACGCGAGGAGCAGGGTAGAGGCAGAGGGATGAGGCACGTGACATTTGCGCGGCAGTTGCTTCAGACTGAAGCGGTGGAGAGGTTTTCAGGCGGAGGTGTTGGCTATTCGCGGGTTAAAGGGACTTGATGATGATGGGGGAGGATGAGGAAGAGAAAGGAGGAGGATCTATGGAATGGGGGATTTGAAAATGGAAGAAAATGAGGAGGTCACGGCGGTGGTGGGAAGGTCGCGGCCTCCATGCCCCCCTTTTCTTTTTTCTTGATTCTTACTTTTTTATTGGACTGGTAATGAGAAAGGAGTAATACCTATGATGCCTGCGTTCTTCTTGGTTCTATTGTATTTTCCTGATATTGCTGGAAATTTTTTTGTTGATGGTTGTGGAAATTGATGGTTTGAAATTTTTGATTCTCTGTTGATTTTTTTGGTGATGATATTTTGATTTCTCGTGATCTCTCTGTGTATCCTACCGAATTAACTCTCAATGTATGTTCCCTCTATTAGCTCTCAATGTCTTCCCCAACAAAATTTTCTCAGAGAGTCCCTATTTATACCGTGTGCAATGAATTTTGTTTTGTCCTCCTTCCTCTGATTCCTGATTTCATGGGATTTTATTTTGACTGCCTTGATTCTTCAATCCTTACCTGTGTTGTTTGGTACCTACAATTCCTGACTCTTGTGCATGATTTCTATGAATTTGTTAGGCGCCTGCACGCTTTAGCATCAACTTCACCGTCTTAATAGGCACCGATTCTCTTTTGTCTCTTTTTCCTCTCTGCCTTGGGCCTTAGCCTCCTTTTTTATATTTTTTATTTTTAATAAAACAAATTAAAAAATGAAAATGAAATGGGCTAAAAATTATTTTTGGAAGATGAAACTATACAAAACAAAACAAAAACTTAATGGGTTTTCTTCTTTTTTTTTATATGAAATGAAATGGGCTTAATCTAACAATTTTAAAAAACGTGAAATGGACTTAACACAAACAATAGCAAATAATAATAAAAAAAAACAGGTTGAGAATTTTTCAAACGGCCAAAATTTTTTTTGTTTTGGGGACAAAATTGGGTGTTCAGGAGATGTTAGCTTAGGAATGACTACCTGAAGTATATAATATGCATATAAATCAGCTCGTAACTAATTGATAATACATGTTATGAAATTTAATTTTGACTTCACATCTTTATTATATAGTACGAAAATACCATCAAGATGTAATTTTAATAACTTTAGGTGAAATATTTGCTTTTCATGTATAGCTTTATTACATTTCTTTCTAAATTAGCGTAATAAAAATACATACTCACACTTAGAGAAGTAACTGATACAGAAAAGAAAAAAATGGAGCAAACATAACTCAAACAATTTGAAAAAAAAAATGAGATTATAACGTAGAACAAAGTACAAAATTATAATCTTATATATAAGATTAAAAATTAAAACAAGAGACTATAATAATGCCTCTAGACATCATTAAAGGTTACGGATTGTTGAAAGCTCACGTAATAAAACTCTTAGTAGTTAGGTGTTCCCCCACTAACATCCTAAACCCCAAATTAATTCAGAGTATTTATTTTGGGCATCTCTTTAAGGCGCGTTTGGTTTTGGGGGGGACACAAATAGAGATAGAAGAGACAAAATTGTGTTTGGAAGGAGAGGGACAAAAATTGAAATAAATGTCTCTCCCCATATATTTTTCTACACTTCGTAAATGGGGACACAAATTGGGGGTGGAGACAGAACCCTTTTAATGACTTTTCTTCCCATTTCACCCTTAAACTAATTTTATAATTACACCATCTGTCCTTATTATATATTTACAGAGACCTAAACTTCTCCTTCTCCTTCGTTGAAGTGATCTTCTCCTCCATCTCCACACCGTGCCACTACATTCAGCATCCATAGTGTTTAGGTTCGTTCATTTAGATGAAAGATTACCATTCTTCTTCTGAGCTTGGTGTGCCTTTTTCCTCTTTGTTTCTGGCTATTGCTTTATTTTGGACATTGTTCACGTTTTCGCCACCATTTTCATATCGCGAATTGGTGATCTACAAGTTTTGAACTCTTTTGGCTTCTTGCTTCCCCCTCAACAAAGCTCTAAACTAGAAGTGGGGTTTTGGCTCCTTACCGTTTTGATGCTCTGTGCTTGTAGGTTGACATCTCCATTGGAAAAGATTTCCCCACCCTGAGAAGTTAAAGGTAATTTTTTTCTTTTCAATTCTTGTAGCAAAGCTGCAATGTTATTTGGGAATTTCATTTAAAATTTAGGAGCACTTTAGTATTCAGTCTTTACCCATTGCTCGTAGGAAAATTTCAATCTTAACTTATCCATGAAAAGAAACAAAACCAGTTAAGAGAATGATAATCAAGAGTTATGGGTTGAAAGGCATGGTATATGCAGTGCCCGTTTTTCAGCCTTCAAGGTGCTCAAAGCTAAACTTGCTTATATTGCAACCTTTGCTAACTCACGTTCCTCTTCCTGTCGCTATCACACATTATTGTATAATTCAAGCTGATTTATTTTTCACTTGCACCTATTGTAAACGCATAGTGATATTTCTTTTCAAAATAATTCTTCGGAGGTGTTAGATAATTCTCACCCAACCATAGCAATATATTCTTTCATTTAAACAATAAGGGGTTTTCTAACTTCGACCTGTTTAGCATAAAGAAAAAATAAGTTATAAAATTTTTTAATGGATCATATTCTTTGAAAATATAAAAATTCATCTTTCTAGTACAAGAGCTTTCTCTTTTGATTGCTTAATCAGTGCTCATAATAAGGTAAAATATTTATTTGAATCTTTTGCATGGAAAGTTAATCCAAACATCGTTTAAAGCATTTAATGAATTTGTTACTGATGCCAAATGATAAAGAAGGAAGGTAATCCCTAAAATTGAGGAAAAACATGTGTGTCAGGAGGCTAATATTGCTTTTGTATTATCTTTGCTTTGCTTTTGCTTTATTATTAGATTAATACATCCCATTTTAATATGATATGTTTATTTATTCTGTTGTTTTATAGGAAGGAATGGACCGTTAGCGAATTAAACAATGTGTTGCCTGCTATTTAATGATGAGGTTTCAATTTGACACATTGACACTAGTTGTATTAGTTACTTTGTTTATGTACACTAGGAATAGAATAACGGATAATAATTCTTTGACACTAAATCAAAGAATTAATAGTGTCCCATTAAAACGAGATGCACTAGAGCGTATTATTGGAGTGGGTGATAGGAATTGCATTTGGGAGTTGAGGATGAATTTAAATGCATTTGCAATATTGTGTGAGCTGCTTCAAGTTCAAGGTGGGTTAACTGAGATGGTCGAGTGAGCATAGCTGAGCAAATTGTAACATTTTTAATCATACTAGGTCACCATAAAAAGAATCGCAGCATACAAGTTAGGTTCTATAGGTCGGAGAAACCATTAGTAGGTATTTCAACAAAGTGTTGTGCTCGTTATACGTGTGCAAAGCCTTTTGTTTACCAAGGCTGAACCTGTCCAGATGATTGCGTAGATCCAGATGGAAATGGTTTAAGGTAACTTCAATATATAGAAGTAGTTGATGTTTTATAATACTTACTAAATATGCATACAATTCGGCATGAAACTTTTTATATTCTTTGATTATAGGGTTGTCTAGGAGCATTAGATGGCACTTACATAGATGTTACTGTCCCTGAAGCTGATAAACCAAGATTCCGAACAAGAAAGGGTAGAATTTCTACAAATGTCCTGAAGTATGCAATCGAGACATGAATTTTGTGTATGTGCTTAGTGGTTGGGAAGGATTAGCATCTGATTCGAGAATACTACGAGATGCTATTACACGACGTAATAGCCTTAAAATACCACTTGGTATGTCTAAAGAGAACTTTAAAAAAATTAAATTACTTACATTTCCCTATTATATATAATATTTCTCTTTTGATTTATAGGTAGTTATTATTTAGTCGATGCGGTTACACGAATGGCCAAGGGTTCCTAGCACCGTATAGAGGTACTCGATATCATGTGCAAGAATGGGCTCAAGGTTCACGTGCACCTCGAAACTATCAAGAGTTCTTTAATAAGAAGCACTCCTCAGCTAGGAACATAATTGAACGGTGTTTTGGGTTGCTTAAGAAGAGATGGGCAATTTTGACGAGTCCTTCATTTTATCCAATTAAGACACAAAATCAAATTATAATTGCTTGTTGTCTTCTGCAAAACTTTATCCAAATGAATATGGACAGTGATCCTGAAGAAAACACAGCCATTGAACTTAAGCATATGCCTAGGAGAGGATCCTCTCAACAATGTTGAGATGATTGAAAGTGTGGAAACTAGCAATGAATGGACTCAAAGACGGGACAACCTAGCCATTGAAATGTTTGACGAGTGGAGAAGGAATCGCATAGCATAAATGTTTTATTTAGTTGGCATTTAACATTCTAGATCTTTATGTTTGTAGTAGTCTTGTAATATTTTTTAGTGTTGTTGGATTGATTTAATTGTTGATTTTTCTTATAACATTGACCTGATTACGTCCTGTGTAATGATTCAAAATTTCTTGTTATTCTAGTTGTTTACGTTTCTTATTGCATTTGTCTTTGTTATTATAGTTGTTTATTTAGTTGAGTAATTATTTGTGATATCTTCATACAAAGAATACTAGGAAATGGGCAGCAAACGCACATGGACCGATGAAGAAACAAATGCATTTGTTGGTTTCATGGAAGACCTAGTTATAGAGGGGCAAAGAGCTTGATGCTGAAAAATTCAAACCAGGTGCTTTTCCAAAACTTGCTGCAAAGATGAATGAAAAATTCCCTAGGGTGGTTTCATTGCTAAACATTGCAAGAACAAGGCTGAAAGAGAAATACCAATCAGCTGCGGACATGCTTGCATGTAGTGGATTTGGATGGAATGATGATAAAAAATCTGTGGAAGTGGATAGCAAACAAGTCCTAGAGCTTTGGATTAAGGTTTGTTACATTATTATGACCATTTGACTAAATTTTGTTATGATATAGATATATGCATGTTACATTACACTTTCTCACTTTTATTTCCTTTAATTTTTTTCAACAACATCCCCTTAGGTTCTACACTCAGGGAAACCATTTCCACTTTTCCCTCGTTTGGAGACTATATTTGGAAGGGATAGAGCAAATGAGTGTTATTCTATGAGTTGCACTGACGTGATGAGCAATTGGAAACAAAAGATGAAGAACAACTTGGTGTCAATGATGTTGACATGTTTGAAAGTGACTCTCCACTCCAAACTAATGCATCAATGGCTTCTTCAAGTGGCAAAATGGTAGGGAAAAATGCTACAAGAAGAAAGGATAAAGAAGTTGAGATTTTGCAAGACTTGGCACACTCTATGAGAGTTGCAGTGGAGCAGCAAGGAAAGCATGTCCAAGTTCTTGCCAAAGCTATGGCAGGGGTTAATGAGGAGGTGAAGCTTGGTGAAACCCTTAAGGATCTTGGCTTCACTAATGATGAAGTGGTTCTAGTGGGACTCAAGTTCTCACAAAATCCTCAATTGCAAATGACCTTTTGGAGTTTTACCGAGGAGCAAAGGCGTGCATTTGTAGAAGCGTTATTCATAGTTAGTCATGTGGAAGTGTTACTTTTTGGATATTTCATTTTAGTGCTTGTGGATTGTTCCTCTCATGGTTGGAATGTATTGCAATGTTATTTTGGATAAGTCATATTTAATATTTAGAAGAAATGATGTAAACTTTATGGATTATGTATGAGTATTTCTATTATGTATGAATATTTCTCTTTGCTATATGAGGATGATGTCAATTTTATGCTGTATTTTATATGCTAAAATCTGGAAGAATTTTCCTAAGATAAATATTCAGTTAGGACTAAATACAATCATCAGTTTCATCCATTCATCAGTTTCAACAAATACATAGAGAATGTGTCAATGACAGCAAAGTAATAAACCTCTAACCACACATCCCCCTAACACTAATACAATACATAACAGAGAAAATGTCACTGCCCATGACACCACAATTGCCACCACAAGCCAATTTGATTTCCTCCTCTCAGCAACTAGTTTTTTTAAGCTTCATATTCTTCTGTCTCCATTCTTCGTGTAACAAATCTGAGGCCAAGGAGGATTGAGACACTTCAGCTGAGTGGTGTCAATATCTGGTATTTCTTTCTTGTTCCAGTTAAAGAAGTTACAACTATTGGTCTGCAAAGATCACAAACACAAACAATATTAGACCAAAAATATATGCCTATTATGTAAATAGAAGCTATAAAACTGGTTGTTGAAAGCCAAAAGGCAGATTGTTTCACACATCAATTTTTATATTCTCAATAGGCAATATAAATATTGTACATCACAAGAATTTTGGTTGACATGCAATATTGTAATTAAATCAGGATCACTTGCAGATAGTGAAGCCCATGCCTGTCAGGCAGCTAGCATCCCTGGCATGCTGGGAATGTTAAAAAATGTATGGATTTTTTGGCTATGAAGCATACTTTACAGTTTTTGGTATACGATGACTTTGCTTAAGCTTGTTAGAAATATGACATGAATTTATATTGTATGCTTTACATACTTTTATCTAGAGTTTAATAATGGTTTTATTAATAAGTTTTTAAATAAATAATTAGAAATACATAGAAATGTGGTTTCCTGTCGTCAAAGAAAAAAATTATGCAATATTTGCTCATGTTTATTTATTTTGTCTAATTTATAGGAATGGGGTGGGTGCCTTATCTAATTTTGCATTGGAGCAACAATTGCACACAGCAAGGCAAGAGCTTAGTCATGCTTTGTATCAAGTAAGTGCAGCCAAGTGTTTGACTTAAACATTGTGGTCTTCTACAAGCCAAGCCAATCCATAATCAATCCATAACAAAAACAAAGTTCATTTCATTATTCACATCATGCAGCAAATTAAATATGCCGCTGCCACATATACCAACATTCATCCGGGAAAATCCTAATAACTATTCAAAGTAGCAAATCCTCTCCTTTCCATTCTAGGTGTCGTTTTAATGAATACAGATAAAGGGAAGAAGGGAAAAGGACCAATCAACAATATATATAGCACTACGTAGGATTGTCCTCAAAGTTTCTAAAAGGAGTCAGATTACCATTTTGGCAAGGAAAAGAATTATAGCACTACAAGAATATTGCTACTTTCAAGATTTATTTATTGCACATTAAATAGTTTAAGACCATATTGTCTTTCATCATTTTACCTGCTAACTTGCACTCCTATTACAATGCATAATACAGAACTTTTGGTCCATATGCAAGTTATTTTAGTATTATTTGAGGTAAGTGCCTCCATATTCTTTTTAAATTAAGTTCTTTTGGGGTTATATTTATGCTAAAACTGAATAGACTAAGAAAAGGAAATAATTATCTCATTTGTTAAGGTTATATATGCTAGAAGCATAGGATACTGAACTCACAAAACTCAAAAGAAACTACATAACTCGTGTTTGATTGATTTATAAACAATTCCATGGATGTTTTAGTTTATCATTATAACAAAGACATTGATGACTTTAGCAGCTTTGATTAGCATGAATGCAAAATGAATCATCACGCTGTTCGTTACCTAGGAGAATGAAGATCATTTGGGTGCTTGAATCACAGCAATAGAGGAAGGAACTAAAAGGACCAATCAATTATATATATAGCACTACATGTAGGATTGTCCTCAAAGTTTCTAAAAGGACTCAGATTACCATTTTGGCAAGGCAAAGAATCATAGGTTTTTTGACATAAGAATTTCCACCTATCATAGGTTTCAGGACCTTGCTTACAAACCAATATATTGCTCCAACATTCAACACTAGTCTAATAACATGTCCTCCAACCAAGCCAATCATTTTCCAAAACAGAGTAAATACAATAGCAATTTCATTTCATTGTTTGGGAAAGAATCAACTTACATTCCAATTAGGGCACCTCCAAAACTTTCTCCCAAGATTGGTATCGCTCTTAGAAACGAATAGAACCAAGTTGTCCCCACAGCCACACCTTCTAGAACTCGTGGACACCACTGTCGAAGATGATGATTTACACCTACAACGTTGTGCCGCCGCCGTGAAAGAAACAGGAACCAAATGACCCGTCATGAATACCCAGCCGAAAAGGAAAAAAAGAGGAAAGACGAGGTCGAGCTATACCTGGAAGCCATGAATGGAGGAAAGCACCGCCGCTGTGAATAGAGTAAAAAGCAGCCGCGTGAATGGAGAAAAAGCCGCCGCGTGAATGTAGGAAGCAATGCGGTGACCGGAGGACGATGGCGGATGATGTGGGAAGGGCTTTGTTCATATTGCTTCAGAGGGCTTCGTTTATTTTTTATGTAAGTGTATTAAAAAGGGCAGGGTTATATGAGGGTAAAAGGGTCTTTTAATAAGTATTTTGTTCTTGTATTTTGTGTTCTGTGCACTATAACCAAATATGATAGAGACACTCTTTTTTTGTGTCTCTCTCTCTATTGTCCCACTGTCCCTATATTTTGTGTCTTGTCTCACTAACCAAACGCTACCTAAGTGACACATGTTAACCTTTTCAGCATCTTAACCTTAAAAAGACAAACCAATTGCTACTTAATTTAGAATTCTTGATCAAGCATATAAGGTTTGGATTTTGAATTATTCATAAGTAAGGCTTTGAATAGAGTGACAGAGGGAAGAAATAAAAGTAGATCTTTGATGGAATCATATGCTTGAAAACCCATATTCGATTATTGAAGATAAAATAATAATAATAATAATAATTTTTGGAGGTGTGTGTATGCATTGTGGTTTCGGCCTAAGATTTTGTACGTGAGTCAAGGTGAATATGATAAAGGGTAAATTTGTAAATTGTAAATTTATCTATGACATTGAATGTTATTGTTGCTATGAATGGTGAAAGTATTGAGGTTATGTGTATGTATTCAATGAGAGTTGTGATAATTATTAAGAAAATGGATATGACCATTCGTCTCTAGTTACTAGCTTAGGGAAGGTGGACTCCTTCAGCCAGTTGTACTAGGAAGGGAAGACGATCTTAAACATTGGATATGATCATTTGGTCCCTAGTTACTTGTCAGGAAAATGGACTCTTTTAGAACAGATTGTGCTAGGAAAGGAAGGCGATCCCGCTGCTCCAACACTCTGTTTATCCCCACTGTATTTGTCAAGGATGGTCGACATTTGGTATGAGCTCATTACCCTACTGATTGGCTAAACTAGGTGAAGAAAAAGATGTATAAATAAAGAGATGTTTAAGGAAAGATAAAGAAGATTACTAGACTAAACTTCATACTTATTTAACTGAATATGATTTTATATGTATCTATGCTCATTTATATTATCATGCATACATGAAATATAGTATTGCCTCAATGACATAAAGATCATGCTCTAAAAGACACGTTCACTTTGAATTGAAGACTTTTCAGAAAATGTAAAATGAATTCTTATATATGCTCACATTTTTATAATAAACTGAAGTGATTGTGGACGATTTTGATGACACTTAATACCTCTACTGAGAGCTTTCGAATTCTCATCCTTATTTCTATTTCCATGTCATCTTTAGGTGAGGATCCTAAGGTTGAAGTGAGGCGTGGAGCACATGCTAGGAGATTAGCTTAGCATTTTCGATTTTATTAGGATAGATCTAGTACATTTCATTTTTTACTATCTTATTGAGATTATATTTTGAGTCTGGATCATTGTTAGCCGGCAGCTACTTATGACACTTGTTTATTTAATTATTTAAATAATTATGATGTGATTGATTGTTGAGTTAATTTTATACTGTGGACTTTATATACAATTATTATAGACATTTATTTTATTCCATGACTAGTTATTTATATGTATGTTATACGAAGGCTTCTATATTTTTGTTTTAAAGTGTATAAAAAAAAATACCACTATTTTCTACGTAATCTATTTTAAAGAGTCAAGTAAATGAAATCAAAAGCGTAGCGATCTAGTAATTATCTCCAAAATGACTTAGGCATATTGGGTTAAATTCTAGGGTGTTACAAGAGTGATCTGTGCTACTATTTACCCTTTTTTTTTTTGGTAAGGGAAAGACAGGTGGATTGAATTTTGTTACAAAAGTCAATTCTTATAAATTCACAAGGAGCAGAATTTCTATGAAGGAATTCATATTCCCGCAACGAGTGAGACCTTACTCAGGCTTTCTTAAGGCCTTACGGGAATAGTTGGTGGATACCTTTCATGAAGTCAATAATAGCAAGGTTTTACTCTAAGGAGCATACTATATACTAAAAATTTCACACGAAAACTCTTACCAACAGTAAAATTTTCTTCATGATCAAATTATATAAAATTTTACATAAGAGAACATTCCAAGGCCATAGATGGCTCCTAGCGACTTTGACATCCTTGCCACAAGTTTCGACACAAAGCAAAAAAATCTAAAACTACAACAAACTATGATACAAACGGAGCCTATTAGTAGTCTGTTTTTATTTTTCAATAAATTTCATTAGTTGATAATTGAAAGAAATAATCTACTTAGATAGGGAATACATACACCCCAAATGTAATAAATACTTTATCGGTATTAGAGAAATACATCCAAATTATGTGGAGAGTAACAAGTAAATATAGCACGAGAATAATACTTATAGTGGGACCCACTTGTCACTATTCACACTAACAAAAATAAATCAAGAAAACCGTACACCAAATTTTAATATGGAAAACTCTCCCCAATAATGATGGAAAAATCATGTGCCAAATTTCAAAAAATATTCCACTATATTTATGAATAATTACAATAGAGTGTATTCCTAGTGAAACTTTCTTCTACTACAATTTGTAGTATTATAGAGATCTAGGGAATATATTAAAAACTTTCAGTGTATACTCACACTACACTCTTAGAATTTATCACACACTCTATTCTTGTCTCATTACAAGAAGCTCATATTTCCTCTTCTACTCCTGAAATGCTTTCAGCTTGTATGCTTCAACTGCATGGTTCCTGGCTCTATCCGACTTGTTGCCATAAATGCAACATTTACCCTCCAATCGCAATATTTTACCTTTGGTGATATTTTACACATGGATTAAAATATTCCAACCTCCCATCAAGTCACCAAAATTTGCAACCAAAATTTGTCTTTTGCAATGTTGGAAGAGCAAGCCACAATTGTTGATTTTGCAAAATGGAAACCAACATGTTTCCTGATAATTCTCCACCTTAGTATGCATTTTGCAATAACCTTCAACCTCTGCAAATATTGATCAAGTTCAAGAAATATTTAAACTTATCAATCGGCAATGGTTCTGTCATCATATCAGCTAGTTTCTTAGCTATGGCTATCTTCTAACTTGCAATAGTATCATTACTGATACTTTTTCTAATAAAATGACGTCTAACATTAATGTGCTTAGTCCTTTTATGATAGACTTACGCTTTGACTATCACAGTGTACAATTATTGGTACATGTTGATTCAACCCAAAACTATCCAAATCACCATGCACTCAAATGCTCTCTTTAATAGCCTCAGTCAATGTCATATACTTAGCTTTAGTAGTTGACAATGCCACCATTGATTGTAGCATTGCTTTTCAGCTAATAGTACATCCAAAAACTGTAAAGATATAGTCTGTCAATGACCTCCTTTTATCCAAGTCATCTGCATAATCAGAATCTACATAACCTACAACTCCACAACCCTTCTGACCATCAAATAGCAAACAGACATCAATGAAACTTCTTAAGCACTTGATCATTTCACAGCTTCCTAGTGTGTCTTCCAGGTTTACTCATAAATCCATAACCACACTAACTGCATGTGAAAGATTTGGTCTAATGCACATCATGTCATACATGAAATTGCCAACTGCACTAGAGTAGAGTATAGACATGCACTCTACTTCCTCCTTAGTTCTCAAACATTCCTTCGAAGATAACTTAAAATGTGCTGATGGATTGCTAACAAGTTTGGACTGATCAATATTGAAGCTTTATAGCACTATTGTAACGTAGCTTTGTTGTGTCAAGCATAATCTGGCACGATGTCTCTCCCTATGAATCTCCATTCCAAGAATCTTCTTTGCTGCACCAAGTCTTTCATCTCGAACTCTTTCTCAATGAGTTTTCAACAAACTAATTTCAACCTTTAACATATCATCTACATACAATAACAGATAAATCATCAAACTATTTGGAAGCTCCTTAAAGTAGATGTGTCGCAACGGATCGCGGGCGACGAAAATATTAAAAAATATTTTTATGGAGTCACCACCAAGGTTTATTAAGAAAAACCGTTGGGAAAACCTTTTTGTAAAAAACACTTTAAACCAGTTTGCCAAAACAGAGTTAGATCTAGTATTATGTTTATGCAAGGGAATGGTGGAGACTAAACCAGCACTTCTTGATACATTCGTCCTAAAATGGTTACCCAAAAGTTAATTGTGTAAATTAGAATAACTTAAAACATATAAAATTTACCCAAAAAGATAAACAAACATAATATTTACAAATAAAAAAAAACAAATTAAAATATTTACAAATAGAGGAAATAAAATAACAATAATTAGGGACAAAATTATGAAAATTTAAAGTTTGTCTTGATAGAGAATTTCTACTCCTACGTATTCCTGAATATAATGAGTTAACTCAAAACCACGTAGTCTTTATAAAATAAGTGTGTGTTAACATATTTTAATTAAAATAATAAAAAAACGTGTTATTGATTTTAATTGTGAAAAAAATAGACTTTGTATTAAGAAACATAAAATCCATTATTGCATAGAATTCAAATGAACATTAAGCCACTTAATGAATCCTTATGATTCAATAATAGTGAAGATAACATTTGTTACTCAATCACCATCCTTAATCATTGCATTAATAAAAAAAAAATAAAAGATTGAAATGATTTTTTTTTATTCACAAGCAGATATATTTATTTGGGTTGGAAGGGAAATTTTTTTTTTGTTTTTGCAATAAATTCCAATTACAATATAAAGGGACAAAATAACAGGACAGACAGGGCAAACACATTTATTTTCTTTTTTAAAAAATGAAAATTATCATATAAAATAACCACCCACAAAAAAAAAAATTAATTTCAGACCCTAAAAAATGAGATCAGCTTGTCTCTATATATTTTTTTCTGAAAACAAAACACACCGGTCTAAATTTCGTTTCAAACAGATTTTAAAATATACCCAGCCAAAGACAAAAACTTTGTTTTCTCAATTTTGAAGGAAGAAATGAAATGAAGCCCACAACCCAAATCCCTGTCCAACATTGTTCCAATAACAACCCAAATAAAAAATCAAACAACCCCCATTAACCTTTCTTCATACCCTCAACATAGACACACACGATCAAATAGGGTTAGAAACAAAACAACCTATGGGGGTGGGGGTTCAATGAGGAAACAGCACAAAGAGAGAGAAAGGAGGTGGCGGCAGCAGCTAGGGAAAAGGAAGGGAAGCCAGCCACCATGCAGCGATGGTACAGTCTGCTGCGACTCAGCGGAGAGGGAGGCGCGAGCGGCGCTGGGCAGAGGAGGCAGCGGAGGTTCCGGCGAGGCTGACGAGGTCGCGGCGCTGCGAACGGCGAAACTGGCTGGGGCGCGAGCATGCGCGATGGCGAAAGGTGGAGGCGCACGCGGTAGTGGTGGCTTGAGTGCGCAAGGGGCAGATCTGAAGGGAACGGCGGTGACCGATTCCACCGCGGCTTGCGCGCGGCGATGGAAGGCGGAGGTGGTATTTGAGATGATGATTACTGTGGATGCATGCAAAAGGGAGAGGGAGCCGGCGGCGCGGCGGTGGGCCGCGGTGGCTTCAGAGGGGATGGGGAGCGGTGGCATGGTGGAATATGAAGAACGATGGTGACGCTGGCGGAGGAAGAAGAAGCGTGAGGTGATACCGCGCGAGGGAAAAAGGCGGCGGTTGCGTGGTGCACAGGCTCCGGCCATGATGACACGGCGGTGGATGACTCACGGCCAGAGGGATGAGGCCGCGGTGGTAGCAGCCGCGACCAAGTTTCCTTTCCTTCTCTCATTTTTGTTTCCAGTTCTGCCTTCATTCCTCATTTTTTCGATGTTTGTTTATGGTTTGGTGAGTATTATAGATTGTTGATGATAGTGCTGACTGTGTATTTGATGCTTGGAAAATGGATTATTGCTGTGATTTGTTTGTGATTTGGGGATTGAAATTGGTGATTTTGAAACTGGTTTGGTTTGTATGTGTTCACAACTCAACGGTTTGTGTGTAATTGGTGATCTATGGAGGTTTATGTGGCTGCATCTTTTCTGGCTTAATGGGGATTTTTGTTTGATAAGGGATTAGGCTTGATGAGGATTTTGGTTTTGATCACTGATTGATAGTGATGGAGGATATGTAAAATGTGTGTTTCTGGTTTTCCTTTCTCTCGGTCAAAAGCTGAAGATCAAATGTTATTCTCCCCCTATTCCAATTTTTCCCAGTTCCTCTCCGTGTCCCCATCCGTCCCCCCTATTGATGCTGCTGATGGAGATATATATAGTCATTCCCTGTACAGGCCATCATTGATCATCCTACTTTTCTAGCGGGGATCCCAGCTCATCCCTTATCTCTACCAAAAAAGAAGAAGCTCATCCCTTATCTTCGTTGCAGGGAGTAGGAAGGAGTCATCATGGTGTTTGCTACTCCCTCTTTCTTTGCCCTTTCTTTTTCCTTTTTTTTAAATATATTTTTTATTATTATATTTTTATTATTTTTTATTTTTGGTTCAGATATGTAAAAATCATGGGTTGCTGTTAATGGACTCTTGACCAAGACCGAATTGCAAAAGTAAAGAAGAGAAACTTGATTTTTTTTCTTTTTGATTAATATGCAACAAAAAAATCAAAGATAAAATAAAACAAAATATCTAAAAAGGAAGATATGAGAGCACAAAATATGATGTTGACAACAATAATTAAACATGACATTAAAAATTAAATCAAAAGATAAAATAAAGTTAAATTGATATATTTTTTGTAACTTAGTAAAAAATTGGGTGTTGGTAAGATGTAATTATCATATTGATTTCTGCTATATCCAGTACTAATCATAAATGAATGAAACCTTTTATACCATAACTTTGGGGATTGTTTCAAGCCATATAATGACTTCTTTAACAAGTAAACATAATCCTCTTTACAGGAACTACGAACCCTCTGTTGACTCATGTAGATATGCTCCTCTAACTCACCATGTAAGAATATCGTCTTCACATCAAGTTGTTCTATCTCCAAGTCAAACGTACTTGCAATAGTTATTAGGATTCGAATAGAGCTATACTTTATCATAGGAGAGAATATTTCATGGAAGTCAACACCCTTCTTCTGAGTACAACCCTTTGCTACTAGTCTTGCCTTAAACCTTAGGGGCTCAATACAGAGGATTCCTTCTTTCCTTTTGTAGAGCCATTTGCATCCAATTATTCTTTTCCTTTTGGAAGTTGTACTAACTCCCATTTCAGATTTTTTTTTTAAGAGGCTCAATCTTCTCATTCATTGCTATAAGCCACAACTTTGATTCCTTACTTTCTAGTGCATTACGGTAGGTATATGATTCGTCTCCAACTACACCATCCACTATAACCAAGGCAAAGGATATAGGATTTGTATCTAATGAATAAAGTGCACAGGTAGCAAAATCCAGATATCTTTGTGGTTTTTGAATTTCTGGCCTCTCTTTGCCAATAGCAATACTACATGGCTCTACTTCTCTAGATTCTTCACTAGCATCCTCATAGTCAGGTTCATCTTGTTGTTCTACTTTAGGTTAAACAATCCCTAAAGTGCTTGGCTGATTCATTGCATCTTTTACTTCCTTTACCTTCCCCAGTTAATCTCCAACTCCACCTACTTCTAAGCACCGTGATCTATTTCTGCCTCATCTAAGTTAGACTCCTTCTAATTTAGTATTGTCGCATCATAAAAAATGACATCTCTACTAACAATGATTTTTGGTGAACTTGCCTTTTTTGTACAACATTGTCTATAACCTTTCACCCCTTATGCATACCCTATAAATATACATCTTCTTGCCCTTGCCTTTAGTTCATTATCACTCATGGGCATATGCAGGACAACCAAATATCTTCAAATCAGAATAGTTTACTGTTTAATGAACTATACCTCTTGTGGAATCTTTAGATCAATAGTAGTTAATAGAGATCTGTTGCTAGATGTATAGCTGTACTGCCTAAGCCAAGAATGATTTGGGAAGTGCAATGTTCATTCACATGTATCTTGCATGCTCCAAAAGTGTTATGTTCATCTGTTCTACAACTTTATTTTGCTGGTGTTCCTGGTATAGTATGGTGTCTCATTATACCAACATTTTTGCAGAACTGCAAATTCTTTGCTGCAAAATTCTACACCATTGTTAGTTCTTAATCTCTTGATTGACCACCAATTTGCTTCTTGACCATAGCCTTCCATTTCTTGAATTTGTTGAACACCTCTTCTTTTTCTTCAGAAAATAAATCTAGACTTTTCTTGCATACCTATTAAAGTAAAAAAAATAGCGTGTTCCACCTAAGGAGTTAACAGGGGATAGACCCCAAACATCTAAGTGAACATACTCCACTATTCCCTTACTGTTGTGTTTGCAAGAACAAAAATTTACTCATTTCTACTTTCCAAATACATAGTTTTCACAGAAAATAAGTTTGAAATTCTTCAAGTCTTTCAACAAGCCTCTGCTAGCAAGTATAGTCATTCATTTCTCACTCATATGACTAGGCTGCATGTGCCACAATCATGTAGTATCATAATTTCTTTTAAAGGATAGAACAATAGTAGTTCCATCGACCGTGCTTCCTAGTAATAGATATACTTCGCCTTGCAACTTTCTTTTCAACATCGCCATTGAGCCTTTGAACACCTTCAATAAACCACCCTCTCCAATGAACTTGTAGCCCCGATTATCTAGGGCATTCAACAAGATTACCCAAATTGACTTGCATATCTCCTTCACCTGAAATCGGAATTATTCTATTATCTCCCAATCTGACTTTTCCCTCCCACTTTTTATAGGACGAGCAAAAGCTTCGATTAGGTGACATGTGAAAGGATGCATCAAATCCAAGATCCACTCATTTCCCGTGTCACTTGTGGATACCTGTCAAGGCCAAACCAGCATCACTATCATTCAAATTTTCAATTATTATATTGGTAGAATCTTCTGATTTTTCCTTTCTCTTTGGAAAGTTTCTTTTGATATGTCCCATAGTAAAATTAAAGCACTTAACAAACTTGTGCTATTTGGAATTTGATCTTCTCTTGCTCTTGCTTCTTAATCCTTTTTCTTGACTTTGCCCTTCATCACGAACAACCCATTTGCACGATTTTCAGCATTGGGTTCTGGATACTAACTTCTAATATTCCTTTATCATCAATGATTCATTAACATTTTTTACTAAAATATCAAACCTACCATAAAGTATAATGGCACATAAATTATTATAGGACGGAGATAGTAAAGTAAAAAAAGATTTTAGCTTAATCAACATGTTCTACTTTAATTCCAACTGCTCCAACATTAGAGATCATCCGGTTGAAGTCATTTATGTGCTCTTGCATTGATTTTCCTCTTAAATATTTGAATGTGTACAACCGCTTCCTTTGATAAAGTTTGTTGGACAAGGTCTTTAAGCAATATTTATCTTCCAAAGCCTTCCATAGTGAATCAGTGGTCTTTTCTTGCATAACCTCTTGTAGAACATTGTCCGCAAGTCTCAATTGTATTGTATTATGTACTTTGACCATCATCTCCTCGTTCTTGTCATCAATAATGATTTTGGCAATTTGTCTTTGCCTTCCAACCACATTGCAAGACCTTGCTAGTCTAGCAATGCTTGCAGCTCTAGCTTCCATAATATAAAGTTATTGGACCGTCAAACTTCTCCACTTCACATTTTGGCATTAGTATCCTGGATCTGAAATCAAGTGGTTCTGATACCATTTGTTAGGGAATATCAGAGTTGGGTATACCCAAGTGTAATAAACACTTTATGAATGTGAATGGAAGCACACCAAATTATATGGAGAGTAATGAATAAATATAATAAGTGAATAGTATTTTATAGGACTCACTTGTCACTATGCACACTAACAAAAATAAATAAAAACTGCATACCAAATTTTAACGTGAAAAACCTTCTCCAATAATGAGGAAAAATATTGGCCAAACTTCGAAATATATTATACTATATTTAAAAATAATGACAATATAATGTATCTCTAATAAGACTCTCTTATACTATAATTCGTAGTATTAAGAAATCTAGAGAATATACCAAAACTCGTAGTATATACTCATACTACACTCTTAAAATTTATCATAGACTCTATATTGTTCTCTTACTATAAGAAGCTCATTTTGCTTGTTCTATTGTTACTGAGATACTTTTAGCTTGGGATGCTTTAACTATTTGGCTTCTGGATCTATTTATAGAGAGCTCAAGATATGTTGCCATAAATGCAATATCTACCCTCCAACCATAATATTTTACTTTTGGTGGTATTTTACCACCCATTAAGTCACCAAAATTTGCAAGCAATATTTGTCTTTTACAATGTTGGAAGACCAAGCCATAATTGTTGACTTTGCAAAATGGAAACTAACACGTTGCCTGACACTTACAATAGAGAAATATTAGTATAAAAAGCATTATAAAATATTACAATTGCAACTATATAACTAAGCTCTCATCAATCTTTTACAATTCCTCCTGCCAAAAAAAAAATCCCCACCCCCTTCAAAATTAAAATATAAAATATAAAATTTAAATTAAAAATTCACATTATAATGTCAATTTCAACCTCCAAAAGATGGGTCAAGTTAGCTTTAGATTGGGAATTATACTTTTCAAGGTCAACAACTCAAATTTAGGTACACTCACAATAAAAGGAGGTTCCACTAACTTTATTTAAGATATAGTCACTTGATTATAAGTTTTACAATCTTTATTGTGGATGTATGTAAATGTGAGTTGTTAGATTTATGTGTATACCAGAATTTTTCCACCCCATTTGGCAATGTGAATCTCATAACCAATGGATAGCATTACTCTTAGTCCATCCGACTCCATAGCTTAAAGCACTGGGCTTTATTGGCCTTCTTACGAGCAATAAGTTTGTTGGTAGGTTTCACTAGCCATTTCAACCTTTGTTTACATCTGCAATTTATGATAATCATCAGTATAATGTCTACAAACAATTAGCCAAAAAGGCTCTAACTTGACCCTTGTTTGGTTTTAAAAGGGTTCAAACTTGAATTCAGATTATATATATTCTAGCAAAAACTCGTCTCAAATCTTGTTTTAGATATAAAACGATTTATGTATTTCTATCCATCAATTTAAGCTTTTTGAAGGGATGGTTTCATAACATTGTCTCAGAGCCACCATGACTCAAAGGTAAGAGTTCAATTCTTATTATCCTCATTATGGAGAAAAAATGTTCATGCTCAAGTCCAAAAGAGACATTCGTGTGAGGGACATATTAGATCTAAAATCATTCATGTGCTTCTCTACCCATCAAGTTTAAGCTTTTAAGAGGGATAGTTTCATAGCATTTCTAGTTTCCACAAGCTACACTCCCACAAACTTCTTGCACATTGAAAGAAGTTGATAAATCCACTAATAAAAATGTCAGGACCAAAACTCTACCATAAATTCTTTTATAGAAGTTGTGTACGCTAAATTAATAAAAGACTAACACATATTTTAAATACAAAAATAACATTATGACAAAGACTTCCAAGAAAATAAAATTTTTCCTTAGCAGACCAATAACAGAGGAAAAACAATTTCATAACACACTAGGGACACTACTCCTCTAGCTTTAGGGTGCGAAGTGCTTAAAGTAAACATGTTTATTATTGTTGAGTGAAATTTCCATGTAAAAGCCACTTAATTCTTAGTATTCAGATGTTTGGCAAAATAGCACAGATAGACTCATACCTTGAGATGAGGTTAAACTTTCTTCGCTTGTTAGAATGGTGGCAAAATGGACACTTCTTGAAAACGGCACAGAAAATGGCATGAAGGTTGAAGAATCAGAAAATCTCTAAACCCAAAAGACAAAGAGAAATAGAAACTTAGAACAGAAATAACATAAGTTTAAATGTGATAAGTGCTTTGATTCATATTCAATTCAATCTCTATTAAATTCTTCTTGCATGAAGACATGAACAGAACAAACTTCTACTTAAAAGAATGTGTCTATATATTTAGACTATTATCACTTACACTTTCATCTCCCCAGAAATGATATCATCATTGTTATCTGCTAGCATTTCAGAAGCAATAACATTCCCATCTGCTACCACGTCATTAACACTAGAAACAGTAACATTTTCATATCTTGCCGTATCATTGACACCAAAAGCATTTTCATTCATATCAGCTACCATATCATGAACACTAGAAACAATAACATCTTCATATGTTGCCATATCATTGACATCGGAAGCATTTTCATTCATATCAGCTACCACACAATCATCACCACCAGAAATAATTTTATTATGACAAGAGACAAAATCATCTGCATGGAAGTGCTCCAAGTTTTGGTCAATTGGTTCTTCATATATGAGATAAATTGTAGTCTTTTTCACAATGAATCCATGCCCCAAATGAACAACAACCTGCACTTTGTCACTAGGTTCTAGATTTGATATGAGTTTTTGCCAGTCCTCCTCTCTAAGTGAAGTCAGTGTATCTCCCAGTAGACATCAGTAGTGGCTTTTGTGTGATTTATGATCAACACATTTTTAAGAATAAGACCTTTGATGTAACAATGTTTCCAAAAGATGAGTAGATAATATACAACATCATTGCCTTCAAGTTACGCCCATTCAATTGGGGGACATCAAAAAACAAAGAAAAACCTTCATCACTAAAGGTTGACCAATTAGGATCATTGTCACCTGGCAAACAGTCTCCAAGAACACTACCACTGCTAGACAATTCCTGGAGAATCAACACATGCTTTAGCGACATATTAATCTGTAATTCATTTAACAATTAAAAACATCATTTTTTCCTTTTATATAGAAGATATACTTAATTTTGGGTTTAGAAAAATAGTGAAGGCATATTTTTTAAAATTATAATATTAACTTATTTTCTCGTAAATTAAAATTTTAATTTTATAACATAAGACAAACTTGGACAAATATTGAATTAATGAGATTTATATTAATTTTCACAATGGTATCAATCTATTCATTAAAGAAAATTTGGTTAAAGGTAGCTACTCAATGAAGAGCCTTTGATGAAGCTGTGTGGTGAGATCTCAAGTCAATGGATGACACATAATTTGTGGGGTCCACAAATATAGGTTTGAAAAATATGGTTTGAAAACTGAAAATATAATTATGTATTGTAATTAAAATTAAATAAATATTTTATAAAAAAAGTCTTGACATTGAAAAAAAAAAATCTCGGCCAAGTCTCATCATCCAACTCCTCCTCCTTTTTGAGGTGGCCCATAATCTAGTCCCATCCACTCTCCGCTCCACCGCCACAACCACCACTAGTTCCACACCAAACACTTCCTCTCCTCTACCACATCTATGTACCTCATCTAGAAATTCATCCTCCAATCCTGCTCACCATCAAAATAAATAAAAAGAGTTAATGCTCACTTTAGTCCTGACATTTCATGTGAGTCATTTTAATCCCTCACTTTTAAAATGAATCAATTTGATCCCTCACATTTATAATGAATCAAATTGGTCCCTCACAATTATAACCATAAATCAATTTAATCACTTAGTTAACATCTATTAAACCACCATTAGTTAAGTGGTGATGTGTCACTGTTAAGTGACACGTTACAGGGATTAAATGACATTGTTTGAGTTAATAACCAAATTAACCTTATTAACCCTAACAAATATCCAATTAACCCAATTTCCCCCAAATAACCCAATTGTCATGGTGATTGTAATTATGTATGGATTACTTAGTTTAGGAAAAAAGTAATGTGATTAATTTTAAATTAATGAAAATCATGTTTTCTTTTAGCTGAAAGTGAAAATTCCATCAAGAAACACCATTGAACAATTAATAGAGAGATTAAATTGATTTACGTTGTAAATGTGAGGGACCAAATTGATTCACGATTATAAATGTGACTAAATTGATTCATTTTAAAAGTGAGGGACTAAAATGACTCACGTATGAAATGTAACCAAATTGATTCACGATTATAAATGAGGACTAAATTGATTCATTTTAAAAGTGAGGGACTAAAATGACTCACGTATGAAATGTAGAGATTAAAATGAGCATTAACTCAAATAAAAACAAATAAAACATAACCACCACCACCTTTAATCTCCCCAAGATCAACTCACCATAAACATCCAAAATCCAAAATAGGTTATCGATTTCCCTTTGTAGTTTTGCCACCAATATCTCTCACTACTATTACCCGTATCACTTATTCATTATACACATTAATTACATCATGAATGGCGCTTGTAAACAAAAGAATTCCAATCTCAAGCACAAATTCCATTTTCCAATATGTACTTTTACAGTTAACAGTAGAACAAATTTCCAAAATTGATAACAAATTATGACACAATATGGAGTTTAGCAAATGAGAAAAGGGGCAAAGGGGGATTGGGGGGAGGGATCAATCTATCACATAAAGATGGTGGCTAGAGACCATCCTTGGTTCGCAGATGACTTTTGTTCGCAAACATTAAGGATTTGGAGGCAGTGACTACTCGATCTCTAATACTCTACCCCTATGAAGTACGGGCACTCCATTTTTGCCAAAGCCCATACTGGGTACTTTCCGGATGACTGGTTTAATAAAGTATGTACATTATCAAGTATGTACACTAGTTTAATGATTTTTTTTTTTTTGGTTTCCTTTTCTCAATCTTTCTTTCTTTCTTTCTTTTTCCAATACCATTGAGCCCTAACTTTCAACTACCCAAATTTTAATATTTTTTGTATATATTGACGTACTCGTACTATACTTTCTTCAAAATTTTTGTACCTCGTATCCGTATCCATGCAACATAGCTCTACCCGCAATTCTTTGATTCCCTTGGTGTTGCATTCAATTTGTGTGTCTCTGGGATAATCTCATTCTAGATGATAACAATAAATGAGAAAAGCCATTGAAGAGTGTTGCTGGTTTGTTGTCGGAGGCAAAGAGTATGGTGGTTAATGCAGCTACAGACAGTGATGGCTTGAAGAGGGCAAGTTATCAAAAAGAAGGAGAAGTTGGATGATGATCAGACTTTTATTTTTTTATACGATGACTCAACTTTTTTTTTTTAATTTTAATCTCAATACTTAATTATGTTTTCAGTTTTCAAATCACATATTTTCAATCAATATTGTGGACCCCACAAACCACATGTATCATCCATTAACTTGAGATATCTCATACCTTCATCTAAGTAGCTGGCTTGATTAAAAAGCTTTTTTTGATAATTTATGTATGATTTCTTTTTATAGTTTTTATGCTGACAAATAGTTGAACAAATCATACTAATTACTTCACTGAGCTTAAGTGCAATTTTCTTTATACATTATCATCCAGTTAAGTATACAACTTAAAACTAAAGTTTAGTTACAATAATGATGGTTTGATTGAGATGTTAAATGAAAGTAAATTAAAAAAAATTAACAGAAGATAGAGACAAACCTCTGAAATGCTCTCTCTAAATATCTCTATGACTGGGCACTTCATTCCCATATGGATTAAAATGGAATTCAAGAGACTTTTTGATTCAGAAATGTCACCTTGATTGCGACAATCAACAAGTGTTGAGGTATCCATCTCCAAGACATGTGATGTAGTTGTCATTGCTTCCAATTCCTTAAAATTTGTGACCTTAAAGGTACTCAAGTCTACATCTCCAGTTGTTTGAAGTGGTGAGCAGCATTCCAACCTAAGACTTTGAACATTTGGAAGCTCATTGATAATAGATGATGTAGTTTGGAAACTACTATTTGGCATAGTTATGGAAACAAGAGATGACGAGTCCACAGGTGTTTGCATTTGGGGTGAGAGATTATTTGTTGGAGAAGTCCATGACCATATGATGGAAGGAATCACATTACGTGATAATCCTTCAAAGCCACACATAGAAATATATCCAATGCTTTTCAATCTTATGAGTGCATGAGGCACATGTGTTATAGCTTATCTCCAGTAAGGTTTCCAAAGATTCCATTTCTTCCAGGTCCTCCTCCAACTTGTCAATATTTGTACATCAGAAAGAATAAGAGTTTTAGAGATTTCAACTTATAGATGCTTCTTGGAAGTACTTGAAGGTTTGTACAACCTTTCAAATTTATTAGAAGAACCTGTTTGAGATGTCCAATGGTATGGCAAATCGAAGCCAAACTGGGACAATATTTGAGTATTAACTTTTCAAGATTAGGCAAATAAGAAAAGTCCTGTGTCAAGTGTTCTGAATGACTGAGATTAAGAATTTTTAACTTCTCCAGTAGCTGCAAAAATAAAATAAAATAAAATAAAGACATTTTGAGGATAAAAATTAAAGAAGCACCATAGAAAGAATAGATGAAAACAATTGCAATATGTCATTAGCCTTGGAACGGAATTTACGTCATTTATCGCACAATTTGGGAAGTAAAAAATAAAGAATACTAGGTAGGACATAAACGAGTTGGTTTGTTTTTGGATTTGACTGAAAAATGAATCCAAACCAATTAAAATTTGTTGAATTATTTTTCTACAAATCCAAACCAAACAAATCTGACCAAAAGCGGGTTGGTTTAGTATGAGTTTCGAGTTAAAGTAAAAAAGACTTTAAGAGTTATATTTATTTTTTCAACGTTGTTATATCCTTATAACTATCAATAATGTCAAATTAGACTATGATGCGCTATTTAATTATGGTGTAAATAGATAAAATTTTTAAATAAATGTAGATAAAATGTGGCTATGTTACTAAAGATTTATAATTAGTGCAAAACTTTAAAATATTCAAAATAAATAACAAATAATGATTGGATGATTAGGTTGAATATGGATGATTGAGTTGAATAATAATAAATTTGGAACTAAGCTAATGATTGATTTGATTTGATTCGGTTTTGCCTAAAAGTAAACCAATTACCCTAATCCATCCAAACTAACTTCAATGGTTTGGATTGGATTTTTGGGTTCAATGGATCAATAGATCCATTTACACCCCAATTATTAGTTTTTTATTTATTATAGAAAATATTTTTCTACAGCTTTTTGTATTTACTTTATGAAATTCTAAGGGAAAAAAATAGATTCAGAGAAGGAAATAAAAATAAACCAAATAAGCTCTTAATGTCTTAAGAAATAAAAAAGCATGTAATATTTTTGGCATATGAGAGAATTCTCATCATTCTCCCATAAGCCTAAGTTTTGAAACCCTAGTCATTTGATTATGAAGGCTCTAATTCCATGTTATGAAATTATATCTCATAAAAGTTTAAGCTAATGGATAATGACATATGAATAGTTTTATTCTATAACACGTATAACAAAATTGAAGCACTTAAACATGAGAAATCATATTTTAATTCTTTTACATGCAAATAAGACTCGTTTCATTGAAAGGCATGACAGGCCAAAAAAAAAAAAAAACTTTGAATTCATACCTGGCCCTTCTTCCACACTAATTGAAGATTGTTATATTTTAAGTCAATGGCAACTAAATTTCCTTGACCGAAGTTTGCTGTTGTATATGTTGAAGGGCATCCATGCCAGCACAGCCATCGAAGATCTGTTGAAAGGTATTTAAAATCTCCATCAAGTTGCACACCAGCAAGTTGAAGCAATTTGAGTCTCTTCATGTTTTTAAAAACTTCGGTTTTCAAATGAACTGGATTCATGCTTGGCAACTTCAAGGCAAGTCCCTCAATAGCTTTCGTTGCCTACAAAATAAAATGAACAGAAAAATAAAATCTCGTGGTTAGATAATTAATTAATGGTAGCTAAAAGGGCAAATGATCACTATTTGCTTTTGAAATGAAACCCAATTTTTGGTAGAGTGCAAGAAGCACTAAACAATTCCATCTATTTTAAATTTTAAATTATTTACATTTTATCTTATTTCATCTGAATTAGAATAAAAGAAAAATAGAAGTATCAAATAAAATGAAATAGAGTTTATCAAATTCCATGCTATTCCATCTAAACATATAATTAATATCAGATCAAACACTTAAAAATAAAAAAAACTATAAATGAAGTTCTTACCATATCTTTTGATAATAAATCACACACTTCCTCTGGATGCCATACCCTACTACGCTTTCAGGTGCATTTGGTGATCTCTCTCGAATAATTTCTCTTCCCATATCACGTAGTAATGTATGCATTCTAAGTTTGTTCTTACTGTCAACGTATAAAAGGCATTTCTCAATAAGGACACTTATTCCAATTGTAGCTGGATGCCTACAACCATTTAATATATTAATTGCATCTACTTTTTCTATTCCAATAAAGAAAAAGGCTATATCAAGAAATATTTCCTTATATTCATCTTCCCTTAAGCCATCAAAGCTTATTTTGAGCTTCTTTTGTACTTGTTCATGAGGAATGTTCTTTAGTTTCTCCAAGACACTCATCCATTCTATTAACCCCCTGTTAAACAGATGTGACCCAATGACCTCAAGAGCTAATGGCAATCTCCCACAATAAGAAGTAACTTTGCTGGAAAGTTGGGCAAATTCATTTCTAGGACATGGTTCTTTGAATGCATGCCAACTAAAAAGCTCAATAGATTCTTCATAATCCAAAGTTTCCATTCCATATAACTTGTCAACTCTAAGCCAACTAAGAAGATGTTCATCTCTTGTTGTGATGATTATTACACTCCTTGGGCAAAACCATTCATGGCTTGCAGCCAAAGCATTTAGTTGTTCCAATTTGTCCACATCATCAAGTACAAGAAGTATCCTTTTTTCACGAAGTCTTCTTTCTAATATCGATTTTCCAGATTCAATGTTTTGTATCTTTATTTTCAATGTTTCATAGATATCAGAAAGGAGTTGCTCTTGTAAACAAACACTGCCATTACTTTGATCCCAAACTTCTCTAATATTCAGGAGGAAGCACCGACCCTCAAACTCACGACAAATTTTATTATAAACTGCTTTGGCGATGGTTGTTTTCCGATCCCTCCCATGCCCAATATCCCTAATAGTAGAGGATTTTCTGAAGGTTGATTCTTTAATAGTTCAATCACATCTTGCACACGAGATTCTACTCCTACAGGATGGTTTGCAATGAACAAGTCTTTCATGTCTAGCATATGAGTAACATGTTCAACAATCTTCTTGATATCCTCACTTTCATTACTGTAAAATACGATCCAGAAAGAAGAAGCAAAATTAATTTAAAAAATATCAAGAGAAAATGGAGAACTTTGAGTAAAGAAAAGGTTGCATGAATAAATGATACTTGAATGTATGAGTACATGAGCAAAACCTCAACTTTTACAAAATATTGCGTTCAAAATAGGACCCAATGTGTTTTCCAATTGTTTCTCAGATGTGAGAGCAAGTGACCATAAATATGTCGTTATGTTTTAACTTGAATATATCATTATTATTTAAATTGAAATAGCCATAAATAGAAGCTTTGAATTGAATTGAAGGTGCCAGCTCTCATGCGGTCATGCCACTTGCAAATAAAATCTAAAGCGCGAGATCAAACGTTGACTCCTCACTATAATTTGTTAAGTCAACATAATAGCCAAGTTATCACTTCCAATCTCCATAAACTCCCCAAGAGAAAAAGTGTGCCCTTCAAGTAATAAACTAATTATTACAAATTATTATCACTATTGACTAAGAATTTGGTCTCTTAAATAGGGTAACAATTTAAAAGTTGAATTAAATTATATATATTAATATACACAAATATATCAATAATTTTTTGGTTGGGATTATATCTAAATTTTATACTATTATAAGCTGCATATATTTTATTTTTTTCAAAAAAATTAATATATATATATATATATAAATATATTAATAATTGATTCTCTTAATATAGTAATAATTTAACAGTTGTATTACATTACACACACACACAAATATATCAATGTTTTTTCGGTTGGATTATACCAATATTTTATACTATTATAAGCTACATATATTTTATTTTTGTTAAAAAAATTAATATATATAAAATTATTAGTAAAGGATAATTTGGTTAAAAATAAAATAATAGACATAAAAATGAAGAATTATTGAAAAACTTAAAAATAGATTAAAAAGTAGTTTTGTACAAAAACTTTAAGAAACTAAGTCACTTTTTTTTTCATATTTTTAAACATTTATTTATTCACACCATGCAGTATTAAGTATCGCATATCCAATATTACACTATTATTTATTGTCATATGGATAAAAACTTAAAAAGATATATATTTTTTATTTCAATCAGATAACCAAAACTAAAAAAAAAAAAACTTATTTGGATTAGCTTGGTTCAGATAAGCTTCAAAAATTCAATACCAAATTAAAAAAATCCTAATAAATTTAATTAGTTTGAATTTATTATTTTTCCCTCAGTTACACTTATTTTTATAACTTCTTCATACAAGTTGGTATAATAGGGGGCAAATGTCTACAAAAGTTACATTAGCAATGGGAAATGTTCACGAAATAGCATCTATAGTAAAATAGGGTTTCCAATTTTTTTCATGTAGAACTTATACAGTATATTTGATCTTTCCTTTTCTGTTTTTTTTCAGCCGCAATATTTGATCTTTACTTGTTTATATATGTATATGCTGGCTGGAATAAATTAAGTTGATTTATGTGGAAGTTTATTACGCTTTTCTTAAATTTAAATATTTAAACGAAAATGTGAAAAAAAAAATTAAGATAACCATTTTCCTAGATCAACCAATAAAATATTCTCTAAAATCATGAAAAAATATAATAAATTACCTGGATTTTAGGAAGACAAACCCTGAAATGCTTCCAACTTCACGTAATGCTTTCCTCCAACTCTGCTCCTTATTTTTATTTACTCGTTTTGTTTTTATAAGATCTTGAAAGGCTTGTCCAAACTCACCAGCTTGATTACGTACTTCCGAGGGATCTACATCGTAGAACACTGGCAACACCCTCTGAGCTTTGGTTCTATAACATGTCATGATGTCCTCCAGCTCTTGCAAGCACCACCTTGAGTCAGCATAATTTGTTGACAAAACAATGATAGAAATTTTAGACTCTCCAATCGCTTTTAGCAATGAGAGTGAGAGTTGCTCTCCCCTTGAAAGCCCATCATCATCCTTGAAAACATAAATACCAGCATTTTCAAGAGATGCATGGAGATGGGAAGTGAACTTTGAGCGAGTGTCTTCGCCTCGAAAACTCAAGAACACATCGTACGTCCTTTGCTGAATTGAAAAAAAAAAAAAAAAAGAGTCAAATAATAGTTGTGCTATATGGAGTAGCATGTAGTGAAACGAACAGGTGAATCAATTTCTACTGATCTGCCGACTAGAAATTAATTCCACGTTACTAATAAGCATTTTTTCAAAAATCAAAATCATAGCTTCGTAGGAAATCTATTCATACTAATGAGCATTTTTTCAGAAATCAAAATCATAGCTTAAATAAATGCCAATCAGAATTATTGTATGGATTTAGAGAGCACAAAATGTTTGACAACCAAACTATTTTCAAAAGGTTTTTTTAAGAGTATGGATTAGTAAGAAGTTTAAGCGAAATCAATCAAGATTTAATTTCAGGTACTTCGCTCAAGTGATTTCACGTTCAAGAATGTAACCGTTGGATGAAGTTTGAAAGCAAGGTTGCATAAGTTTTCAAATTTAAAAAATGAAAATGTCAATCTATTCTGCGTAGACTGATCAAGCACATAGAACCTTCTTTAACAAAATCCATATTTTGTTTTGTTGTTTCCTTGATATGTGTTTGGTTCTGTGTTTATAAAATGAATTTTGAATGATATTAATTATCTCAAAATTGATTTTAGTAAAAAGTAATTTTGAGATAAAATAATTTATATTTGATAATTTGATCTGAAAATTAATTTTGCAAAATTGATAGTGTTAATTGTGAGCTAAAAACAAAAGTAAGAAAATATTACTTTTGATTGAAATTAAGATGCGTTTGTTTCAAATTAAAAAAAAAAAGTGATTATGAGACTTAAATTTTATATATAACAGAAAAAATTAAAAACTAGTTTTTTTTTCATAAGCTATTTCTTTTAGCTTCTAAAAAAAAATTACTTTTTTTAGATTTTAATTATTTTTAAAAAACTATCCAAATATACAAAAGTTTATTTTGAGACAAAATAATCCCATCGAAACACATTCTTAATTCTAGACCTCAAAATCACTTTTGAACAAAGACCAAAGTATAAAACTCACCAAAATCAATTTTGGCTCTCCAAAATCAATTTTGAGCCTTCCAAACTTAAATTCATACACGCACTTAGCATGCTTGTGCCTAATTACGGGGGTTTGTTTGAGATTTTTTGTGGTGAAAATCATTTTTTTACCCAAAAGAATTAATTTTTCAGATTTTTTTTTGCAGAAGTTAAAAAGAATAGCTTCCGAATAAAATCAATTTTCAGCTTTTTCAATTATATATAAAATTTCAGTTTTATAATATTTTTTGCTTTTTAAATCTGGAAGAAAAACACCTAAAAGTTCTTGTAATAATAATTAAGAAACCAAATGTCAACAACCAATTCACTAATCTTCCTTTAATTTAGTTACCTTCAGCGTTATAAATTCCAAAAACTAAAACCATACATCAACAACACATCATTCATGTCCTGATGAAACCATAACGTACTACGCACCTGAGGTTTAATAGATGATTGCTTCTGATAGATTTCTTTTCCCAAGTCTTGTAGCAAAGGATGCATGCGAAGCTTGTTATTCTCGTCAAACGTCACAAGACTTCGATCTTCAAGGGATTTAAGGTGTTCAAATCCTGATCTTGCATCATATCCAGAGCTTTTAATATCTGGATTATATCATTTCGATCCATTCCAATAAAGAAATAACTCAAATTAGCTAATTCGAGAAATATTTTTTTCTCTTCACGTGCCAAATCATCAAAACTTATTTTTAGCACCTCCTGAACATCTTGAATGGGAAATCTTTTGAGCCGATCCAATGCACTCTCCCACTCTTCTATATTTCTTTCAAACAATATAGAGCCGAGGGCTACAAGAGCTAGAGGCAATCCGTCAGAATATTCAACTACATGTTTAATAAGCCCAGCAAAATTTCTTTCAGGAGTTGCTTTCTGGAATGCGTCCCAACTAAAAAGCTCAACGCACTCATTATAGTCCATTTCGTCCACCCTATATATATGGTCAACTCCGAGAGAACGAAGTAATTCTTTATTCCTTGTGGTGATGATTACTCTACTGCCAGGACCATACCATTCACGAATTCCAAGCAAGTCGTTCATTTGGCCAGAGTCATTGACATTGTCAAATACAAAAAAGCTCCTTTTACCCGAAAGATACGTCTTTAATGCAACTTTTGCGGTGTGCAATTTTTTTGTGGTTGTTCGGAGGGCAAAAGAAAGCAGCTCTAGAATTAAAGAAATAGATCTGTCTCTGAGATCTGGGAGGAATTTTCTCAACTCAAAATTGTGACTAATTTGATTATAGATGGCTTTGGCAATCGTTGTTTTACCAATGCCTCCCATACCCCATATCCCTAATAGAAGAACATCATCTGATTTGTGGCAATTTAACATTTGAATTACTTTTTGTACACGAGATTGTACTCCCACTGGATGCTCTGCCACAAATAAATCTGTTGAATCTAGCAAAGAAGTAACATGTTCAACAATATTCCTGATAGCTTCACGTGCACCCCTGCAAAAATATGAATCCGAGAAGGTGCATAAATCATAATCAATGACACAGACATTTCTCAATATGCACATGTATCAGGAGAACATGGTAATATTTGAGTCACAAATTTATGGTTGCACATATCTGTGAGTGTATATGGATATTATAGAATCTATAATGTTTACAAATGGGGCTGGAAGTCCATTGCAGTGGATATTATAGAAACTATATTGTTTACAAATGGGGTTGGAAGTCCATTACTGTCTTGGTTAGAGGTAAAGAGATGGGGAGGTCTTTATCTGGGATCAGCTGAACCTGCTTGACCCTACCCATGCTCTGATATTTATAGGGGAGGAGGAGGCACCATATCCGCACAAGAAATTGATCGTCAAGCTATGGAGAAGAGAGATTTTTCCCATTTGTATGGTGAGGAGGGCTGTACCAGCTGATGGGAAAGAGGTTTTAGTAGACAGACAAGGTATTTGATTAACCCAAACCACCCAAAGTAAAGAGCATATGATCATTCGTGCCAAATGGATGAGAAACCCAAGCAAATCAAAGTCTGATTAAATAGTTTGCTCAAAATCAAGTGAGTGTAAGTTTGTTCATACAACAATCATATGAATTAAACAGGATGTCAAGCATTAGCCAACCTGGTAACTCGAGCACTATTGTTATCAAAGAAGAATGTAAAGTGCTTTTCTAGAGGTATCAGACCCGTAGCTAAAATTAGCCATACAAGTTGGAGAAAATTATGACACAAGTTAGAACAAGTTAGATATATGATAGCGGATAGCTAGCTGTAGTATGCCTAGTCAGCAACCAGTTGGTTACGAGAACAATAGATGTTAGTTAGCAGTTATGAAGGTGTTTATATTGTGCACCTGCTGCAGCTAACAAAAGCTACTCCCCTACATGCGTATATAAGCTCAAATCTCCTTTCAATAAATCATTAGATCATTTTCAGTCTCTTCAAGCTTTACGCTCTGCCATTTTTCTCTCTGTTTCCTCATGCATTTCAGCTTCTTGTGATGGTATCAGAGATCTAATATAGAGCTCTGCAGCGCATCTAGGCTATGGTGAGAAACAACAACAATTATCATGCTGCTGTAGCAAATCAGCATCAAGAACAAGAGAATCAAAATCAACTCAATGGAGATTTGTCACAGAATCCATATTATCTCCATCCTAATAAAAATCCTAGTCAAGTAATAGTTATTCCGCTTCTTTCTGGTGCGAATTACCATGTTTGATCCCGATCTATGAAATGTGCTTTAGTTTCAAAGAAAAATTTCAAGTTTGTGAACGGATCAATATTGAAACCTACTGAGTCTGATCCATTATATGAAGTTTGGGAAAGATGAATAGTATTGTTCATTCGTGGAATATGAATTCTGTTACACCTTCAAATGCAAAAATGTATTGATGCGATTGAGTTAGCATCAGATGTTTGGGTGGATCTAAACAAAATTTTTCTAGAGGTGATGTAGTTAGAACTGCAGAATTAATGTAAGATTTTAATAGCTTTAGACAAGGAAGCTTATACGTGGCTAAGTATCGCACTGAATTGAAATCATTTTGGGAAGAGTTAGAGAATTATCAACCAATCCCAAATTGCACCTGTCCTATGAAATGTTCTTGTGCAGCTATGAGGAATGCAAGAATTCAGAGACAGCAAGAGTATCTTATAAGATTCTTGACAGGAGAACCTAATGTAATTTTAGCAAACATCAAAGATATCATGTGACAAATTTATGAATAAAGCATGGCAGCACTAGAGCCAGATGTAACTGCACTAACTATCAAGAGATGTCAGTATAATTCATCCTGAATAAAAATTATATAGAAGTATATAACTCAATATAAAACTTACACTAAACTTTATCAAAATTAAACTCATTTCGTAATAGAATTTTGAGAAAGAAAATATAACATTTTAAAAAGATAAAGAAAGCTTCAAATCAAGTATTAAAAGGTCATGAAGAATGAAGTATTTCAGAGCATACAAAAAGATATATGATGATTGAGTAATGGTATTCCATTTTATCAACTTTTCTATAAACTTTCTTACATATTAAATGGAATAAAAAAAAAGATATGATCTAAATTTAAAAATCTTAAACACTAATTAAAACTTATTTAATTTATAATGCAAGTGAAATAAAAAATAGATACAATCCATTCTTTAAAATCTTAAAAACGAATCAAAATTAATCTTGTTTATAATGCAAGAGAATTTATAAACAGATAATAGAAAGAAAAAAAATTATCATTATCTCGACAATTTCGTTACCACCAATCTGCCACAAATAGTGGTGAAATGCCAGCAGCTTCTTGAAGCGCAGTGCTATAACTCAACACCTTGTTTTCATCATTCGTAGACTTTCTATCTATGGAAGCGAAAGCTTCTCCAACACGACCTGTCTGTTTGCGTACTTCCGAGGGATCAACACTATAGAACACTGGAACCATCTGCTGACCCACGGTCCTCCTGCACTCCATTATTTTCTCTAGTTCTTGCAAAAACAATGTTGAAGCAGCACAATCTGTTGTGAAAACAATGATAGAAATCCTGTGCTCTAAGATTGCGTCCCGTGAGGTAAGTTCGCCGCTTCTACTATCTATATCGTCATCAAACACATAAACTCCAGCATCTCGGAGGGAGGTATAGAGACTTGGAAGAAAAAAATGCCTACAGCGCTCGTCGCGCGTGACACTAATAATGAGCACATCAAACATCCTTTTTCTGTAGGGATTAAATCTGGATTTGGATTTCTGGGTTTCGAAGGAGGAATAATCGGAGGAAGACATATCTGTAAGTTAAAGGAATTGGGTGACTGTGCTGTGCTGGTGGAGAAGAAGCAGCAGCAGCTGGCTTTTTGTGCTGTGCTGATGATAACGCCAAAACCTGCACATGCTATTGGGTTAACTTTTCTTTTTTTATATATATTTCAAAAATTATATTATTTATACTACCAAATCTTGACCAATCCTAACGATTTACTGGGCTAACTTTTCTTGTCATATAATAATTAATAATTAATTAATGGAAAACAGCTAGCACGCGCTTCCCCAGAAATTAAATTAAAGCAGCTACTTCAGTAACCCATTAGATAAGCTTTACGAACCGCAGTGGCGAATTAGGGTAAGCAGATGAAAAATACTTGTATCCATGCAGAGGAAATGCTTTTTCTTTCTCCAGGTGAGTTTAAATCACAAACACATGTGAGATGAGACATGAGAGAAGATATAATTAGAAAAGTTGGACGAGTGGTTGTATGATTTCATCGAAGAAGAATGCATTTCCTTTCAGGAGGATAGAACTTCTCTAAGTAGATGAAAATTTTTTGAAAAATTAATTATAAAATTTAAATTTTATATATAATTAAAAATTAAAAATTAATTTTTAAAAGACTATTTTTTTTGTTTCTAAAAAATCTAAAAAATAATTTTTTAGCTTCTAATTATATTTTAAAAATTATTTAAATATATAAAAAGTGATCTTATTTTTCATGAAAAAAGCGATCTTATTTCAAAATAATCTCATCCAAATGCACCCTTAGTTTCTAAACTTTCGCTTTATTTGAATGATAGAGAAAATGGGAATAAAGAAAATGAGAAGAAAAAATAAAGAGAAAAATATATTTTTTAATTATTCTGGAATTAAAAAATAGAAAATAAAAAGAAAGAAAATGTTATGTATGTTAAATGACACATATATCCTTTTATGTAATAATAAATAATTTTATAATTGATTAAAACTTGTCCTTTTAATATTTAAATTATAATATTAAATTTAAAATGACTTATTTGAATAAAATTGATTTATTATTTGAATAGGAATAACTATAATATAACTTTTACATTTTAATTTTTTAATTTAATTTATTTTGTTTTATTAAAATTATTTCATCTTCTTGTAAAACAAAAGTGTTATGTTATCAAAAAAAATAATAATAATAAGTGCTATATTTTTTCCATCAGCTAATAGTTGTATTTGGCTGACTTCCAAACCCTTCCCCATTTCTTTATTGGTGAGGGATCTCTTCTTCCCTTTAAATTAGGAAAATTATTATTTGTAATTATTGTTTATAGGATTTAATACAATTTATTTATTATTAGATGGGTGCGGATCTTAAATGAGGTACACACCATATTTAATGAATGAAATATATATAAGTCGACACAATATCATATATACAATTAATATAAATAACACAACTTTTAAGTTAGGGGTTATGTTGCTCCTCTTATTAATACCGATCCAATCACTCATAATCACTAAATCTTGGATAATAGTCATTAGATTTTTTTTATATACTCTTCATATTAATGTTTTCATGATATTATATATAATTTATTGAAAAAATCAAATTTTTAATATTATAAATTTATCTTTCCACTAATTTCAATTTCATTCCACTTCATCTACTCTCTTTATTGTCCACCTCACTATCACCAACCCATTCTTTTCATATGCAAGATTAGCCTCTATATGTGCAATATAACTGTAATACCTTAGTTTAAACAAATAGGGCTAGGAAATTCTTTTGAATTAGGAAATGTGCAATTACCCTCTCATTTGAATAGTTAAATTTCACTAAGTCTGAACTCTACACGCTTTGGAGGGCTATATAATAAAATCATTTCTTGGGATCAAAAGTCCCAATAATTGTTCCCTAGAGAAAAATAAGTTAAAGAGTGATTTCAATGAATCTTATGAAATCCTTAAACCTTTTGTTCTTACCTCAAAAGTTTATAAAATCTTTGAAATTCCCAAATTTGAACTAAAACCCAAAAATTAGATTTTGATTTGTTGAGATTTTGATTTTTTTGATATTTTATTTGAATCCAAATGGGGGTATTTCCTTATTCACATTTATGTTTAAAGTTACTATAAGAAATGTAAATATTCTGGATAGCGCTCCAAGCGGACGTAAGCGATCCAGGGGATGATTTTTTACTCTATGGTGAGGCTGGCGCTCGCAGAAAATATATAAATACCCCTTTTAAGGTCTAGAACATTCAAACATAAAAAAAAAAAACACAACCCCTTCACCCCACACGCAAGAAACTTCACTCCTAACCCATTTTCACCCCTCAAATCTCCATTTTCTTCCATTTCTTTCAATTCTAACTTAAATCTTTCACTCCTAAGGCTTTAAGGTATGTTGTTCTTTTAATTTTACCCATTTCCCCTTTCAATTTCCTCTTGTTCTTGGGGATTTAAGAGGGTGTTTATTATAAAGGTGCTATAGTGTTCTTTAGTAGGATTAAAGTTAGATTTGAGTATTTAGAGGTTAATCTAGAAGTTTATTGGTATTAATGATAGATGCGGGTGCCAATCCTCTTCCTAAACTGGTGGTGCCATTTCTCTGTCTTCTGCCTCTAGGTGAGTGGGTTCACATCTGTGACTTCTATGTTAAGCATTATAACTATTTTCATAAAATTATAACTCATACCATGATTTTAGAGACTTCTGCATAAAGAATATGAGATTACTCCTGATTTCTATGGTTTGACTTTGATTTAAGAGCATACACATGTTTGATAAACTCATGGGACCATTGTTGATAAAAGGTGTTTTTGATAAAGTTGAATTATGAGAATATGAGTTGTTTATGATTGTATGATCTCTAGAGTTATGAATTCTACTTGAAGTTTAAACCCTAGGATAAATGCCTTTGTTTTTAAAGTTTAGAGATGATACTGTGTTCTTTGATTAACTAGGTAGCTATAGAGAAACATGTTGTGTGTTAGCGAGGTTCTGCTAACCTTGGTATAGAGTAGCCCAGGGTTAGTATTAAGAATGGATCTAGTTAGGCACCCATTATTGTCACACTAGTGACGGTGATACGTAATGCCAGATGTGACAGAGATTTTGTTATACTATATATATTATGCATAACCAGAGTGAGATTACTGTTTCTCTATTGAGGTCCTGTTGAATTTTATAAGATAAAGCATTTTGGTACTCTCGTATATACTTATATTCCTTTGACTATGTGAACTGGTTGAGCATTAATTATATTATTGTAATTTTCTCATACCCTTTGATGTCCCATGGAGGGGGTTCCAGATGAGGACTCACTCAACTGGTTTTGGTAGCAAAACTCACCCTTCTTTCCTTTTTCTCTATTTCCATATATGGCGCTCCTCAGGATACTTCCACGCCATCTCCATCCTAAGGCGTTAGATTTCATTGTCGAGCCCATTAGGTGAGGTGTCTGGTATTTTGCGTAGACGTACTAGGTGATGCGAGTTAGGATTTCGGGATTTTAGAGCATGTTGTCCTATGCATAGTTGTGCATATTAGAATGTTATTTTGGACTATATAAGCCTTTTACTTTTCGTAGACACTTTGTATATAAAGGACTTTCTTCATGTTCGTGATAATATACCATTATACTTTGCAACGGACTATGAGACTTTACTTTTATAATTAAGACATAGAAGGTGATTGATATATAGAAAAGAATAAAACTATATTATGGATTTTTTTTTTGTGCATATAGAAATGATTCAAGTCACGAGACTTAAGTGAGAATGTGATTTCTCACGTGATCACGTGCCCAAGCCGGGTCGTGGCAAAGTTAGTATGAGAGCCTTAGGTTTCCCTGATATCACTAGAGCAAGTATTCGGGCGTACGTCATTTATGTTAATAGAAGCATGCCTATTTGCATAACGAAGCATTACTTGTGGCCTTTAGATGGTCAGTTGTGTCTAAGTTTAGAGAGAGAGTCTTGTTCCTCCTTATGAACGGTATCTCTTATCCTATGTGCTCTTGCTTTTTAGTTAGATCCGGTATGCCTCCTTTCGACTTCTACCTCTCAATGCCGTAGTAGTGGATCCTCAGACCTAGTGGTCGCCTTAGAGCCTTGGAGGCTCTGGCCACCTTTCTGATGTTCTACCGGACAGGCAAAGGCTGATCAGGTCACCCCAGTCTAGCCTCCAATTAGAGATCTTGATGATTTAGCCTTAGAGCGTTTCCAATGATGGATCTACCCACCTTCCACGGTCGCCTCCAGAGGACTCCAGGCATTCCTTAGAGAGATAGAGAAGATTATCAAAGTTATCCATTGCTCATAGAAGAGCAACGAGTTAGCTAGTTTTCAGTTAGGAAGCTTGGCGGGACGTAGTATGATGAGTTCCTTCAGAGGCGTGGTGACTCAGAGCCACCCTCTTGGGAGGAATTCAAAACAGTTTTCTACGTAGATTTCTAGAGACAGAAGGCCCAGATGATGGAGGAGTTTATGAGACTTCGTATGACCTCAAGGATGACAATGGCTGAGTATGATGAGAGTTTAAATACTTGGCACAAGGCAGTCAGGCATGTTGAGTCGAAGAGAAGGTTAGGTGGTTCGTTAAGGGACTGCCTAAGGACATGTTCCTGACCTTCAGCCGCATGTTGGTACTATGGATTTTGCTCAGGTCGTAGACACCGCTATTGGATTGGAGGTAGGACTGGTAGAGAGGAGAGGTCTGGTCCAGCAGAGGGCTAGGACTCACGGCACATTTTTCAGGGAGTGGTAGTAGTAAAGGACCTAGCCGGAGCAGGCAGCAGTGGTTCTAGCTGGTTAGGGTTACCTATTCAAATCCCACCCGGTACGACTGCAATTTCTAGAGTCAAAGCGGAGGAGGCAAGTATTCCTGGTTAAGCATAGTTCAGAGTTTCCTGTTTAGACTTATGGTAGCGGCACTCGGGCAGGCCTGTTGGCACATATGCATGCTATAATGCGGCCAACAAGGGCCACAAGCGCATAGAGTGTCCATTAGGCAAGGGACATAGTTAGATGCAAACTTCACTGCTTCAGTCCAGTCTTTGGTCAGCAACCCAAGGTGGTTCTCTTGCCCCAATTGGTAGGGGTGGTGGAGGCAAGGCCCTAGAGGCGGAGGCCAGGTGACAGAGGTTCAGTAGCAAAGGTCAGAGTAGTAGAGGGCGAGCCCGATTCTGCGTATTGACAAGACAGGATGCAGCGCCTCTAAAGATATGGTGACAGGTATTACTAAAGTCTTTACTTTTGATGCTTTCGTTCTGATTGATCCTAGATCTACTTATTTATATGTATCCCTGTTCTTTGTCATACGATTTGAGAGACTGGTTTCTAGTGTAGAGAAGCCTTTCTTAGTAGGATACAGGTGGGAGGACCCTCTTAGTTCAATTAGTATATAAAGGGTATGAAATCAAGGTTGGTGATATGGAAACTTATGATTACACGTGTTAGATATGTCAGAATTTGATATTATTATGGGCATGGATTGGTTAGCTTCATGTCATGCTATGGTAGATTGCTATAGTAGGTCTGTAAAGTTTGGTACTCCTGGAGATGAATTTCAAGAGTTTAAGGGTGTCCGTTGTTCCATTCCAACGTCTAATTTCGTCCATGAGTGCTTTGAGGCTTATGGACAAAAGGGGCTATGGGTTCTTAGGTCAGATTTGGGATGTAAGGTGCCAGTCCGACTATAAGAGTCAGTTCCTGTGGTTTATGAATTCCTAATTTGTTCCTAGAAGATTTACAGGCTTGCCACAGAAAGGGAAATAGAGTTTGGAATAGAGCTTAAGCTGGAAACAGGCCTATTTCGATACCCCATACCGTATGGGCCTGACGAAGTTCCAGGAGTTGAAGAAACAATTACAAGAGTTGCTGGATAAGGGATTTGTTCGGCTAAGTACTTCGCCTTATGGTGCTCCGGTCTTATTTGTAAAAAAGGAAGATGGATCCATGAGAATGTGTATTGATTATGAGCTGAATAAGGTGATAATTAAGAATAAGTACCCTTTGCCTCGTATAAATGATTTGTTTGATAAGCTTAAGGGTAGATATTTCTCTAAGATTGATCTCCCGTGGATATATTGAGATCAAGGACGAGGATATACCTAAGACAGCTTTTAGGACACGCTATGGACATTATGAATTCCTAGTGATGTCCTTCGGTTAACTAATGCCCTCAGCTTTATGGATTTGATTAATAGAGTTTTAGGCCGTTCTGCATCATTTTGTGATTGTTTTTATTGATGATATTTTGGTATATTCTAGAGCACAGGGGAACATGAGCATCACCTTAGGATTGTGTTGTAGACATAGAACATAAGCTATATGCTAAGTTTTCTAAGTGTGAATTTTGGCTAAAGCAGGTGGCATTCCTTGGACATATAGTGTCTAAGGATGGTATCAAGGTAGATCCAAAGAAGGTTGAGGCATTTGACAGTGGCCAAGACCTTCTACAGTAAGAGATTCATAGTTTCTTGGGGATGACGGGTTATTATAGGTTGTTTGTTAAGGATTTTTCCAAGGTGAGCACAGCTCACCAGATTGACCCAGAAGACTATTAAGTTTCAATGGTCAGACACTTGTGAAGAGAGCTTCCAAAAGCTGAAAACTTGTTTGACTAATGCCAGGTTCTTAGTATTACCTTAGGCACGGATGGCTTTCCTCTATCCTGTGATGCTTCTAGAGTATGACTTGATTATGTCCTTATCCAGCACGGCCAGGTGGTAGCTTATGCTTCAAGATAACTTAAGTGGTATGACGAACTATCCTACTCATGATTTAGAAATGGCAGCAATAGTCTTTGCTTGAAGATCTGGAGACATTACTTGTATGGGGCAACTTGTGAGATTTTTCAGATCACAAAAGCTTAAAGTATATCTTCCAAGTAAAAAGATCTAAATCTCAGACGCATAGATGGATGAAATGTTAAAAGACTACGATTGTATAATTTCTTATCATCAGGTAAAGCTAATGTTGTAGCAAATGCCTTAAACGGAAAGTCCATGGGTAATTTGGCTCATATAGCACCGACAAGGAAACCCTTGATTGAGGACATCCATAAACTAGAAGCAAAAGGAATTCAGTTTGGCATAGATGACTCAGGAGCCTTCTTGCTCATATTAGGGTGAGTCAACCCTGAGAGGCGGTAAGGGGCAGAGAGAAGATCCTAAGCTAGCCAAGATAATAGAGGATGTGCATAAAGGAGAGAATCATGAGTTTTTAGTGGATGCAAAGGGTATGTTACGTTTTGGAGACCGTTTATGTGTGCCCAATGTTGGTGAGTTAAAAAGACAAGTGATGGAAGAGTCCCATATGGCATCTCTACACCCAGGTTTAGCTAAGATGTATCATGATTTTAAACAAGTCCTGGTGGGAAGATATGAAGAGACATAGTGACTTTGTGGGGCAATGTTTAGTGTGTTGGCAAGTTAAAGCTGAACACCAACACCAAGGATTGCTTTAGCATATAGAAATTCCAGAATGGAAATGGGAGAGGATAACCATGGATTTCGTAGTCGGGTTACTGAACCACTAAAGGCTTGATTCTATCTGGATGATTGTTGAAGGATGACTGAGCCAGCTCACTCCTACTAGTGAAGACAAGTTTTAGCACCACTCAGTATGCTGGACTTATATTGATGAGATTGTTAGACTTCACGAGGTGCTAGTGTCTATTATATCAGATAGAGGGGCCCAATTTACTTCAAGATTTTGGAAGGCATTTCAAGAGGCTCTCGGACTAGGTGGACTTAACCAAGCTTTTCATCCCAACTAATGGCAGTTGAAGACAATCAGAACCCTAGAAGATATGCTTAGAGCATGTGTTTTAGACTTTGGTGGGAGTTGGTGTGACCACTTGCCACTTATAGAGTTTGCTTATAATAATAGTTATCAAACTAATATTTAGATGGCACTGTTCGAGGCATTATGTGGAAGACATTGCAAGTCTCCTATTGATGGTTTGAGCTTGGGGAAGCTAAAGCTCTAGGCCCGAACCTGGTCCAGGAAACTCTAGAGAAGGTGTGACTAATCAGAAAGGTTATTAAGCTTAATCCAAGCAGAAGGCTTATGCCACTAACGGCGCCAAGAGTTAGAGTTCGTTGTGGGTGATCATGTGTTCTTGAAGGTGTCTCCCATAAAAGGAGTGTTGAGATTCGACAACGAGGAAAGCTAAGTCCTCGTTATATTGAACCATTGAGATCCTAGAAAGAGTGGGAGCGGTAGCCTCCAGATTGGCATTGCCTCCGCTTGTCCCATCCACCCCGTTTTCATGTTAGCATGCTTAGAAAATATATTCCAGACTAATCTCACGTACTTACTCCGCAAATAGTTCAGGTTGATGAGAGTTTATTTTATGAGGAGGAGCCAATAGCCATAGTAGACAGACAAATTAAGAAACTCCATTCAAAGGATGAGCCCTTGGTAAAAGTAATTTGGAGAAATCATTCGAGGAAGCCACATGGGAAGCCCAGAAACTATGAGAGTGAAATACCCACATCTCTTCCCTCCTCAGGTACGTAAAGGGGGAGTAAATACCTTTAGATTTGGGGACCAAATATTTAAAGGGGGGACTATGTAATCCCTAGTTTAAATAAATGGGGTTAGGAAATTCTTTTGAATTAGGAAAGGTGCCAATTATCCTCATTTGTATCCTGGGTCCTAAATTTCACTAAATTGGACCTTACACGCCCTTGGAGGGCTATATAATAAAATCATTTTCTTGGGCTAAAAGTCAAGTAATTGTTCCCTAGAGAAAAATAAGTTAAAGAGTGATTTTTAATTAATCTTATGAAATCTTTAAACCTTTCGTTTTTAGCCCAAAAGTTTGTAAAATCTTTGAAATTCCCAAATATGAACTAAAACCCAAAAATTAGATTTTGATTTGTTGAGATTTTGATTTTTTAGATATTTTATTTGAATCCAAATGGGGGTATTTCCTTATTTACATTTATGTTTTTAACTTAAAATTAAGAAATGTAAATAGAAAGGCAACAGCGGTCAAAGAAGTAAGGCGTGTAGGGACGATTTTTCACTGCTCGCGCTCACCGGAAAACACAAGTACCTCCATTAAAGTTCTAGAACATTCAGACATAAAAAAAAAAAACACAACCCCTTCACCCTATACTGAGAAACTTCGCTCCCAACCCATTTTCACCCCCAAATCTCCATTTTCTTCCTTTTCTTTTAATTCTAACTTAAATCTTTCACTCCTAAGACTTTAAGGTATGTTGTTCTTTTAATTTTACCCCTTTTTCTCCTTTAATTTCTTCTTGTTCTTGGGGATTTAATAGGGTGTTTATTATAGAGGTGTTATAGTGTTCTTTAGTAGGATTAAAGTTAGATTTGAGTATTTAGAGGTTGACATAGAAGTTTATTGCTAATGATAGATAGATGCTAATTTGCTTCCAAACTTATTGGTGGTGCTATTTCTCTATCTTCTGTCACTCTAGGTGAGTGGGTTCACATCTTTGACTTCTATGTTAAGCATTATAAATATTTTCATAAAATTATAACTCATACCATGATTTTAGAGACTTCTGCATAAAGATTCTGAGATTACTCCTGATTTCTATGGTTTGAACTATTGATTTAAGAGCATACACATGTTTTATAAACCCATGGGACCATTGTTGATAAAAGGACCATTATTGACAAAAGGTGTTTTTGATAAAGCTGAATTATGAGAATATGAGTTGTTTATGATTGTATGATCTCTAAAGTTATGAATTCTACTTGACTAAGTTTAAACCCTAGGATAGATGCCTTTATTTTTAAAGTTTAGAGATGATCCTGTGTTCTCTGATTAATTGAATAGTAGCTCCAAGAAACGTTGTGTGTAGCAGTAGTTAATCTGATAACCTTGGTACCAGTAGCCCAGGGCTAAGTATAGAGAAGGGACCTAGTTTGGTACCCATTATTGTCACACTAAGGACGGTGATACGTAACACTAGATGTGACAGAAATTTTGTTATACTATAAATATTGCGCATAACCAAAGTATTGATTCCTGTTTCTCTATTGAGGTCCTGTTGGATTATTTTATAAGATAAAGCATTTTTGGTACTCTTGTATATACTTATATTCCTATGACTATATGAACTGGTTGAGTATTAATTATATTATTGTAATTTTCTCAATACCCTTTGATGTCCCATGGAGGGGGTTCTAGGTGAGGACTCACTGGGTTTTGGTAGCAAAACTCACCCCTCCTTTCCTTTTTCTCTATTTCCAGATCTGGCGCTGCTGCGGATACTCCACGCCATCTCCTCCCGCGTTAGATTTCATTGGAGCCCATTAGGTGAGGTGTTGTATTTTGCCCTAGACGTGCTCCAAGTGTGATGCGGTCGATTCGGGATTTTAGAGCATGTTGTCCTATGCATAGTTATATATATTAGAATGTTATTTTGGACTGTATAAGTCTTTTTCTTTTCATAGACACTTTGTATATAAAGGACCTTCATATTCATGATAATATACCATTATACTTTGCAATGGACTATGAGAGTTTACTTTTATAATTAAGACATAGAGAGGTGATTGATATATAGAAAAGAATAAAACTATATTATGGATCTTTTTTTGTGCATATAGAAATGATACGGGTCACGAGGCTTATGTGAGAATGTGATTTCTCACGTGTCAGTCATGTGTATAAGCCAATCATGACAATAACACCCTTTAAGGTTGCCACACCCCATGTTTATTGCCATATCTTTTAGTGTTTTTTTATAGAATATTCTGAAAATGTTTTTTATCTATAATTATTCTATTTTTTTCATTACCACATCCCTTCTATCCCAAAAGGCGGGTTCTCCTGTATAGATGAATAAGTTCTATCTAGGATGAAGATATGTGTTGGTCTAATTAGTGAAGTATATGTGTAAGAGGGGTCAAATATTTGTGATCTCTATTAACCGTAATTAGCACCATAAGAGGCAGTTTATTAAGCGAAAATAACAGGAAAAAATGAAAAAAAAAAACAAAAGAAACGATCATTTACTTTCAAAAACCCTCTCTCTCCTTTTAAACCCAACACCTTTCACCTACAGAGGCTAGCTGCCACCACCATCACGTCCTGGCACCACCACTGGCAGCTCTCCACCCACCACCACCATGAGTACCACCATGAAACCGCCACCCACAACCTCTGGGCAGAGACCATGAAAGAACACGGAAACCCACCACGAAACGTAAACAACCAGCCAGCACCATCGCGCAATGTTGTCGAACACACCTATACCCGCCACAAAAACCAACAATGCGATAACGGAAGCTACCAACGCGGCCAACCCTTAACGTTGGAATGAAAGCCTAACCATCAAAAGCACAAACAAATCACTAACAATCTCACGGCTTCGGAACAATAAATCAACCTCTTTCATAACCCCAACGTGAAGATAATACAAGATCAACAACAAATAAACATAAAGATAAAAATAAAAATAAAATAGATCTTACAACAGACATGACTTGGTTCGCAAATGCTGGTGGGTTCCGATAGTGAAAGGGATGCCGACAAAGAAAGGTTAGAGGTGACTGCGCGGCGGTTAAAGGTTGAAGAAGGAAGCCGAAGGAAAGGTTACGGCGTCGAGGAGTTTGGTCCGCAGGTGAATGATTGGCCTGCTATGGTGCCTTTGGGTCATCGCATGGTGCAGCAATGGCTGTTGGTTTTCGTTTCGTGAGGGTCTCTATGGCTTTCACGATATGGTCTCGCAATTGTTCATGTCAAAGTTGAGGTGTTGAATGATTTGGGGATGAAGATGTTTGTTTAATGGCACCAATGACGGTGGTGGTGGCCGGCGGTGGGGCTGAGGGAGCTGGGTTTTTCTTTTGGGTTGTTGAGGTCTTGCATTTCAAGGATGAGACAAGGGTTTCAATTTTGAAAGCACATGTTAAGTTTTCTTATAGTTTTTATTTGCTTAGTTTTTTAGTTTTTTCAATGTAATAAATCACCTCTTAATAGGATGCTAATCATGGTCAAAATGAATAACAAATGTTGACCCTACCAATAAACCCACTTACACATGTGCTTCACTGAATAGGACAACATATCTCATCCTCCAGATAACTTAGTTACTGCACATGAGCATGCACCATCCTAAAATATTCAAGTACCTTATCATATTGCAAGTACAACTACAAATGCCATTATTTTTTAGGTAAATAACAAGAAGTACTCTTGAAGTTTGAAGAAAAAGCATTCCACCCCATTTTTGTTCCAATATGACACTTTACCCCAAATATGTGAGGGATGCCAATAATGACCCTATTAATTAATTTTTTTATTATTAAAAGAAGAGTAAAATATAACTAATATTTATAATTTTTATATTTTTTAATAAAATACCATTTTATTAATACTTATATATATATATATATATTAATTTTAAAAAGTAAAATATATGTTGGTTATAATAATATAAAATATTAATATATTTATATATTCAATTTAATTTTTAAAATTTTACCATATCAAGAGAACAAATTATTAATAGTAGTAATAAATTGTAATAATTATTTTAAAAAATAAAAATTACATATTTTCTCAGCTTTTAATTTTAGAATATTAATGTTTAGAAAAATAAAAATTATTTGTTAATATTGTATATAACTGTAAATTTCAAATAACATAGCAAGAAGAATTACTATAAAAAAATATATATATTAATATTCTAAAACTAGTAGTTGAGAAAATATATTTTTATTTTTACAAAAATAATTACTATAAATTATTATTATTATTATTATTAATTGATTTAATTAATGAGTTTAATTTTATTGTACTAATAGTATAATTGTTTTACAAGTTATCCAATTATATATTATCACACCTCATAACAAATTTACGCTTACCTCACTATTTCAAAAGTCAAGCATATGAGAGAATTTGATTGGATAAAAATATTAAAAAAAATAAAACTATAAATGCATTTAATTCAAAACCATTATTAATATTTATAATAATTATTTTTTTGTAAAATTTAAAAATATGTATTTTTGAACTATTAATTTTAGAATATTGATATATATATATAATAGTAAAACCACAAAATTCTTATTGTTATGTTATATGTGATATATATTTATGTGCGATATTAACACATGATTTCTTTTATGCACACCAATAATCTAAAAATTAAAAATTGGAAAAATAATTCATTTTTATTTTTATAAAATAATTATTACAATTTATTACTATTATTAATAATTTATTCTCTGAATCTAGTAAAATTTTAAAAATTAAATTTAATATATAAAGTATAATATTTTATATTATTATAAGCCACATATATTATATTTTGTAAAAATAATATATAAATATTAATAAAGCATATTTTATTTTAAAAATTAATAAAAATTATTTATATTTTACCTTTTTGTAATAATAGAAAATTTATTAGTCAGGTTATTAGTGTCATATCTATTACATATTTGGGGTGGAGTGTCATATTGGAATAAGAATGGAGTGAAGTGCTTTTTCTTCAAACCTCAAAGTGTTTCTTGTTAATTATCCTTTTTTTTTCTTTCAAAGATTAAACAAACTCAACCCACAAGCATTAGCTCTATTTGCTAAGAATTGAAAGGGATAGGAAAAGAGATAGAAGAACATCACAACAAAAGTCTAGTCATCCTTGTTAGCAAAACCAAGTTGCGAATGACACTTGATTTAGGGACCCAACACACATTTGACTTGAAGGAATTTACGAAAAAGAAGAGGGAGTAAAAATAGTAAAATTGGAAATAGTTGAAGGCAAAGAAGACAAAGAACATAGAGTCTGAACTGGAGAAAACGTTATCGATTGGATGGTTAGGCTTCGAGTTGTCGGTATGTGAATTGATGCGGTCGGCTACTTGTGTGGCTTTGAGGAGTTTGATGAAGTTTGTGAACTGGGTTGCTTTTTGGATGACTTTGGTGATGTTGGTTGGCCTGTGTGTCCTGGAGCTAGTGCTTGTGCTGAGATTGTTTGAAAGAAGACGAGAATGGTGACGAGGGAGAGGAGAGCAAGGAAGTTAGGGGTGTGCCAATCATAGTTCAAAGCGAACCGTAATCAACTCGGTTAAGGCATGGGTCATGGATCATTGGTTCAGTGGTTGAGCGTGACAGCTTCAACTTGGAAGGCTGGGTTCGACTCTCTCCATCGTAATTTTGGAATTTTCTTCCAAAATTCCCCAAGCATGGCAGGGTACACGTGCAAGAATTCCCCAAGCATGCACTGGTCAGGTACATGTGCACGCGCCCAGCACATCCACGCATGGCAAGGGTACACATGCAAGAATTCCCCAGGTATGCTGGTAAGGTACATGCACACGCGCCCAGCACATCACTGGCAGCAGTACACGGGTCATCAAGTTTCCTCGCTGGTTCGCTTGCCACCCGGTCGATCACGAGCCAACTGAGTTTGACTAAAGTTTGACTGGTTCGATGCTTGTTCGGTCTGATGGAAGAACTGGGACAAGTGCTGAATTTACCAGTTTCCGGTTCGAAGGCCGATTCGGTTCGGTTCTTAAAACTATGGTGCCAATAGACAAAAAAAAAAAAATAGAATAAGAGCGAATTACTATTTTGCCCTAAAAGATTATATTGATGCCTGGCTCTGAAAAATTCGCCTCGTTTGATAAATTTATCCAAAGAACAATCAACCTCCATTGTTATTAATAAAAATGATTATGTTTTATGTTTTATATCAAGTTTGAGCTATAAAACCATTACTTTAGTTCTATAATATCGTATCTTTGAAAAATTAGCTAATTTTACACTAAGTTGACATTATAGAGCAACAATTTTAGCCTTTAAATATCAAATCTTTAACAAAATAGCCATGAAAGAACTACTTGTATCAATGAAAATAAAAATCAATTGATATTTGAGTGAATTTGTTAAACAAGATAGATCTTTAAAATGTCACATATGAATATAAATTTTTTTAGGATTATTTTGTCGTAATATAATTTTTCAAGAATAAAATAGTGGTTCTCTCTTAGAATAATTATAGATCAAACAATTTAGGAGTAGTCAATAACAAGTCATTAAAAGAGTAAGGCAATAAACATAATGGGTGTGGCACCTTTTAAACCCATCATCACTAAAGTGTGCTCCCAATATAGGGGGCCCCAAAAGGATTTCATCTAATTATCCAATTCTACTAGAATTTAAATCAAACGGACCCTTTTGGACTGTAATAGGAAAAAAAAAACGGACCCTTTTGGCAAACACATCATCATTTTCTATGGCCATTGATAGTTACTTGTATAAAGCAATAGTTACTCGACACACAATATGAGTCTATGACACTAACATGCATCAACATGTATATTAACGCCATCTAAATTCTAAACCCAACCTAGAACTTGGATCGTGTCACATACCCAAGGCAAGGAACCGAGTTTCTAGGCCAATGATGGGTCCGTGAGTCAAAATCTGTAAACAATGGTTTCGCTGCCACTTAATTTGCCTAAGATTAAGCACATATGCAATAATCTTAATTAGAAAACATTGGCTTTGCAAATAATAATCGAAGTAGTAGTTCCAATTTCCATATGGGAGAGAAAGATGGAGTGGTGAAATCCTTTCATGTTGAAATATAAAAGGAAGTGAGAATGGGGGCGACGGATCGTACACCAGAGTGAAAAGGGAGGATGCAAACTATAGAGGCAATACAGGCGATGGCCTGCGATGAGTGAAAGAGATCGTTGTAGAGGTTGCTTGCTTTCACAAATTTTAAGCAATTCTAATTTTGTTTATTTTTTGTTATTTTGTAACTAGAAGGGAAATTTTGTAATCATAATATGAGAACATCACTCCACAAATTTTTTTTGTGGATTGGTACTTTTGAAAGTTTGGCTATGATAATGTTGGTCCCTGACTTACCCAACTTATAGATTCTTCTCCTTCCTTATTTTTCTTGCTCACACCAAGAATGAGTATATTTATGTAATTTTCAAAAGAAAGCTCATTTTTATTGATTTTCTTTGTTCACTAGATGAAAAATTATTTATGAGTGGGACCCATAACTAGAGTTTTTTCTTCTTTTTTTGATATATATCTTAATCTAAACCGAAAGAAAGAGCTTTTCTCTCTCCCATTTCCTGTCCACCTATTTTCTATTGATCCGAACAAATGCTTCATGCTTTACTTTATCACCCTCACTCATTTTTTTCCTCGTTTAAACTTTAAGTCCTGCATAATGACATGAAAGTCAAGATTAGAAAACCAACAATGCAGAATTATGACCAGCAACATGAAATGATAATTGTTCCTGACCCAGTTGTGATTTGGATTATGATATGTGGTTAAGAGAAGATTAGCGATGGCATGGATAGAGATGGGCCCTAGTACGAGCCTTTCAAGGGTGTGGGTTCATGGAATAAGGCCCCATAGTCACATAATGAGATGCACTTGAGAGGATGATACTTTTTTTAATAAAAGAAGAAATTTTATTAATAAAAAGAAGAATAATATAAAGTGAAGAGGACGAGAGATCCTCAAAGTTAAAAGAAAACATCAATAGTTCAATGCTTTTCAATCTCTCATCATATCAGAACTCTTCTAAAATGGTCATGTGTCTTATATTAAGTAGGGACTAAGAAACTATCTTTTTACTCTGGCAAGGGGTGGTGAGCCTTGCTAGTGGTGGCCCAAGAGGTGGTGAAAAAGTCTTTCTTACCCCCATATGAGAGGACACTATAAGCAAAGAGAGAAGAGAGCCCCTTGAGGAAAATCCCATCTTTAGTAACAAACCAAACCTCAATCAGTATCTTTGTTATAAGATATCCCAAATATGGTGGTGTTCCTAACTGACACCCAATAGAAACCTTTCTGTCCTCATCTCTCAGGCCTACTTTGTCACAATATGAGAGTAAGTAAAACTTTATGTCCTCTCATCCACCTGTTGATCCATCAACTCCACATCTCAAAGCACTTTGCTAATGCACTCAATTTCATTTTGGGCTTTATTTGCCTTCTTATAAGCAATAAGTTTGTTTATAAGTTCCACTAGCCATTTCCACTTCAACATATATCTAGTTTATCATAATGAGAATATCACAACTATAAACGATTACCAAAAGCTCCAACATGACCCTTGTTTAGTTTAAAAATGGTTCAAACTTCAATTCAAATTATATATCCCAACAAAAAGTCATTTCTCAAATCATATTTTGTTTCCATAGGCAGCACTTCCACAAACCTTGCACATTTATAGGGCTTTTGTACCAAGGTTTGATATTATTTTGAACATTTTGTTTGATTAGCTTCAAACAATCATGAGATTATTTGTTGATATTTCTAGAAATAAATTTAAAATTTTTTTGTTTTATATTACATATTCTTGAGAATATCTACCATAATTTTCAAAATACCTTTAATACATTTAATTGCATTATTGTTATTAGTGCTTATTATCAATATTATTGAGAGATATTTTAGGAATTGTACTCAATTATTACCATTTCCAAGTTATGGGAATCTTTTAATCTCACCCTTCAACATGGAAATAAAATCTCATTAAAACAAAGGAATATCTCTTTCATGGAATAATTAATACCCAAAAATAGTTTTATAAAACTAATAATAAACACAAAAACAAATTATTCCCGAACAATTATTTTCAAAAATAGATTAGTATATCTTGAAATAAATACTCTTTTAAAAGAAACTAATAAATCTACTAATAAAAAGGCAGACAGAACAACCTCATAAATCCTTTTGAATAAGTTTATATAGAAGCGGATGCTAAGTTAATGAAAGACTAACGCAAACATTTTAAATACAAAGCATAACTATATGCCAAATTAAAGACTTCCAAGTAAATAAAAATTCATTTCCTTCTCAAATCACTAACACAAGAAAAACCAATTTTAAAGCACACTAGAGGCACCACTCAGTTTGCCTTTAGAGTGCCAAGTGCTTAAAGTAAACATCTCTAATAACTGAAATTCAAGCAAGACCCACTTAATTCTTAACATGCACATGTTTTGGGAAAGCAAGGAGATAGGTTCATACCTTGAGATGAGGTTAAGCTTTCTTCGCTTGTTAGAATGGCGGCAAGTGATCCAAACAAGGATCACAAGAAGACCAAACCAAAATGGCCGTATCTTCAAAACGGCACCAACAAGGGAAGTAAGTTTGATGAATCCACCAAATCTCTGAATCCAAAAACAAAGAGAAAGAGAAACTCAAAACAAAAATAATATTAAATTCAAATGTGGTAAATTCTTTGATTTAGTCTCACTTCAATCTCTAAAAAAATTTGCTTGCATCATGGCATGAGCAGAACAAATTTTTACTTAAAAGAATGTTTTTATATATTTAGACTATTATTACTTACATTTTCATCTCTACCAGAAACCATATCATTATTATTATCTGCTAGCATCAGAAGGTAACACTCCCATCTACTACCACATCATCAACACCAGGAGTATTTTCATTCATATATGTTGCCGTATCTTCGACACCAACAACACTTTCATCCATATTAGCTGCCATACCATCATCACCACTAGAAACAAAAACATCCGCATGGGAGATCTCCATGTTTTGGTCAACTGGGTCTTCATATATGAGATAAACTGTCTTTTGACAATGAATCCATGCCCCAAAACAACAACAACCTGCACTTTGTCACCAGGTTCCAGATTTGAAATTATGCTTTGCCAGTCCTCATCTCTTAGTGAAGTCAATTTATCTCCCTTGTAGACATCAGTGGTGGCCTTTGTGTGATTTATGATCAACACATTATTAAGAACAAGACCTTTTGATGTTATAATGTCAGGGAAGAAGAATGCACAATGCACAACATCACCTCTTAAGGATACGCCCATTCACTTGAGGGACATCAAAAATCACAGAAAAACCTTCACACTGAAGGTTAACCAATCAGGATTCTTGTCACCAGGGAGCAAACAATCTCCTCAAACATTACAACTACTTGTCAATTTCTGCATAACCAACATATGCTTTAGCAAAATATAAATAATACCTAATTTATTTAACAACTAATTAAGGACCTACTATTATTTAAAAAAGAAAAGAGTAAAGAGATGTGTTTTGCCTAATAAGATTAACTTATTTTCTCATAGATTAAAATTCTAATTTTATAACGTAAGGAAAAAAATTGGATAGAAATTAGAACAATAAAAGCCCTATATCTCACTACATAAAGTTTGACCATAGTACTATCGATCTATTTATAAAAGAGAGAAATTAAAAAGCCTTTTTTGAAAATTTATGCACGATTATCGAAGTGTTAATATATATTTATCTATTAAATGAAAGAAAATTAAAAAAAAATGATAGACCGAAGATAGAGACAAACCTATGAGATGCACTCTCTAAATATCTTTATGACTGGACAATTAATTCCCACTTGGATTAAAATGGAATTCAAACAATTTCTTGGTCCAGAAATGTCACCTTGACTGCGGCAACCGGCTAATGTTGCGGTCTCCATATTTGAGACATGTGATGTGGTTTGTGTTGCTTGAAGTTCCATACCATTTGAGGCATTAAAGTTAACCAAGGGTGCATTTCCAGTTATTTGAAGCTGTGAGCCGCATTCCAACATAAGGCTTTGAACCTTTGGAAGCTCATTGATGATAAATGATGCACCATGAAAACCTATTTGGCACAGTTGAGGGAAAAAGACATGAAGAGTCCACAAATGCTTGTATTTGAGGTGAGAGACTATTTGTTGGAGAGGTCCATGACCAGATGATAGAAGGAATCACGTTACGTGACAATCCTTCAAAGCCACACATAGAAATATATACAATGCTTTTCATTCTTATCACTGCATGAGGCACTTGTGTTATAGCTGTGTCATCTGTCATTAAGGTTGTCAAAGATTCCATCTGTTCCAAGTCCTCTTCCAACTTGTCAATACTTGTGCAGCAGAAAGAATGAGAGTTTTAAGAGATTTCAACTTATAGATGCTTTTTGGAAGTACTTGAAGGCTTGTACAACCTTTCAAATTGATTAGAAGAACTTTTTTGAGATGTCCAATGGTGTGGGAAACTGATGACAAACTTGGACAATCTTTGAGTATTAACTTTTCAAGATTAGGCAAGTAGTTAAAGTTTGGGGTTTGTGTCAAGTGTTGAGAATGACTGAGATTGAGAATTTTCATGTTATCCAGCAACTACAAGAAGAAATATTTTGAGAGATAAATTAAAGAAGTACTCTAGAAAAAAATAACAGAGATAATTTTAATGTGTCACTAGAATAGCAATTGAAATACATAGATTGTTTTAAGAAAGAACTTTGTTATATATACTAAGTATAAAATATCAGTAGTTAAGTAGTAAAAATAGAAAATGTATATCTTAAAAAATAAAAAAGCATGTCCCCAAAAAGAAAAAGCATGTAATATTTTATTTTTAAAATTAAACAATAAAAAAGCTATAGTATTTTGGTCGCCGTAAATAGAATTAAATACTTGCAATGTCCTTATTAATTAGAGCACCTCAGCAACATGCGTTTGTTAAAGGATGTTTACTAGCTTTCTATTTCCGACAAGGATTTAGATTCTATGAAACAAAAATAGTTATAAAGAACTTCCTCCAACCTATAATATAAGTCATTTAAGGTTATGTATAGAAATTAAGGTAATAATTGAATTTTATTGATCTCTTAAAAAAAATTAAAAGATGAAAATATCATTTATCACTCATCATGAATTATCTCTCATTAAATAATCAACTCACATCTATTCATTCTCATTCATCATAAATATAAGAGTAAAATAGATAAAAAGTAATTAATGCTTTCTTGAAATGTGAAAATAACTTATATTTAAACCAAATGAAAAATAAAAAAATAACTTATATTATGAATTGGAGGAAGTAAAAAATAAGAGATTAATTATTCTTAAATCATATTATTATTTTGTATGTGTTCTATGAAATAATTTAAAAGTGATTAATTCATTATTTTCTCACTTTACAACCATATATTCCATCTTAGAGGTTCTACATTCTTTGGATGATAGGTTTGATGAGTCGAGTTGGATCTTCTTTTCCCAAATTAAATAATCAAAACTGCACAATTCTTTCCTCCCATAGCTCTTGATCAAATTAAAATTTTAAAGTATGATATGGTACTTCTAGTACTTGTAGTTAACATGCTTTCTTTTTCATTGAATTGATTATATAACTATTTTTCAGTCTCGTTTGTCAAAACATATACATATTTTTGGTAGCCGAAAATTTTCTCATCATTGTGATAAAATTCTAAAAAGCATCTTATAATTAATAAAATCGAAACACTATAACATGATAAATTATATGTAAGTTTATTAGCGCAAATAAGACTCATTGAACCAACTCCATGAAAGGCCAATAATCAAAACTCAGAATTCATACCTGGCCCTTCTTCCACACCAGTTGAAGATTGCTATATTTTAAGTCAATGGCAACCAAGTTTCCTTGATCAAAGTTTGCAGTTGTATATGTTGAAGGGCAACCATGCCAGCTCAACCATCGAAGATCTGTTGAAAGGTACTTAAAATCTCCTTCAAATTGTACACCAGCAAGTTGAAGTAATCTGAGTCTCTTCATGTTCTTAAATGCCTTGGTCTTCAAACAAATCGAATTCATCCTCGGCAACATCAAAGCAAGTCCCTCAACAGCTTTTGTTCCCTATGATCAGTCCATTTAAATGAAATGAAACAAAAATAATAATAATAATAATAATAATTATGTATTGGGAACTTAAAAAGTTTGATATTCAAATAAAAACCTTCCACTTTTGGAACCTTAACAAGTGTCCTAAGAACACTAAATAGCAATATCTAGTAGGGAAAATGACCGCGATTGAGTTTTGAAATCCAATTTGGTAGGATTGCAAAAGCACCAAAAAATTCACGTACCAAACTAATTTTCATATTTCTTGTGATAATTTTAAATCCAAACGAATGTTAATCAATACCCATTTTGCTTCCTCTAAGCTTTGTTCATATAGAGTTGTGATTAGAATGGTAGCGAATAAGATAGAATGGAATAAATGTTCCATATTATTATTCAGATGTCAAAGGACGTAATAATGGACATAAGCTTCCACATCCCTATTTAGAAATAAGATAGAAGTTGATTGATTGGTAAGGGCAGAAATTGGTAACAATTTTGAGTTAGGAAGAAAAAATAAAATATTAGATGGAATAGAATAGAGTCCACCACGTTACTAAGTTTTGTTCCATTTTATATTATTTTAAGGTATCTAAATAATATTATCTAATGCGATTTTGTTCTATTTATTTTATCACTTTCTATCCGCCTAAACATAACATTGGTGTTGGATCATATTTAAAAATGAAAAACCATATATGAAGTTCTTACCATATTTTTTGATAATATATCATGCACTTCTTTTGGATCCCATAACCTACTGCTCTTCAGGCATATTTGGTGACATCTCACGAATGATTTCTCTTTCCATGTCTCTCAATAAATCATGCATTCTCAACTTGTTCTTAACATCAACTGTTATAAGGCTTCGCTCTACAAGAACTTTTATTCCAATTTCAGGAGAATGTCCACATCCTTTTAATATATCAATCACATCATTTCTTTCCATTCCAATAAAGAAAAATGCTATATCAAGGAAGATTTCTTTTTCTTTATCATCATTTAAACCATCAAAACTTATTTGGAGCTTCTGTTGCACTTGTTTATTGGGAATACTTTTGAGTTTGTCCAAAACACTTCTCCATTCTTCAATCCCCCTTTTAAACAGATGCGACCCAAGGACCTCAAGAGCTAGTGGTAGTTTCCCACAACAAGAAATAACTTCTCTAGAAATCTCATCAAATTCGTCTATAGGACATGGTTCTTTGAATGCATGCCAACTAAAAAGCTCAATAGATTCAGTGTCATTCATTTCTTCCATTTTGTATAACACTTCAACACCAAGTAACTTAAGAAGATGGTCATCTCTTGTTGTAATAATTACTATACTCTTTGAGAGAACCATTTATGACTGCCAGCCAAAGCATTTAGTTGCTCCAATTTGTCTACATCGTCAAGTACAAGAAGGATTCTTTTTTGTGGAAGTCTTTTCTCCAATATTGATTTTCCATATTCAATGTTTTGTATCTTTACTTTCATTGTTTTGTAAACATCTGAAAGCAATTGTTCTTGTAAACGAACACCGCCATTATCCTGTTCCCAAACTTCCCTAATATGTAGAAGGAAACATTGACCCTCAAAGTCAAACTCACGGCGAATTTTGTTACATAGTGCTTTGGCAATGGTTGTTTTACCAATCCCTCCCATGCCCCACATCCCTAATAGGATAGGATTTTCTGATTGTTGTTTCTTCAATAGTTTAAGCACATCTTGTACACGAGATTCTACTCCTACAGGATGATTAGCAACAAACAGGTCTTTCCAATCTAGCAAACGAGTAACATGTTCAACAATTTTCATGATATCCTCATTTTCATTCCTGTTAAATATGAGAGAGATAATGAGCACAATCATTTATATAACCATTCTCCAACATGTGAAAGCGTAGAGAGAGAATGGGGATTTGAGTTAAAAAAAAATTGATAACTGCATATGAAAAAATTATGATACATACATAAATATGTGTATGTGTGTGTGTGAATGACCAAAATCTCAACTATTTACAGTAAGTTGATCTCAAAATAGGATGCAAAGTGTTCTCCAATAGTTTCTTATAGACATAAAATTGTGACCGTAATTAAATATGTCATAATTATTCTAATTGAAATATTTCTTCCCTTTTAAAATATCTATCACCTTTAGACAAGTACAAGTATTTAGAAAGATAATAAATATGTTGAAAATAGAGTGAACTATAGTGAACCAATTAATAGACCCTAATTAAATTAAATGCTTTTGGAAAACTAATAGTTAGTAGTGGGTGAAATTACATAAAGGGTACTATTGAAAAAAAAATATTGCATTGAAATATAAAATTATCTAAAAATAGATAAATATTTTGAAATATAAAGTTATCTGAAAATTAATAGATATATTGAAAGGGATCATGGAGTAGCAAGATCGTAACTAGAAGCTTTGAATTGAAATTATACGTGTTGAATCTCATGGCACTTACTTAAAAAGAAATTAATATTCCACACGAGCAGAAGTAAACAAAAAATACAAATGAACGTAGGTCATATAATTAAGGGTTAATGCGTGAAAGTAATTGAACTAGCCATCGACGACCATTAACTTGAGTTAGTTAAAGGTGACTATGTGGGGCGTGGTCTTGATGCTAGATCGCTTAAGTAGCGATCAGCACAGGTAATAATAAACATTTCACAAATCTGAAGATGTTACACTGCTAGCCTTTTGTGATTCAAATTGGGTGACGTGAATGGCAAGAAGTCCATAGGTGTTAGGGACTCAGTTAGAATTGTAACAGAAAACAGAAAACGGTTAATTAATTATGGATTTGTTGCCTGTGGCACGTGAATTGTAACCACTCTGTGAAGCCTCAGCTACAGCTACCTTGTATGATTCATTCAATGCAATTCATTTCTTTCAGTTCACTCAAAGTTCCAACTCTCACTCTCTCGTCTTCTCTCACTTTTACTTCCCTCAACTTGCCAGGGCAAGGTTCAATCCATGGCTACTCCAAACGGAGAACAAGGTTCTCAAGTGAGCCCTGGAGCTGCAACATTGGCGAAGCAAGCTCCGCAAGGCTTTTCGAATCCTGTTTCAGTGAAGCTGGACAAGGATAAGCACCTGCTATGGCACTACAAAAAAAATGTCAATTAGCCACGCTCAAAAATGTCGTTTAACCACGTTTTCCGAATGTGGCTAAACATAAATGACAGGAAGTCCATAGGTGGTTATTGGGTGTTCATAGGCCATTAGGCCCCATTCTAATCTCAATGTCCAATAAGAAGGAACATGCAATCTTACATTCTAGCACAGAGGTTGAATGCCACAATATCGTAACAATCTTGTTCGAGCTCATGGTTAAAGTCTAACAAGTCACGTTTTAGGCACTATCACAGCAAAAGAGGTGAAACTCATTATATATCTTGGATAGGGACGAAAATAGGCTAAATTAGGCCGGAGTTTAACTTAAATAAGCCTAACATAGTATTATTAAAAGGCAAACTAAACTTTGAGCCTTTTACCTGACTTTATTTTTTTTTTTTGGGCTTTAGTTTTATTTTCTTGAAAATCTGGCCAGAGCTAAATGTCTATTTAGAGATGTACTTAATTATGATTTTTTTAAAAAATTAAAACACCCACTCTTAAATAAGTTAAAGACTTCTATATATGTCAAAAATATATTTTAAAATTGGTTAGAAGACTTCTTAAATAAATTAAAAAGTATATTTTTACATAGATTAAAATATTTCTATTATTATTAGATTTTTTATAATAATAATAATAATAATAAAAACAACTTAAAAAGGCTTTTAAAAAAGTGTTAGCCTAACTGATTTACTAAATAAGCTAGACCAAATTAGATCGAATGTAGGTTAGGCCAGTCGAAGGCCCAAGTGAGCTGCCTAGCCTATTTCACCCCTAAAAAGTTAGTTGGTGAGACTCACTTTTATTATGAGTGTGACTAAATTTGAGTTACTAAAATTGTATAAATGCAACCATAAGGCCTACTACAATTGGTAATTAGATAGACTTTTTAAGTTAAGTTAGGAATTCAAAGGGATTAATCACTACTTTCAATCATAGATAACTAAGTTCACATAAAAAAAATTTGTATCTATGCAAGGATCTTATGTCAATAAGCACGGAAAAAGAAGATAGGGACTCCAAAAGTCAACCATCAAACACTTCCCTAAAATCAGGAAAAAAGATGTACTCTGTTAAAATTTACCTGGATTCTAGGACAACAAACCCTGCAATGCCACCAACTTCAAGTAATGCTTCCCTCCACCTCAGCTCTTTGGCTTCACTCACTCTAACTCTATTTTTAAGATCTTAAAAAGCTTGTCCAAACATACCTGTTTGATTACGTACTTCTGAGGGATCTACATCATAAAACACAGGCACAACCGCTAGACCCAAGGCTGAACAACTCATCATTATATTCTCTAGCTCTTGCAGACACCATCTTGAATTAGCATAATTTCTTGACAGAACAATGACACAAATTCTAGACATATTGATTGCTTCCATCAATGAGATTGAGACATCATCTCCCCTTTGGATCTCATCATCATCCCTGAAAGTGTAAATTCCAGCATTTTGAAGGGAGCCATACAGATGTGAAATGAATGATGCACGAGTGTCTTCCCCTCTGAAACTCAGGAACACATCATAGATCTTTGGCTGAAACAAGAAAAATGCATACATTAAATATTTCAAAGCTAAAATTCTTGTAACACAAGTATATATGTAACTGCCAACTAACAACAACTTCTTCTGCAAAGTTAATCAATCATTAAGTAATCAACAAAAAGTTAGCAACTAAATACTGGTCACTTAGCTTTCATTTTGCTTCCTTTGGTGTTAGATAGGCTGAAAACAAAAATCATACTTCAATAATACGTCAATAATATCTTTACCACACACAACCGATTACGTACCTCACCCGGTGTTTCTGATTGATCAATGTTGAATCTTCCCATTTCTTCCAACAAATCATGCGCAATTCCTAGCCTGTTCTCATTGTCAACCGTTACAAGGTTTCGATCTACAAGGATACGAATTCCAATTTCTGCAAGAAGCCCATGGCGATTTAATATTTGTATAGCATCATTTCGGTCCATTCCAACAAAGAAGCAACATATCTCAAAGAATATTTTTTTCTCATTTTGATCATTTAAACGGCCAACGCATAATCTTAGCAGATTAATTGGTTTATAATGGGGAGCTTTGTGGAGATCTTCCAATATACTCTCCCATCCATTCAACTTCTTATCAAACAATAAATACCCAATAACTTTAAGAGCTAGTGGCAATCCCCAACAACATTGGGCTACTCTTCTAATAACATCACGAAAATTTTCCTTGGGTCTTGCTTGCTTAAATGCATGCAAGCTTAAAAGCTGAAAAGATTCATGTTCATTCAATAGTGGCATTTCATATATGCGATCAACACCATGCACTGTAAGTAAATGCCTATCTCTTGTTGTGATGATTATTATACTTCCTCGACCAAACCATTCACGATTCCCACACAAAGCTTCCAATTGGTCTGTTCCGCTAACATCATCAAGAATAAGAAGTATCCTTTTATGACGAAGGCTTTGTTGTAATGTAAATCTTTCAGATTTAGTGTTTTGTATCTCGAAGATGTCAAAAGAAACTGTTCTTGTAAATGAGCTAGGTCGGTACTACTTCGCTCACAACATTTCCTGATATTTGGGAGGAAGCAACAACCCTCAAAATGACCATGAATTCGATTGTAAATGGCATGGGCAATGGTTGTTTTCCCAACTCCTGTCATTCCCCATATCCCTAATAACTGAACAGTTTCTGAATGTTGATAGCTTGATAGTGAAATAAATTCTTGCACACGAGAGTCTATTCCAACTAGAAGTTGAATAATGAACAAGACTGTATTGTCTAGCAAACAATTGACATTTTCAACAATCTCATTGATATCCTCACTTTCATTCCTATAAACTGAAAAGAAATGAACCAATATTGAAAATGAAGAGGAATAAATGTGTTAGAAAATTGATAATTAATTGCACTGGTGTTGTTTGAGCACAAATATGGTCTTTGTGCAAGTATGTGACATAATCAAATTAAATGCAAGAAGTAATTTAGAATTTCATACCAAATTTAAATAAAAAACTAGCATTGGGTGGATGATATAAATTAAATATTTTAATTTAAATTTTTCAATGAATAAATATTTTATATATAAATTTATTTACTTTTGAAAGAATTACGTTTTAATTATTTTAATAAAAATATAAATAAATTGATAATCATCGGTGTAAATATTATATTTTTACCTTATATTTGTGTATCAGTTGTTTCAAATTTGCACTCAATATAGTAATTTTCCAGATTTATTTTAATTAATTTGATTTATTTTAATTTTATGAATGTATTGATGAGAATTGTCTTACGATTTGAATTTCTCAAATAAAGATTCTCACCTAAATTGTTCTGATGTACGGTAGAGTTAACATCATTTGATGCAAAAGTTGAATAAAAGATTTGGATAAAGATTTTGGCAAGATATAGATCTGATCTAAAATACATGAAGATAATTAAGAAGATTTACCAAGAAACTGAAAAAGGGGAGAAATTATGGAAATTTGAAAATCAACGTTTTGCACTATTTTTTCTTTCTTAATTAAACAGAGGATTGTTTCATCAGAGAAAGAGGGACGCCAGGTTAAAGAGAGAACCATAGGCTAAGGTTTGGTACTTCTTTCAATGGAACTGACCCAAGCTTAGGTTTTTTGTTTTCTTTTCTTTTAGCACGGTTTCCTAAATTTTTTAGGTATTAGAGATTCCTAAATTTCCATAGTTTGAATGAATGAATTTTGTATTCATATTAGTGATTTAGTTTTCCTTTTCAATCAATTGCACAATTTTATTGTGTTTTTAATGCTTTCTGGGAATTGATCACTCTTTTAATGTTTTATGATTTTATATTGATGAATAACAATTCACGGTATAAAATAAGTCAAATTAAAAATTGTCAAAAACCAAAGTAACTGGAAATATTATTAGTTACTTGTGTGGTCTGATGAATTAAATTAGTGTTATTCATCCTTAGGTAAGTTTAAAAGAACATTAAGATATTAATTAAAAAAATTTCAATTTATCTTAATAAGACTACAATATTATACCATTGAATTGTGATTACAAGTTTTGAGAAATTTGACACACAATTGAATTGGAAAAGAAATTATATTAATATTAAGTAATGAAAAATCCTAGAATTCAAAGGAGATTGTTTCCCTAACATTGTCTTTCATAGATTGTTCTTCCATATTTTTTATTGCTTTATTATTTTGCTTCACCAATCTTTTAATATTGTTTTTGCCAAAATAATGGGTGTCCAAGCAAACTGGTAATTGTTCTTAGTTCTAGTAGGAACGACAATCTCATCCTCATTGTTATTTCTTGAGGCACGGTATACTAGTCTAAGTTAATTTTTTAAATTGACTATACATCAATTGGTGTAATTATAATCATAATATTAAAGTATAATAAAAATATTTATATTTAGAGTTTTAAACTCTATTAGTTAAATATTAATTTTTATGTATTTTTTAGATTTATATAAATAAATTAAATGAAAATTGATATATTTATTTTAATATTTTTAAGTATTTTTTTAAATGTACATAACCTTTATAATTGTTACTTTATTTTTATAAAATAATATTTCACTCACTATTAATCACATTTTGACAATTTTTTCTTAAATTCATTGAGTGTAAAATTTAAGTTCATCATGTTATCTTATATATTTTTATACATCTTATTGTAACATTAAAAAATTACTCACTCTGATTACTATTTTTCAAAAAATATAAGTTTATTGACTATGAAAAGTTAAGAAATATGTAAATGAGAACTATGGAAAGTCTTAATGGAGCCACTGATATCCAATCCATATTACCAAGAACTTGACTAATCCAGCTCTACTCGACGAAGGTCCTTAACCCTAATGGGGATAGGGTCTCAGGATATTTTTTCATTCTTAAGGCTCGAACCCAAGACCGTACACCATTTCCAAGTCAATAGTTGAGGTGTTGACCTGCATGGCAATTGCCTTATCTGGATTTGTAATTAGGCAAGGCTAGCTCCAATTAGTAGGTGAAGTGCTAACCCACACAATGGTTGTTGCAATGTCTGAACTCATGTTTGGGTAAGGGTCAACTCCAATTAGCAAGTTTGATGCTAATTCACACTCGACTCTAGTCATTCGTGGACTTGTGCATGTTTTGCTTGGATACCTCACCTCTCATATTTGGTTTAACGTGGTTTTTGCTATGGTTTCGGTTTCAACAAATCTATTTAATTTAAATTATATTCCTATGTATATATATACATACATGTTTGGATTAAAAAAATTTATACTTACCTCTAGTGAGCTACAAGCCCTGTCTCTCATTGAGTTGTAAAACTCATCCCATTGTCTTCTCTCTTTTCAAATACATGCTTTGAAGAGAGGTTGGATCCTCCTTACATGTAGTAGTGGTAATATACCCTTTTTGGTGTTCCCTTCTTGGTGTGCCCTTTTTGCTTAGTTGTCTTTTACTAGTTCTCTAGTTGTGCTTGAATGCTCCATAATGTCATAGGCAAGGTCTTTCCTAAATATTATCGTGATTGATGTTATGTTTTATTTGCAATTAAATGTTTTAGAAAATGTAACATTTAAATTGGTATTTGGTATTATGGATTAATTTGCAGTTATGTTTATAGACATAAATTCGATTATGTATGGCTATGAAACTTGAGTGAATTATTGAAATTGTGTTGAGATGGTTGTGTTGTGTGCTAAGGGTGCATTTTGATAATGCTTGAAACCTAATAGTTTGTATTCGTATGTGTTGTTTTATGGGAATGGATCCTCTCGTGCAGTCTAATAAGATCATATGAAATTTTGATATGAGAGGATTCATTCCCATTGTTTTATACAAGAACAGAACTTGAATTTGGGAAATATCCTACAAACAGGGGAAAACTCTAATAATTTTTCTTGAAAAACTTGTGTGTTAAGTAGGTTCTTCATATGGCCGCAATCCAGGGAGGGAATGGATGTGGTGGATCTGTGCTCGATTTATTCCAGTGAGTTGGGTATGTATGCAACAGGTGGAGCGCTTCAAAATAATTGTGGTGTTATTATGTGTTGTGCATGCAATTAAGTTGAAATTAATTCAAGTGGAAGTTCTTGTAATCCAAACCAAGTTAGAGTGAGCATTGATGCCGAAATTAGTGTTAGCTAAATTTGGCTTCGTTGTTTCTTGGCTCGGTTCGAAAGACATAATGCATGGAAGCTTAGATTTGCATGGAATCAGTTTTGCTCTGTTAGAAATGAAGACAATCAAGTGATGGTAAAACTGGGTGTATGTATATATTTGTTCTTGGTGTAGCCTTTGGTGTTTGCTTGGTTGTCTTATGTTCTCAATTTAATACTTTGATTTTCCGTGGTCTGGTGCTTCATCACTATGGTAAACCGACATGTTCCACTTCGGTCTGTAAAGAGTTTGAGCCTACTTCTCTTTATGAAACTCAAAAGGTAGAAATTATATTTTCATGTCATCAAAAAATAAAAATAAAAATAAAATGTATTTTTACGACATTACTGTAAATTTCATAAAATTTACTTACATTTCGGGTTTCGATTTATTTGAATCACTTAAAGGCCAAAATTGTGTTGGAAATACCAAATATTACAGGGTCACGAGTATCAAAGGATATGTTTGGTTTATATTTTCATTTTTGTGTTTTATATTTTTAGAATTTTGCAAAATGAACAGTAAAAATAATAAAATCATATTTTCTGCTTTCACTATTTTTTTTCGCTAATTTCCTGAAAAAAATGCAAATCAAAACAGGCCCACATGAAAATCTGACAATAGACTTGGAAGGAAAAATAAATAAATAAACAGAACTGATATTGACAAACCTGGAATTATGCAGGTCGAATCCTGAAATATTTGTAGCTTCTTGGAGCGCTGCCCTCCAAACTTTGACTTTGTCCTCTGAGACTCTTTCCAAAAGATCTTCAAAAGCTTCTTCAACCTCGCCTCTCTGATTACGTACGTCTAAGGGATCTAAATCATAGAACACTGGTACAACCCTCTGGCCTCTGGTTCTGCTCCACTCCATTATGTCCTCCAACTCTTGCAGACACCATGTTGATTTAACATAATTGTTTGAGAAAATAACGACAGAGATTCGAGACACTTTGATTAGTTGAGTTATATAAGGTGATGAGATCTGATCTTCCCTCGAAAGAAGATCCTCATCGTCCCTGAAAACAGAAACCCCTCCATATGTGAGAGAGTTATAGAGACTTGAAATGAAGGCATGGATGTCGCCGCTGAAACTCAGAAAGACATCGTAGGTCCACCCTGGATCGGGAGTACTTCTGGATTGGGAAGACATGAATTAGAGTCTAGAGATGAAAGGAATTCGGTGACTCTAAAGCTACAGGTGAGAAGAAACTTGACGAGGACAAGGCCAAAACCTGTTGACTTACATCAGCATATTTGCTACCGGCCTTTGTCATATGTAAACGTGCTTTTCTATATAATAATAATAAACAATGATATCATTTTAGCTCAGTGGGTGAGAGCTGTAAACCATAGTTGGGTGGAAAAATTATTGGCTTTGTATCGTATCTGGGAATATTCACAATACAAATCCGTATATAGGTGAAGGTTTCTTGGATTAAGTTGATGAAACTTACTCTTATTATCACCATCCCTTGATGAGCCCCCGCCATAGAAGTTAGCTAGGCCACCGGTCATAGCAGTTAGAGTTAGTTAACATTATGTTATTTTGTTATATTAGTTAGCATTTCTGTTAGTTTTGTACAGCTGTCAATGGCACTATAAATAATGCTCAAACACTACTAAAAATTTATCCATTACTTGAGGATTTTGCTATAGATTTTTGTTAAATATTCGTAGGTAAACAAGTTTCTTGTGTATTTTGCGGGAAAATATCCACAAGTAACATGGTCATGGATAATTAGTTGTTGCGGATTTTGAATTTCACAAGTAATTAGCTGTGGATTATTTCACAAGAAATACAAAAAATCCACAACTATTTTTTGTGACCAAGTGTGTGATTGGAAGGAATTTTGCTGTGGGTTTTGTTCAGAGAAATATTACAGGAAAATTTGCATATAGTTTGCACAAAAAAATCCTTATATTAAATTATTGTAGCAAAATTCATAAGTAATTTTTGCAACAAAAGTTATAGGTAACTAAATCCACAGCAAAATCTATAGGTAATCCCAATTTGACTTCGCAAGTAATTGTACAAGTAATATTCCTATCAAAATCCGCATCTAATTATCCTAACAAATTCGCATGTAATTTAATTCACAACAAAATCCACAAGTTGTCATGGTCTTCCAAAATCTGAATTTAGATAATTGCACAGGTAATTTTCACAACAAAGGTGATTTTGCAAGTAATTTTGCATATATGTTTCGCAGTAAAATTGGCAAATAATAAATTCTACAACAAATTTTACACGAAATATGGACCAAAATTTAATTAAATTCACAACAAATTTTGCAACTAAAAATTTCTAATATAACTTTCGTAGGAAAATTTGCAACCAAATTGAACAAATTTAATAATTATTCATTAAATTTATTTGTCACCCATACCTGCCAATATATATGTAATCTATTTCTAATAACTCACTTTCAAATAAACAAAATGTCCAATTCAACAATGAAACATAAATTTTCTCATAATAAAATAACTTCAATGTAATGCATTACTCAAATTAAATAAAAATTCAGAAGCCATCTATCATAATATATGATTAAGTACTAAGATCGATAAAAATAAAGTAAAGTAATAGTTCCAATAAATAACATCTATGCATTAAATTCTTTAGACGATGTATTATCCTCATCCTCTTCATCACTTTAATCCTCTTCATCCTCTTCAATTTTGAACTTGCCCCTAATAATGACACATAAAATGAGTTGCGTGAGTGCATGAAAGCTAGGAAAACGTGGGGAAGTTCAAGAAATATGTAGCAATTAGACTACAATACAAAAAACACAAACCACACATGTAAGCAATTAACAATGAAACAATCAAAATTAGGAATCAAAATTGGGAAAAGGTGAAAACTCTAGTGGCCATGGAAACACAAACCTTCAAATGGGCAGCAGCCTTTTTCCTTATCAGTGAAAACTCAAATGGACTCAACAATGTATTTAGCACCAGTCTCGATACAAGGGATCTCCTTTGGATTCCCGAGCCACAAAACTAGCCAACTACATCACCGTATATAAAAAAAATTAAGCCAACCGGAATTACCTAGGATGATGCATATCGAATAAATGAAGCATGCTATATGTTTCACTATTGTAATATTAGTAACTAATCAATCAAACTCAATCAAAATTGACAACAAAAGTCCTTTTAATTAATCATTGGCTTAATAATACACATCAAGTCATCTAAGCACAACATTAAAGTAAGCACGCTGGCCTCAAATTTAGCATTCTAAATGTGCTATTAGCATCAAAATTTAGCATTTTAAGCTTTCTAATTTAGCATGGAACCAAGCATTCTAAGCTTTCAAAGCATCAAGAAAAGTGAAGAAGATCAAAATTTAGCATTCTAATTTAGCATCTTTGTGAATCAAGCATTCTAAGCTTAGTGTAATTTTTTTCTAAAATATATAGTGCAAAATTGTATTGAAATAGACCGGAAAAGAAATATAATCAAATTTTTTGACGGACAATCGACGCAACAGCAACAACCCAAAAACAAAAAAAAATTATACAACCACTATCCTAGGGTGGGTAGTACTAGAAAGAGCAAGAAAAATCGAACTAGTAACAGAAGAAAACAAATGAAGCCCAGGTTGTAATTTATCAACAAGGTATTATCGAACTTGAATACAATAATATATGAAACTAGAATTTAAAAAACATTACATGTGAAAACATGCAGCCACACTTGCACTGTTAGATTACCAGAAAACGATATCGCCAGAATTGAAAGAAATAATACAATAATTTCTATGTTGAAAGTAATGTTAGATTGCCAGAAAAAGATATTGTCGGCATTCAAAATTTAACATTTCCTACTTCTTGTTTATTCCTTCAATATTATGAGTTAATTCTGTTAATTCTCTTAGTCATATTATGAGTTATCATCAAATGTTGCATTGTTCTCAAACATACTAAAATCATCAATGTGACTACAACCTACATAACACTATTCTCATATGAAATTTTATAGCTTTCATCGTCGGTATCACTATTCCCACCAGTGGTATGGCAACTCAAAAGTATATCATGCTCCTCTAAAATGGTTCCATAGCATTATTATGTTCTTCTATAGATAAGTGAAGAAGATCATTACCATGAAAATTAGTAAGTACATTCAGAAAAATATCAAAATTAGTAAGCTTAGAATGCTAAATTTTGCAGAAGATAAGTGAAAGCAGAGAACCTTAGTAGTTTAATAGAATTTCGAAAACCACATGGGAAAGCAAAGAACCTTAGTAAATAAACCACATGGCAAAGCAGAGAACCTTAGTAATAACAATATAATAGTTTAATAGCAATAGTAATAGAAGAAGAAGAAGAAGACAAAGAAGAAGAATGGGAGAACGTACATACCGAAGATCGTTGAAGGCTGGTGCACGTATTGGAAAGCCTTCCTTCACCTGTGCTCACTCCCTTACTCTGTGAATGAAAGAAAGGAAGAGATTGGTACTTCATAAAAGATAGCCCTTATTAATCCTCCATTACCAAAACGCATGGACCACATGTGGTTTTGCCTCTATAAGGAGTAAAGACCAGGAATATAAAACTGCATTTTTCCCTAGTTGTAGAAGAATCTATGCCGTTTCGAATTCTCCAGATTTATCATAATTACTTTTTTGTTAGAGATCTTCAATATTGGGGTTAATTAAATCAGTGCCCTTCATTCAATTTGTTTACTTCCACGATAAACATAAAGTACATTCCACGCACATGAACAAGGGAATCAATATGGCCAAATTGTGATTACATTGGCTTCAAATCGTTGTCATTATTACTGGAATACACCCAATTAACCAACCAATTTCTAGAAAGAGAATAAGCGGCCAAATATAATGAAATAAAGCAGCATGTCCAGAAAAAAGACAATGGATTTCTTTAGAGCAATTCATTTTTTAATTTTGAAAAAAAAATCTTTCCACCAATTAAACAGCTAATTAAACAGCAAATTGGAGGGCAAATTGGAAAAAATTAAATCCTTCACCTGCGCTCCTTCATCTGCGCACGTATCACTGTCCAAAGCAGCTTCAAAAAGGGCCGGGTAAGAGAAGCCAGGAAAGCAGAGGAAGCCAAGAAAGCAGAGTCAGGAAGAGGTTCAGTGATGGCCGCTTGGCGTCAATGAGGAAGGGGTTCGGTGGTGGCCGCTCAGTGTCAACAGTAGGAGAGCGGAGATGAGGACTAGGTTAGCGCCTTCAGCCTAAACAACAAAATGAGAGATTAGCATAGGGACGATCTTGGGTTAGCACGATGAGTAGGCATGCAGTATCAAAGACAATCTCGGCCTAAAAGGGAAACTTTGTTTTCTTTTCTGATGAAATTAAGAGGGAAACCTTTTTTTTTTTTGGGTAGATTTTTCAGTGGAAATTTTCATTATTTGGTGGGAAACCTCTCATAAAATCCTCTCATTTTTAATTTTATATATTTTTATTTTAAAAAATAGTTGTCATTACTCAATTTACTAAATTAGATGAAATATCAAAATTTGACATTTTAAAATTTAAATTTAGGGACTTAGTACAAAATTATCCTAAACTTCCAATTTTCCATTTATTTTACATTTAATTAGGCAATGGATTAATTTTTTGTTGTTCAATATTTTTTTTTCAATAGCTATATCAATAGATAAAAAATTAAAAATTCAAACATAAAATACATTATAATAAAAAATTGCTAATTATATAAACAATATATTTAATATGATAGCAAAGTTAATTAAGGATAATTAATTCTCACATGTTCATTTAAAAAAATTATATGACTTTTAATTTAATCTTGATCACACTAATATAAATCTAATGGTCAACATTTACTTCTCTTGCCCTTACAATTAACCACCTCAATCATAGCTCTCTCAAATGTAAATTATTTAAATATTTCTTAATTTTGTATTATATATACACACATCTCTAGTTTAGGCTTATGTTCGGCATGAAGACATACTTGACCAGTAGTATATGAAAGTTTTGGTGGTTATATATTCAACAATTATAGTTATATATATTAAACACCAATTTTTGATTCAATAGCTAATTGGCTTTCTTATTGTTAATAATATTATTTAGTAGATAGATTAAATATATATTTGATCTAGAATGAATAGGTATTGCTTTAATTAATTCCTTTTTTATATAGTTCTATTATTATTATTATTATTTAATAATATAAATTTAATTATTTAATTTATTCTATTACAAATTAATTGTCCCTTAATCTAGAGTTTCTCTGAATTTGAAAGTCCTCACTTATTACAAATGTAAGGATTTTTAAATTTTCTTTTCTTTTTTAGTTATTTAGCAAGTCAATCGACATAATCCACCTACTCGGATAGGATGAGCCGATTTGGCATTTTCCTAACTCGCTAGTAAAATGGGCCAATCCAATTCTATATTTTAGCTCACAATCTGTGGTGGGCTAACACGCATGAGGTTATTATTAGGTGGAATCATTGGTAAACCCTTCCAATGATTTCTAAAATGTTATTAAATGTGTATTGTCATAAGCTATGATTTTAGTGTAATTATTTATAACGCATATAATTTTATAGTGCCCTGACGTTTTAAGTAGAGGTTAAATGTTTTACTAGTATACTAGTTTTTTATTCGATGCATGACATTTTATATTTATAAATTTAAAGAAAATTTGATAAAAAAATATTATAAAATTGAATTAAACTATAATATATTAATTTTGTATAATTTATTATGAAAATAATTTATCAAGGTATTTTTTTAAGATCTGTGGTTCGAAGGGAAGTCTATCACTTCATTCAGGATAAGTTTCCCCTTGTCCATGTAAATTCATAGGAGTTTCCGTTAAATAATAGATATGATTTGCATACTAAGGAAATGAATGATTTTTGTGTTTATAATGAAAATGTTTTTCTCTATAGCCATTTACCATTTGTAATTAAATCTCTCAAATATGATACTAGAATTAATATCAGATTAAAATAATATCAATTAAGAATAATATCAAAAAATTAGTATCAAATAACATGATAATAACAAATTGACATGTGGGCGGGAATATCAACGATTTTTTTGTTTAAAAATTAAATTACATATTAAATTTGAAGATTGAAATTGATATATCAAGATTGAGATTTAAGATATGAAATACATATAAAATATTTTTAGTTTATATAGTAATTGTTAGAAATCATTTATTGAAAATCAAGAGAAAGAGAAATATTTAAGAATTAAATTAAAATGAAAAAATATAATTAATGGAGGGGGTGAAATTTTTGGGTGGAAAAATGAAAAATTATGAAATTAACACGTAAGATTTTTCACACACACATATATTGATTGATTGATTTGAAATGGAGATATGATTTTCTAATGTTGTAAAAGACATATATGATTTAATGATTAAAAATTATTTGACTAAAATGAAACAAATAATTTAGAGCGCATTTAATTTGTAAAAATGTTTCTTATTTTTATTTTTTGAAAAGTATTTTTATTTATAGATTTTCAAAATTAGAAAAATGCGTTTATTTTATTTTCAAAAAGTGAAAATAATGAAAATATATTTGATTTGTCTGATTTCAAAATAAGTTTTTAAAATCAAAGTTATATTTGTTCAAGATCCACTCTTTTTTTTTCCATCAAAGTCCCATTGTTGTAACAGGATATTTATAATTACAATAATAATTATAACAAATAACAAAAGAAAAAGGAAAAACCCAGTTAATGAAATGAACTCCTGGTCAAATGGAGGAGTGAAATTTTCAAGGGTGTTAGCGTTGGTGGGCTTGCCTGGTAATAGGGAAGGCTAGTCAACATGCCATCAAAGGATGGATCAGAACAAAACATCATTGATGGTTGCAATGACGGTGAGTCGAATAAGAAATCTGAGGGAACCTAGAATGGCGTTGGCACAGATCACGATTGGAGGAACCAAACACTCTCCACCATCATGATCTGTAAAATTGAAACGGAAGAGGAACCCAGAAGTGGATGCGCGGTGGTTGCTCCAGTATAGTCACCAGTGGCACAGGCTGTCACGCGCGCGCGTTGTACACTTGTGATGGAGCCAGCAAGCCAAACAGTCGGGCGTGCTGGGTATGACAGTGATGCTAAATGAGGAAAAAGGGATGACATTGTTGGGGAAGAAATGGTCGAAAGTTGGAAACAATGGGTTCGTGTATCTTCAGATACATAAAGTTGATTATAATTATAATGTTGTCACCGCATTTCATTTAAAACGTTTTGCCGTGTGTGAAAACAATAGTTGAAAATGGTGAAAATAAGAAAATGACGTTTTCAAATTTTCAATGGTTTTAAGAAATATTTTCTGAAAATATTTTCAATGAAATCATACCAAACACATTTTCACACAGATTTCCTGGAAAAGGCTTAAACCAAACACCCTCTTAATATTTAATCTCTACGTTTTCTTCTGGTAATGCGACGATCGTTTCAAGCTCTTTTATAGAACCATCAAAAGACAAACCTTTTAATGCTCCATGTGCATCAATAAATGGTCCAAGCCCATATTCAATGCTCCAATCACTTCAGCTGCATGAGAAAAGATTTTGGTGGCATAAAAGTCAAGCCACCTAACCCCATCGAGTCTACAACTTACATTCTCATCTCCACTCGAAACTAAGTCGTGCTTATTCGTATTATGTCAATGGCATATCAGATCACCGCAGAAACAAGAACATTTCTTCTTTGCAGCTACATTATCACCACAGAAACAATGAAGTTTTTTTCTATTGCCATATCATTACTACCAAAAGCTATATAATTACCACCAGAAACAATAACATCCGCATCAAAGTGGTCCATGTGTTGGCCAATTGGTTCATCATATATGAGATAAACCGTTGTCTTCTTCATTGTGAATTCGTGCCCAAAACCAACCACGAGAACCTCCACTCTGTTACCAGGCTCCAGATTTGAAATTATGCTTTGCCACTCCTCATCTTCCAGAGAGGCTAGTGTGTCTTGCTTATAGAGTTGAATAGTGGACTTTGTGTAATTTATGATTAACACATTTTTAAGACATTCTGAAGTGATGGTGTCTGAGGAAGAATAGACAACGCACAACGTCATTGTCTTCAAGCTACATCCATTCACATGAGGGACGTTGAAATTACAGAAGAACCTTCGCAATCGAAGGTTAACCAACATTTGTCACCAGGCACCAAACAATCATCAGATCCACTGGTAAATTTCTGTACAACAAAGAATGTTAAAATCATACAATTAACAGTACATAGTAGTTAATGAAATAATTAATGAAGTATTATGTCAAAATCACCTTGATCTAGCTGGTCTATGAGTTAAGCCAGTAATTAGCTTAAATCTATCTGTATATTATTAAAGTTAGGACAATTTATTTTCAAAATCTTATGTGTGTGTGTGTGTGTGTATGATTAGATATAAATTAATTTTAAGTTTTTATTTTAAAAAAGAAAAATTTCAGATGATCCATATATAAAGTTTTTTATAAGTACCTAAAATAGCTAGAATTTTATTACAATAGCGACTTAACGGAAATTTCAAAACTACAAATATACCTAATTGCGATCTTTTAAAATATATATAAGAACTTCTTTTTGAATCTAAAAAATACAGGGATATACGGAATAATCAAACCTTAAAAATATATTCAATAATTTTGAATTAATATTAAGTTTTATAGATATAACTTATAAGATATATGAATTTACAGCCTAATGATGAGTTGCGTAAAATATTTTCGCCGATAAAAAGTCATTTAATAATGTACCAATTGTCTTTTAAACTTATACCAATGATGTCTTGATCTTGACAAATGATATATATGTTGGAATAATTTTGTGGACTGACATAAATCAATGTTGAATATAATTTAGACTCAAATTACTTGGATGTAGACAATTAGAGTTTATTGTTTAAGCCAATGATTTGTGATAATTGTTGCTATTGGGCTAATTATTGTTAAGCACTATTTTTGTGGGTATGTTTATAGGTCGTTGTGTGTAAGCTTCGTGTGATGGGTGGTTTAACCCAACACTTTACTAACACAGGGAGAGGCCCTCCTCCTAGTCAATACATAAGGTGCTTTGTTGTCTCATTGATACCATAACACAGAAAATCTATTATAAAATAGTATGAGTAAATCTCATAACTTTCTCTATTGGATATTTCTCTTTGATATCTTGCGTTTGTGTTTTGTATGTTAGGTTAAGAGATGTTTATGAATCTGATGTTTTTCCTTAACCATTCCAAATAACTCTAATTCAATCTTCTGATTGCTGTTGAACATGTCATATTTAGAATTAAATTGATCTTTGGGATATAGAAATTTTATTTGTTATTTATATTATCTGATATATATGAAATTCCTTCAAGTGGTATCAGAGCGGTTTAATTTGATATGCTTGTGATGGTATATTCAGATTAGGTGCTTATAATGTAAAAATTTGTATTTGTGATGAAGCCTAATATACCAATTTGGGATTTTGTGATTTCACCGATTAATTTCGAAATTTATTGAGGGATTTTGTTACTAATGATGTTATGAGAAAATCAACATAAAGATCATATAAAACGGCTTAGTGTCCAGAGAGAATTTCAATTTTGAACTTATGAACTCAAACACAAACACATGATTTTAGTTCGAACAACCCTCAACCTATATGTGTGTGAAATTGTTTCGATTTCCTTAAGGCTTTTATAGAACATGAAATTTGAACCTAGTGACACCAAAATCATGAGTTTTCATCAAGTATTGAGAAAGAAATCACGACAAAACTCAGCATACCCACGCGGTTTTTCATTCAAGAAGCACAAATTATATAGGACATGAATCGATGAAATTTTACATGGGTTTTGTAGAACCCTTGATTGTGGTTCTAACAAGACAAAAATCACGCGATTTCGTTAAGAATTGAGCGAGAAATCGCTTCGACCTAGTTCAATTCTTGTGGGTCGTGTTAACCTGCTAGAGGAAGAAGATGATGAATAGTAAGCACGGTGTGTGGCCCAATTGCGGACAGGTGCGGAGCATCAGGCCATCAGAGGCCCATTTTCACCTTTTTTTTTTGCATTTTGGGGTTTTTTTATATTTTAAAATTATTGGTTTTTTATTTATTTTTTGGACATAGAAATAATTATTGTTAATTTTCCATTGCATAAATTACTTAAAAATATTAGATATTCTCCAAAGTTTTGGTCTGAAATTTTTTGTACATATTTCTGACACTATTGGGCATATTATGTTCAGCACACTCTAGATTTAGTATTGTTTGGTTAATTAAATAATTTTGTGTTATATTGTGAGCATATTATAGAATATTGAGATTATGTTATATTGTTATTGTAAAATTTTGTGATATATATTTATGAGATATACTATTTTAGACCTCTTTTTGTACTGTTGTTAGGTATTTTTTCATGGTTGTGAGCTCGCCTTCGCGGACGAATTATGATAAAATACTATTATATGAAAATTATTGTTACTATTGTGACATTAGGAATTATTTTAATAATGCACTTGCCCTGTTGGTTTGTCCTCATTGATATAGTTCCTAATGATTGATAATTATATTTTTAACGTTTTCAATATCCTCTCGATATTAGCTTTAGGAATATAATTATTTTTTGTAATGTGGGAGTTAATTTATGCATTGTAACTTTTAGCTTTGCCAATGAACATGAACTCTTTGCCAAAGTTGAATGGAAAATTGCAGTTATGTGATTTGTGCAATATTGTTTTGAAAGTTGTTATTTAAAATATTTTGACACATTTTATGAATATTTATATTTTACATACTCTCAGAGTTAAAATATTGTACATATTAATTATGAAATAATTTTTTTGTTGGATTTTGCATAATATTATGTTGAGAGTCCCAACCTATAACCTTTTGAAACTATTGTTGGGTATCTTTCATAATTATGAGGTGGCCTTAATGGGACCGATTATAATAAAATGCTATTTGTGAAAATTTTGTATTATGGAATTTTGGAAATTATGAATTATCTTATCTAATATTTTATATCATGTTCCATATGGAAAAATATAATTATATATTATAGTTTTATGGGAAACTACAATTATTTGATTTGATTTAATATTGTTTTGAGGTGTCCTTTGTATAAAGGGGTTGGGCAGATGGTTGTAAAAGTAAGGAGTAGCCAAAATGGGGTTGGGCGGATGATAGGTGTAGCATAAAGGAAGCAAAGTTAAAGCGGACGGGTAGAAGGGGCGTGGTGGAAGTTGATGGGTCTAAGAAAGTAATTATAAGAAGCCCACACGCAGCTGCTAGTGGCTTGCCGGGCCTCGACATGGGCTCAAGGAAGAGGGGCTGACTAGATGGATGTGTAAGATAAATTTTCACCATATAAATTCAAGACACCATTATAGAATTGGAATAAAAGACATACCTGAATTGGCCATGAAAAATTGGTGATTGAAACGAGGAGCGTTCCTCTTGCCAAACCCTTCTCCCTATCCACTCTATCATAAGGCGGCAACTATGGATGGGGCAAGCCAGAAATGCGTATCACGTGAGTGGTAGGGGGACCTAACCTTGTATTTATAACCTTAACAGGCTCTCCCATCAAGAGTCACTGTCAAAAAAAAAAACCCTAATGGGCTTAAAATAAGGGGCCTACACTATGCCGCCTAACCACACTAACTTTTAATAATAGGTGTGCAAGCCCACAACATGGATCAATTATAATTATTGGGCTTATCGTGCCTGTCTACAATTAAGATCATATCAACCCAATTTTCACAAAATAAAATTTACAATTAATTGTAGCTCACACAAGGAAATTCCAACATTCTCCCACTTAGGCAAATTAATGTGCTTTTAAGTTCTTTTACAAACATTTCAAAAAGACTCTAGGGTTGAACAATTAAGGAAAAAGACAATATGTGGCCACATTTAAAATATATATGATCTATAGACAACACCTTTCATATGACTCCGTCAAATAATGTCAACTATGTTGAATCATGGCAGTCATTGATCACTTATTGACACAACTTCTTTCCATGGTCACAAACACAGTTCTACACTATTGACACAAGTCTTAGCATGGTAGTGTAGCAAGAAAAACAACATCCAAAAAAGATCCGAAATATATGTTGTTTTCTTGTTGGTCCTCCAATTTCTCTTCAACATGCTTGTTTACAATATAAGCAAGAGAAAATTCAATCATGCTGTCTCACATATCTATCATGGTGTTTATGAAAAGACAGAATCTATATACTTGAGTATAACACCAAACTCAAGTTCATTAATACAAATATTCACAAATGCATTATCAAAGTTGCAACTTTAACTACAACATGTGAATATAATATAAAGAACATATATACCAAGTTTATTATATAAATCAATGACAGAAAAGGTAAGATTATACACAATGCTCCCACTAACCAAGAACATCGAAAAGCTCAAGACACCCATATTCACAACATGTTTATGAAAACATATGGGCCTTAAACCATTGGTCAGAGGATCTGCTATCATTGATTCGGTGTCTATATGTTCAACTATTATCTTTCTCTCTCTCACCAAATCTCTTCCTGTTAAATACTTCAACTCCAAATGTTTAGACCCACTGGTTGTCTTATTATTCTTTGTGAAGAACACAGTTGCACTATTATCACAATAAACCAAGATCGGTTTGGAAATGGAGTTAACAATCTGAAGCCCAGTAATAAGATTTCTCAACCAAACAGCTTGAGTGCTCCATAGCAAGCAATGAACTTAGCATGCATAGTAGAAGAAGCGTTAGAGTTTGCTTAACACTCTTCCAAGACACAACACCCCAAGCTAACATGAAAACATAGCCTGAAGTAGACTTCATATCATCGGCACACCAGCAAGATTTGAATCAGTATATCCTACTAATTCAAGACTCTCAACATTTCTATACACAAGCATAAAATCTCTTGTTCGTTTCAGGAATCTCATTACCTTCTTAACAGTTGTCCAATGTGATTCCCCGAGGTTAGAAAGATACTTTCCAAGAATAGACACTATGAAGGCTATGTCAGGTCTTGTACAAACCTGAGCATACATCAAGCTCCCTCCTGCACTTGCATAAGGAATGTCCTTCATTCTCGCTTTCTCAATATCATTAGTAGGACACTGAGATTTGCTAAATTTTTCCCTTTGACCACTGGACATCACTAGGCTTGCAACCTCCCATGTTGAAGCGATCTAATATTTTATCAATGTAAGCTCTCTGAGATAACCCTAACAAACAACGTGCTCTATCTCTATGTATCTCAATGCCTAACACAAAAGAAGCTTCTCCAAGATCCTTCATGTCAAAAGCCTCACATAACATTTTCTTGGTTTCAACAAGCAACCCAAGATCACTCCTGGCAAGTAGAATGTCATCAACATAAAGAACTAGAAAAATAAATCTACTCCCACTCACCTTGAGATAGATACACTGATCAACTTGATTTTCTATGAAGCCGTGTGAAGTAACTACCTCATCAAACTTCAAATACCATTGACGAGAAGCCTGTTTTAGACCATAGATAGATTTCTTCAATCTACAAACCATGTCCTTTCTTTCAATATCAGCAAACCCATTGGGTTGAACCATATATACCTCTTCAACCAGATCACCATTTAGAAAAGCTGTTTTGACATCCATCTGATGTAGCTCCAAATCATAGTGAGCAATAAGGGCCATTATAACTCTAAAAGAATCCTTTGAAGACATAGGAGAAAAAGTTTCTGAATAATCAATTCCCTCCTTTTGAGTAAAACCTTTCGCCACTAATCTAGCTTTAAAATGCTCAATTTTACCTTTGGAGTCCTTCTTGGTTTTATAAACCCACTTGCATCCAATGGGTTTGCAACTTTCAGGAAGTTTGACTAGCTCCCACACTCCATTGTTGGCCATTGATTGCATTTCTTCCTTCATAGCATTTATCCACATAGAAGATTGAGGACAAGATACAGCGTCCTCAAAAGTTATGGGGTCAACCACTTGTCCAATATCGTAATCATGCTCTCCAAGGTAAACATAATAATCATTTGATATTGCAGGTCTTCTTTGTCTCTCTGATCTCCTAATATGGGCCTCTACAAGAGCCTCTATAGGTTGAGGAACTTCTATAGGATGAGGAACCTCAATAGGTTGAGGAATCTCAACATGGACAGTTGGATCATCAATAGGAACATCATGTCTTTCCATAGGCATGACAACATCATGGAAAACTGGCAAGGGCAATGAAACTCTTTAAGGTTCTGGATGAACATCATTAGTTGGAGGAACTTCAGCTTCAACAACATCATATTCAAGAAATTTTGCAGTTAAAGACTCCACAATCTTATGACCTCTACTAGGATTATAGAACTTGTAGCCTTTTGCATGGTCTGGATACCCTATGAAAAAATATCAACTAGTTCTGGGGTCAAATTTTTTCTCTAGGGTTATACAATCTTACTTCCTGGACATCCCCAAACTTGAAAGTGGTTAAGGCTAGGCTTTCTACCGGTCCAAAGTTCAAAAGGTGTTTTAGGAACAGATTTGGAAGGGACCCTATTAAGAATATACAAGGCAGTTTAAGACATTCCCCCACAAAAAATCTGGCAATTTGGTCCTACTCATCATGCTCCTCATCATATCCTTAAGGGTGCGATTACACCTTTCGGCCACCCCATTTTGCTCAGGATTACCAGGCATGGTATATTGGGCAACTATCCCACATTCTTGTAAGTATTTAGCAAACGGGCCCATATGCTGCCAGAAACATCATGTTTACCATAATACTCACCTCCTCAGTCATACCTCACAATTTTGATGACTTTTCCCAATTGCTTTTCAACCTCAGTTTTGAAAATTTTGAACTTTTCTAAGGCATCCGATTTTTCTTTAATCAAGTAAAGATAGCCATATCGGGAAAAATCATCAATGAAAGTGATGAAGAACTTATTTCCACATATTGTAGCAGAATAAGGCCCATTAATATCAATGTGAATAATCTCCAAAAGGTCTAAACTACGATTTGCCCCTTTCTTTTTAGTCTTGGTTAGTTTTCCCCTAATGCAATCCACATAAATCTCTACATCATCAAAAAGGAACGATGGAAGAATATCATTTTTAACCAATCTATTAATCCTTTCCTTAGAGATATGTCCTAAGCATTTATGCCACAAAGTGTAAGATTTATCCTTAATTCTAGCACGCTTTGGTTGAAGATTCAACAACTAAAGAAGCATAAGGATCATCCATGGCCAAGCACAATTTATATGAACCATTATCCAAAAAACTATGTCCCAAAACATTAGAATCACGTATCAAATTGACCTTTCCACCACCAAAATTAAAATGATAACCAACTTTGTCTAAAACAAACGAAATTAAATTTCTCCTAAAGGAAGGCACATAAAATGTATTCTTTAAAACAATCTCAAAACCAGTCTCTAAAGACAACTTGATGTCTCCTACGAACTCAACATCAACTTCAAGATTGTTTCCTACCCTCAGCTTGGCTTCCATTGGACTTGGTTTCCGTTTGTTTATGAACCCTGCAAGGTAATAGCAACATGTGTTGTGGCACCACTATCAAACCACCAAGTATCTGAAGGGGCATCAACTATATAAGATTCAAAACTAACAAAAGCTAAAGACATACCTCCTTGTTTCAATTTGTTTTGCAACCAAGACTTAAATCTAGGACAATCCTTCCTTACATGACCCTTCTTCCAGTGGAAACATTTCACACTTTTCCTATGGCAGCTTTGGGACCTCCTAACAAAAGGTTCTAGGATTGCTACCTTGCCTGTTAGTTTCTTTATGATGAATAGAGCCACTAGCATATTTTCTACTTTTCCCATGATGTGCAGGACCCCTGCCATGATAAGGATTGGGCTGAAAGGTTAAAAGGGCACTCTCACTCTTTTCTTCTTGTTTTTCTCTTCCTCAGCAACACACTTAGTGATAAGGTCATTTACAGTCCAGGTTTCATTCATGGTGTTATAAGCAGTCTTAATTTGGGAAAACTCAACTGGTAGAGAATTCAAAGCAAGATGAACAAGAAAGCTATCATCAATAGGAATTTTAAGAGCCTTAAGTTTAGATTAGAGGTGTACCATTTTTAGAATGTATTCCCTGACTCCCCAAGTGTTATCATATGACATAGTGGTCAATTCTTTCATATAGGTTCCAGACAAGCATTATTGGATACAAGATACCTTTTCCCTATCGTTGTCATAAGTTCCTTAGCATTGTTGATATCTAGCAAGCCACTAAGAATGTGATCTGAAATGGTTATCTTGATCGCTATCAAGCTTAACCTATTAGACCTCTCCCACTTTGTATAATAGTCCTTCTATTCTTGTGTACTCTCATCCGTAAGATCATTTGGCTTATCAACACGCAAAACCAAATCAATATCAACAATACCCAGAGCAAAATCAATGTCCTGTTTCCATCTCTTATAGTTTGAACCAGTCAAAACCTTAATTGTAGCTATATTGTTATTAACAGCAAAGGAAACTACAATAGGAATGCAAAAAATAATAATTAGTCACATGGGCATTAGAACAAAAATAGCTTGCCAACAATATACGCCATATCAAGGATCTAAATATAAAATCACAACCCCTTTTTGGGGTGGGTAAGCAAAAATGTATAAAGATCCTTAATGTGAAGCTAATAGTAAGAAATTTCCAATACTTAAGAAAACCTCCTTTGGGATGATGATTTCAAACATTAGAAAGCAACTCACGTCAACATGCCCCATAGTTCCTAATTATAACACACAATAACCCCCTTTGGGCTGGTGATTGTATGCTATAATTAGAAAATATCCCTCACATGATGATCAATTTTAACAAACTCACATAAATAAACCACTTTGGTGATAAATATTTATATGAATTCACAAAACTAATCATACAGGGAAATAATGCCCAACAGACAACAACAATAATCTAATACAATATGAGATACTTTTCAACATGTGTCTCTATTGGTCATAAGATAGTATAATATGCATTCCATGAACAATAAAATTTTATACAAACTCATGTTCAAGTTAAATTATACAAAACAATATAGATACATATATGTTTATACATACAATGCCCAAAATAAAAAAAAAAAAAATTAACAGCACAGCGGAATAAAATAAACATAGCTGGTTTGGACATGTATAAACACATAAGTGAACACCAATCACCTATTTGCGTGTATATATATATATATATATATATATATATATATATATATATCAATTCACATTTTGTTATTAAAAGAAGCCAAAAGGCATCTTGATTCCCAAAACCAGAATCTGTTATTTCAATACAATAAAATTGGGAATAAAAAAAACTTCCATAACATTGAAAAGAAAGACAAACAGTAGCCTTCCGATTCCAAAAGAAAAAGAATCGTTGAAATATGTCTGTACATGACCTTTTCGGAATTGACATGTTCACCTATACGGTCATGTTCACCAGAATTGTCAAATTTTAAAACAAGGATTCTGATTGACATGTATAGTGCATATAACATATGAGTGATTAATTAGAAACAAATATGCCCAAAAGGAAAGCATCCTGAATTGTATATATTGAAATGTTAATTATATATCACATATTTCTTACTAAAAGAGACCAAAAGCACGTTCTTCATTCTCACAAAGAAAAAGACAATTTTGAAAAGAAAAACACAATGGCCCTTTCGGTAATAAATCGATTTGCGATCCTGAATGAGCCAACTGACCAGCAAAATAAAAAAACCACGTTCACGAAAAACTTTTCTTAATGATAAAGAATTTTCCTCGATTGACAAACAATGGATGTTGAATCTATATGATATTGCTCTGATACCAAATATAAGATAAATTTTCACCATATAAATTCAAGACACCATTATAGAATTGGAATAAAAGACATACCTGAATTGGCCATGAAAAATTGGTGATTGAAACGATGAGCGTTTCTCTTGCCAAACCTTCTCCCTATCCACTCTATCACAAGGCGGTAGCTATCGATGCAAGCCAGAAATGCGTATCACAGTGAGTGGTAGGGAGGGACCTAGCCTTGTATTTATAACCTTAACAGGTTCTCCCATCAAGAGTCACTCGGAAAAAAAATCCTAATGGGCTTAAAATAATGGGTCTACACTATGTCGCCTAACCACACTAACTTTTAATGATAGGTGTGCACGTCTACAACATGGATCAATTATAATTATTGGGCTTATCATCTCTGTCTATAATTAAGATCATATCGTTAACCCAATTTTCAATAAATAAAATTCACAATTAATTATAGCTCACACAAGGAGATTCCAATAGGATGAATGGACAGGGCCAAGTGGATCTGAATACGATGTAAAGGAAGAAAGTGCGGGAAAAGAATGGGGAGGTCCTATAAATACGTGAAAATGCAAAGAAGGAAGGGATGGCAAAAAATGAAGAGAAAAGAAATACATAAGTGAGCGTTACACGGCGAGACAATAAAAGAGAGTAAGCAAGGATCCCGCTACATTGTGGTATCTCAAACACGAAATTTGTCCATATTTAAATTATTATTATTATTATAATAATAATGAGGTGCACGGGTGAAATGACGTTGCACTATTATATTATTATTAGTAGATGGCAAGATGCACGAGTTTGCACTATTATATTATATAATAATAATGTGAAACATTTATGCATTATTATAATGATCAATCGTGTGTATATATATATATATATATATATATATATATATATATATATATATATATATATATATATATATATATATATATATATTACTTGAGTTGTGAGACTAGCCAAGTTGCGTAGAGCGCATTCCCGTGCGCATAGCTTGTCCTGCTAGTGTTTTTATTTTATACTATTAGTATATATTCGGCATATCATAATACTCCCAAATATTTTTCTAAGAACTCTAGCTTCCCAAGGATATTTTCCTAGAGAGAAAAGTGTGGTTTCTCTCAACTTTTTCCGATTAATCTCTTCTGTTACCAGTGCCATTCCTACTCCCCAAGATCAAATTGTTAGTGGAAGCGCATTTCCGACTACCAACGGTGAGTGAGTTTAAGCTCATGACCATAATTTTTTGTCATTATTATTATTTTTCCCAAATTATGTAAATTATCTATGAAATTTTAGAATGACTTATGCCAAATATATGCTTTCACGATTATGCTTTAGAAAAATTATTGTTTTTCACAATTATTATGAAAACCTTATTTTAGAAAGCTCATGGGACCATATTTGATATCTTGCATGTTATGAAATATCTTTTTCAGTTTATAAAATTATGAGACCTCAATTTAATGTTTCCAGTAGAAGTATTGATTGCCATGTTTTCAGACTATAGATTTTCTATTAAGATTTTTAAAATATCATGTGACTTATTGAAAGTGTGTGAACAAAGTATGATTCATAACAATTGTAGATACATACTTTGTAGGCTTCGAAAATCACTATGTCTACAAGTGGTGATCCTTAGGCATGATCTTATAACCTCAGTTATGCTAAAGTTAGATTGTTAGAATTATATGAATTTAGAGCTTTCAGATTTATTCAGTTTATGTACAAGTTATTTTGTAGTGATTAGTGAGAAACAGACGAGTTAATGACTTAGGATTGATTGTTAACCTTGGTATCAAGTGGTTCGCTAGAGGACTAGCTCACCCAAGTAAAGAACAAGTGTGGTGTACATTTATAAGACCTAATTAGGTGCTCATCAGGTTAGCCATTAAAGGTTAAGTTATTTAGCTCATATATTTATGTCAGAACATCTCCTGTTTCTTTATTAGTTATTGCCATAGATTTAGTTAAATTATAATTTTAAGTATAGTTAAATTATATATAAAATGTTTTACATCGGTCGCATGTATATGTTATGTATATTTGTTGTTGTCCTATGTCATTGTAGTGGAGGCTCATTAACTCACCCCTTTCTTCCTCCCCTTCAGATACAGCTACAATTCAGTTCACCAGATCCTTCCCAGTAGTGCTACAGCTTTTGGTGAGCTTCACTTTGGAGTGGAGTTTACTATTGGTTATGTCTAGTAGTGCTTTAATAATTGTGTTAGGTAGGATCCCATCCATCATATTATTTTGACTATTTTAGAATTACAGTCATTTATTTAATTATGTTTAGTTTTCGTCCAAATTATGGATTTTAAGTGTTATGGTCAGTATTTATGATTGGAAACATTTTTAGAATTATGAAATTTAGTTAAACTTGAGATGTTTTAAATATATTCGATTTATTTATGCATATTAGTTAATCACGTTACAGAGGCTATCATAGGGATCCAAATCTCATGTGCCCAAAATCTTTAGGCGGGTCGTGACATACACATTGAATCCTTCCAGCTCATAGTGTTAAGCGGACCACATTTAAAATAGTTGGTAGAAAATATTCCTTTGGTGAATTCTAATTTGAAATGTTTTGAGTGGTTTTTCTTCTAAATTATTTGCATCTGCCATATTCTGTGCCTTCTTTTTCGAGTTTCTTGATTCTTTGATACAAAGTGCATCTAGCTGTGTATGATTATTAGCTCTAACTTGTTGCAGCGACCCTTCTGTGAACGATGGAAGATGCTCGAGAAAGAAGTGATTGAACCTAGGAATTATGAAATAGATGTACCAGAGCAGAAATCCTTACAATAGATATGAACTGGAACCATTCAGGGTATGCGTTTCTAACCCTAAATTGAGCATATAATGTTAAAATTCTCTTCATTTTCCCCATGTGGCTTTTTGATATGCTTGAAATGTTTAGGTGAGGAGGAAAGATTTTTGGTTGCTCTTTACTGTCAATAAGGTTTTAAAGGAATTCATTAAAAGGCTCTCTCATGAGGCAGATGGTCTCATATTTCAGGTGGGTTGTGATCGTAGATCACTTTCAGTGAACTAAAGACTAGGAAGAGCTTTTCTATTATGACATGTTGAATGACTTGCTTCTGGCTCAATGCCAAGCTTCAAGTTTTTCATTGCTGGTGTGATATTATCCTTTTGGATCTTTGCTATGTATATTGTTGATTGCTTATTGCTTCATTCATTGACGTCTACACCGTATATATACATACTTCTACATCACTGTCAGAATGAGAATAAAATATCTTTGATATGGCTAAACCTGATATGATGTGTGATTGTTTGCTAAAAATTTGGGAAAAAATGAAGAAGATCAATGTTCCTACTTCCTAGAGTAGCTCTTAGTCCAGTTACATTGGTCCATTTATTTTCCTTCCCGAGTCCTTGTTAAATATTTTCTCTTCCTTTTCCTTTTGATTCTGGATTGAATGTTACTGACAATATTAATTATCAGGGTTGGGATGATGCATATGTACCACGTACTCATGAGGGCTTCTTGAAATGGAAATATGCTGAGCTGATCTCAGTTGATTTTCTCTTTGAGGTTGTATCATCTGCTCACTGATTATGGAGCTGAATATTACTTCTGATGACTTGGTTACTTATAGTTTGTTTCTGATGCAGCCAACTAATTTTTAGCTGCCTATGTTTTATAGGTTGATGGTGATCAGCAGCTACTTTTCTTTATTAACGTGGAAAGAAGAGACTTATGGAAGGGAATAGGGTTGGATTTGGAGGTCAGGCATTTGTTTTTACTTCATTATATTTGTTCAACTCATCCTGATGAGCTGATAATATGATTTTTATTCTTGCTTCATTAAGATTCGTTACATTCCTCTTCTACGTGAGTAGGAAATCTATGAAGTTATGGCATTATTTGTTTGTGTGTGGCAAATGTTCATATGCCAATTTAGTCTTGAGATCGGTTATTTTTGTGACACTGATCAATTTCTAGCAACCACCAAAAAGTGGATTGGGTAAAGAAGCAGTGTCTATCAATCTTTAGGGATAATGCTTTAGTAGCACTATTCAGTACATGATTTTGTTTTGTTTTGTTTGTGTTTTTAAATCTGCAGCTTCTAGTCATGTCTTATTCTTTTTACTTGCACTAATTGCAATTACTTAAAAAATTTAAATCTGCAGATGATTCAGATCCCTCAATTTATTCTGGAAAAATCATAGAGTGCTCTTGGAATTCCGATAATCAGGATTCAGGAATGGGTATTCCTGCGAGTAAGTATAGATAAATCAACTCCAAATGAGTTCAATACTTACTGAAAGGTTCTATACCGGCTCCTTTTTTTCAATTTCGCCCATTTCTTAACCTGTACTTGGCTTCAGCCATTTGCTTAATTTATTACAGGTGATGCGAAGTATAAAAGACAACATCACAGAGGATGACTTGCTGAATGAAATAGATGAGATAATTCGCCTTCCGATGTATGCCGACAGGATAAAAAGTGATAGTAAAGCCAATCAGCATGCTAATATGGCAAGGCGAAATGGGTAATGGTTACATCAGGGATTCATGCCTTCAATTTTTACACTGGTGGGGGAACCGGAATCAGATGTTACTTAGTGGGACATCAATTGGAAACAAGAGCAAATGTATCCACTGATGTTTGAAGATGTATTAGATTTGGCTATATGCATTTGGCCATCATCCACAGGTTGGTCTGTTGTATGTAATTAGCTAGGCCTTGCGGTAATTACTGCTGTGCAGCTGAGATGTATGATGCAGTTGGTAGTTGGTACCGCACAAATTCTCTGGCCTGAATCTATTTCCTGTGCTTGTCCATATCAGGTGAGTTAGGTTTATTAGGATCTCAGTGTATATTATCAATTTTTCTTTTCAGTAGTGATTATAAGATGTTCAAATTAAGGGTAGCTGCTTCCTAGGGTCAGTTCCATTCATTTGTTAGATTTTTCCAGTTTGTGAATATTAATTTGAGAAGTATTAACAAGCTTTCCATTGTCTCTAATGTTCGTCTTTAGCATGGAAACTATCAAGCTTTTGTTCCCTCACGCTAATAGCAAGTGAACACCTCGGTGCATGTTAGCAATAGCTTAACATGTCACTACTGCTCATTTTAATTTAATAAAGTAGCTCTTGAAGAAGTTTGCGACTAACGAGAATAATGAATGGCAGCGTTGGATGCTTAAACCCAAATTTTATTTGCTATACGCTTAGGGCTTTAAGATATGTTTGAATTGTCTCTTCTTTCATTGTTGAAGCAGATACTTTTTAAAGTTTATGTAAATATATTTTCCCAATAATGATATTATGATAGGGTTCAGAGAAATGGTTTGGAAAAGAAACCAATGTTAATAAGCAGGCGAATGTTCAGACTTCGAAATCATTTCCAGTTTTTTCATAGGTTGACATTAATCTCCATTTAAAAGTAAAAATGTGAATCCCTTTGGTGAAGCAGTGTCGAAGTATTACACTAATGTATGGCTAACAGTGGATAGTTATCAAAGAATTGAACTTTTTTACTTTTGGTTAAATAAGCTTTTCTTGGGCTAAACTATGATTATTTGGTGAAAAACTGTTTTGCGCACTGAAATGTAATGTTTTCTTCGTTTTTGGGTAATTGAATTGAGCTTTGTAAGTCCCGTATTTGTGTTAGCGATACAGAAAACAAACTTGTGTCAAACCTGTGCCGTTAGCACCCAAGAAAAGAAAAATTCCTAGAGTATGATTTTTTTTTCTTCTAAAACATGAATTTAGGTTAAGTGAAAAATTTGCCATAATTCAGGATCAAACATGTTTCTGGGCTTAACAAGCATTTATAGTAATGCCTATCGATAACATTAACACAAAAATTTTTAAATCAAATTCAAATCATATCGAATATCCAATCATCCAAATAATATCAAAATGAGATCTGTTTAATAGGGCAAATAACAACTGAAGTCTATTGGGTTGGTTCTTTTTCAGGAAAGCTATGTTTTCAAAAAGTGTTAATGTATTTTTCAGAGTTTGATTGACTTTAAAATAAAAAGAAAAACGCTTGTAATAAGAACACTCCTATTTGGCTTGAAAATGGGTAGGACGAAATGTGCGAATGCACAAGTGTGTGAATTGAATCCAACTCATGGGCAGAAAAAATATGGGTAGTGGGGTTAAAAGAATGAAATTGGTGTTTCTAACACTTTCGTACGAAGTATGAAAACTTTCATACTAATTATCATTATCCTTTCGGAAACTTTTTCTAAACTAGTGATACCTAACTTTTACAAAGACCAGCAGCAAAGTGATTTTTAATAAAATTATATTCTAAAAATATCTCTTGGTATTATTTATAAAAATTTAAGAATAAATACTCAATGTAATCCCTTTAAAAAATTTTATAAGATTATTTAACCTATAAAAAATTGAAACTAAATCTATGCCCTCAAGATTTTAATGATAGGATACATTCGCCCATTTATGTGTATTTTATTCTTTAAACATGAATGGAATTGCATATTAACTTGTTAACAGGACATTAAGTGATGCATATGTCATTTAAAGTAAAATAAAGCTTAAAAATAATTTTAGTGGTTGAAATTCTCAAAATGAGTCACTTAAATCTCTATTATAAGCTATAAAATGACTTAATTTGTTTAATTTTAGACACAAAAATAAGTGTAACATGTTCCAAAATGATGTCATTTTCCATGCATCTAAACTTTTAATGCGTTATTATTATCCTACCACATATGTAATGTTACTAACGAAGAACTAATAGGGAGACTAATGTATCCATAATTTTCAATCTTGATAAATTGTGAGGTTAATTTCTTTTTGAGGGATAACATAGTCCGACACAAAAATATTGAGGGACCAAATATGGTATTCACTCAAAATTTAATTTTTATGCACTAACCGTATAAAGTAACTTTACACTATTAATCAGTAAAATATCACTAAAGTAACAAATAATAATAAATAACTACTCATCATATACTATATATAAAAAAGAAAACTATCATCCTTATAATTTTTATTAATTATTTATAGGAAAAATTACACTTTATCTCTTGAATTATAGGCCATATACATTTTAGCTCTTAAACTTGAAAAATGTGCAAATCAACTCTCTAAATTTTTATAAATGTGCATTTTAGTCAAAGTGTACTAAACTCATTAAATTTTGGAATATATGCATATTGACCCTTTGAACTTTCTTAAATGTACAAATCGATACCCTAAATTTTCTTAAACTTGTGATTTTTTTAACAATTGATGAAAACAAAATTAGTGAAAGGATCAATTTGCACATTCAAGAAAATTTCATGAGTCAAATTACATATTTTTAAAGTTTAAGATTTAAAGTGCACATAACCTATAGCCAGGGGATAAAGTGCAACTTTCCCTTATTTAAATTTAATTTGGTGAAGTACAATTTAATCACTCAAGAGTTAACATTCCCAATTTTTTCTCTTATTATAATTAGCTCATTTCAATTGTAATTAGTAAGATTAACTAGATGTTGTATGAATTATAAGGTAGTTTCTAAGTTGATGAGATTAAAACTTAGGAAGAATGAGAATCTAGGATCCATTGAGTTATGACAAAGTAGTTAATGTCCATAATATTAATTTCTTTTATTTTTATAAATAATTACTAATTAATTAAATTGTAAAATATTTGACATTTAAATTTACAATGAACCTAGACTAATATGCATCTAGAAACATCTCAATCAATACCAAAATTTCAAATTTAAAACTACCCTCACACCCCTTTGAATTTTCGGTCAAACATTAGATTATTTTATCTTGTTTGCTGATCTTATTATCAAAGAATGTTTGGAAAGTAGCTTCCTTAGCTGTTTTGTTTTTGATTACTTAGGATATCATGAATGAATTAAGTAAGGAAACCAATCTCTAGCTCATCTCTTAGGAAAGATGGTTCACAAATAAATTGTAAAGCTATCACATAACATCACCGTAGCCGATATATATATATCAAAGCTGAAGTATATGCATGCATGTCAATTTGAATTAGTTTTCTGACTAAAATTTGCATTGTTACGAGTGCTATAATTTCGAATTTAAAAACATCCTAAATGATAGAGTTAACAGACTAAATCGAAACTGACTCTCTTAAACCCACATCACTATCTCCCTATAAATATTAACAAGTTATCTCAACAAAAGAAAAATCAGAAAATTTTCTCCTCTCTTTTCTTAAATCTCGTGGAGCTCATTAGAAGAGAAGTTCAGCATCTTTTTCAGTCAGCCAAGAGGTAGGTTTCTTGCCTACGATTCCTCTATGAATGGTCGTGTTTTTCCATAATTTTTTAACGTTGTATATAGGATTCCTTTTCTAGCTCTTTGAGTGAGATTTCTTAGTTACGGTAGCATTCCATTTGTCTTCGTAAACTTGTCTTCTAAACCATTCAATTTCCTTGGTGATGGATCTACTTAGGTGATAAACAATAATAAGAAAATAAAATCTGATCTTGGTTAGAAACATAAGTATGACACACATGTATTCAATTATTGAAAATAAGAATGTAATTTTTAAAAAGGAGATGTTAGCTTAGGAATGACTACCTGAATTATATAATATGCATATAAATCAGCTCGTAACTAATTGATAATACATGTTATGAAATTTAATTTTGACTTCACATCTTTATTATATAGTACGAAAATACCATCAAGATGTAATTTTAATAACTTTAGGTGAAATATTTGCTTTTCATGTATAGCTTTATTACATTTCTTTCTAAATTAGCGTAATAAAAATACATACTCACACTTAGAGAAGTAACTGATACAGAAAAGAAAAAATTGGAGCAAACATAACTCAAACAATTTGAAAAAAAAAAAGAGATTATAACGTAGAATAAAGTACAAAATTATAATCTTATATATAAGATTAAAAATTAAAACAAGAGAATATAATAATGCCTCTAGACATCATTAAAGGTTACGGATTGTTGAAAGCTCATGTAATAAAACTCTTAGTAGTTAGGTGTTCCCCCACTAGCATCCTAAACCCCAAATTAATTCAGATTATTTATTTTGGGCATCTCTTTAAGTGACACATATTAACCTTTTCAGCATCTTAACCTTAAAAAGACAAACCAATTGCTACTTAATTTAGAATTCTTGATCAAGCATATAAGGTTTGGATTTTGAATTATTCATAAGTAAGGCTTTGAATAGAGTGACAGAGGGAAGAAATAAAAGTAGATCTTTGACGGAATCATATGCTTGAAAACCCATATTCGATTATTGAAGATAAAATAATAATAATAATAATTTTTGGAGGTGTGTGTATGCATTGTGGTTTCGGCCTAATATTTTGTACGTGTGAGTCAAGGTGAATATGATAAAGGGTAAATTTGTAAATTGTAAATTTATCTATGACATTGAATGTTATTGTTGCTATGAATGGTGAAAGTATTGAGGTTATGTGTATGTATTCAATGAGAGTTGTGATAATTATTAAAAGAATGGATATGATCCTTTGGTCTCTAGTTACTAGCTTGGGAAGATGGACTGGACTCCTTCAGCCCAGCTGTACTAGGAAAGAAGGCGATCTTAAACATTGGATATGATCATTTGGTCCCTAATTACTTGTCAGGAAGGTGGACTCTTTTAGACACCGATTGTGCTAGGAAAAGAAGATGATCCCCACTGCTCCAACACTCTGTTTATCCCCACTGTATTTGTCAAGGATGATCGACGTTTGGTATGAGCTCATTATCCTACTGATTGGCTAAACTGGGTGAATAAAGAAAAAGATGTATAAAGAAAGAGACGTTTAAGGAAAGATAAAGAAGATTAATAGACTAAACTACATACTTATGTGATTGAGTATGATTTTATATGTATCTGTATGTTCATTTATATTATTATGCATCATGATATAAAGATCATGCTCTAAAAGACACGTTCACTTCGAATTGAAGACTTTTCAAAAAATGTAAAATGAATTTTTATATATGCTCACATTTTTATAATAAACTGAAGTGATTGGGACGATTTTGATGACACTTAATACCTATCCTGAGAGCTTTCGAGTTCTCATCCTATTTCTATTTCATGTCGTCTTTAGGTGAGGATCCTAAGGCTGAAGTGGCGGTGGAGCACATGCTAGGAGATTAGCTTAGCATTTTCAATTTTATTAGGATAGATCTAGTGCATTTCATTTTTACTGTTTTATTGAGATTATGTTTTGAGTTCTGGACCATTGTTAGCCGTAGCTACTTATGATACTTGTTTATTTAATTATTTAAATAATTATGATGTGATTGATTGTTGAGTTAATTTTATGGACTTTATATACAATTATTATAGATATTTATTTTATTCCATGACTAGTTATTTATATGTATGTTATACGCAAGGCTTCTATATTTTAGTTTTAAAGTGTATAAAAAAAATACTACTATTTTCTACTTAATCTATTTTAAAGAGTCAAGTAAATGAAATCAAAAGTGTAGCGATCTAATAATTATCTCCAAAATGACTTAAGCATATTGGGTTAAATTCTAGGGTGTTACAAGAGTGATTTGTGCTATTATTTACCCTTTTTTTTTTTGTAAGGGAAAGAAAGGTGGATTGAATTCTATTACAAAAGTCAATTCTTATAAATTCACAAGGAGCAGAATTTCTATGAGGAAATTCATATTCCGCAACGAGTGAGACCTTACTAGACTTTCTTAAGGCCTTACAGGAATAGTTGGTGGATACCTTTGATGAAGTCAATAATAGCAAGGTTTTACTCAAAGGAGCATACTTTATACTAAAAATTTCACGAAAACTCTTACCAACAGTAAAACTTTCTACATGATCAAATTATATAAAATTTTACATAAGAGAACATTCCAAGGCCATAGATGGCTTCTAGCGACTTTGACATCCTTGCCACAAGTTTCGACGCAAAGCAAAAAAATCTAAAACTACAACAAACCATGATACAAACGGAGCCTATTAGTAGTCTGTTTTTATTTTTCAATAAATTTCATTAGTTGATAATTGAAAGAAATAATCTACTTACTGATAGGAATATATACACCCCAAGTGTAATAAATACTTTATCAGTATGAGTAGAAATGCATCCAAATTATATAGAGAGTAACAAATAAATATAGCACAAGAATAGTACTTATAGTGGGATCCACTTATCACTATTCACACTAACAAAAATAAATCAAGAAAACGTACACCAAATTTTAATATGGAAAACTCTCTCCAATAATGATGGAAAAATCATGTGCCAAATTTCAAAAATATTATACTATATTTATGAATAATTACAATATAGTGTATCATGAAACTCTCTTCTACTACAATTCATAGTATTATAGAGATCTAGTGAATATATCAAAAACTTTCAGTATATACTCACACTACACTCTTGAAATTTATCACATACTCTATTCTTCTCTCATTACAAGAAGCTCATATTTCTTCTTCTACTCCTGTTGAAATGCTTTCAGCTTAGTATGCTTCAACTGCATGGTTTCTGACTCTATTTATAGAGAGCCCAAGGCTTGTTGCCACAAATGCAACATCTACCCTCCAATCGTAATATTTTACCTTTGGTGGTATTTTACACATGGATTAAAATATTTCAACCTCCTATCAAGTCACCAAAATTTGTCTTTTGCAATGTTGGAAGAGCAAGCCACAATTGTTGATTTTGCAAAATGGAAACCAACATGTTTCCTGATAATTCTCCACCTTAGTATGCATTTTGCAATAACCTTCAACCTCTACAAATATTGATCAAGTTCAAGAAATATTTGAACTTATCAATCGGCAATGGTTCTGTCATCATATCGGCTAGTTTATTAGCTATGGCTATCTTCTAACTTGCAATAGTATCATTACTGATACTTTCTGATAAAATGAAGTCTAACATTAATGTGCTTAGTCCTTTTATGATAGATTGATGCTTTGACTATCACAGTATACAATTATTGGTACATGTTGATTCAACCCAAAACTATCCAAATCACCATGCACTCAAATGCTCTCTTTAATAGCCTAAGTCAATGTCATATACTTAGCTTTAGTAGTTGACAATGCCACCATAGATTGTAGCGTTGCTTTTCAGCTAATAGTACATCCAAAGACTATAAAGATGTAACCTGTCAATGACCTCCTTTTATCCAAGTCATCTACATAATCAGAATCTACATAACCACAACTCCACAACCCTTCTGACCATCAAATAGCAACAGACATCAATGAAACTGCTTTTGGTTGGTGTTTTTTAAAATAGTTTTTGAGTTTTAAAAATAAAAAACCAAAAGAAATTGTTTGGTTGTTTGTTTTGTAAAACTTGTTTTTAAAAATTTAAAACCAGCATTTGCTTTTAAAAACTAAAACACAAAAACGAGTTTTAAGTTGTTTTGTTGTGTTATTGTTTTGCAGATAGGTGAACACAGTGGCATATTTGCAATTTTATTGAACTTCTATTTTCTTCTTTCCTTCGAATCTTGTGGCTCCCGGTTTTGTTCATTTTGGGGCTATTATCTAGCATCACAACTCTCTCTTTGGTCACTTTAGGAGCACCTCACCCCACCCACCAATCCGCTGGAGGCTGCACATGCACGAAGGGCACGAACCGGCCCTAACCTCCTCGCGACCCAGCCAACCCCTTTGCGAAGCTCATCGGCGAAGCTCATCGGCGAAGCTCGTTCGCGAACCAACCTTGTCCGCGAAGCTCTCGCGAAGCAAGCTCCTCCGTGACGAAGCTCGTGACTAAGCTTCGCGACAAGCTCCTCCACCAGGAGCTCCTAGTCCCAAGACCTCGCCACCCAGCTTGCCACGCACGACCCAAATCCGTCGTGCTCAAACCCCACGCCCAAGCCCTACCACCCACGCCCAATCCGCCGTGATCTGCCGTCCTTCACGTCCTCCACCGGGAGTCTCCCTTTTCTTTCTTCTTCTGCTTTTCTTCATTTTACTCGAGCCATTTCTTTTACTCTATCCAGGTTGTGTGTCTTGTGGGTTTTGGTTTTTTTGTGAGTTGAAAGTAGCAAAAATGATGTATCCTGAATATTGCTAAGTATTTAAAGGAAATAGTGTTCTGCATATTGACAATCTGGATTGATTCAACGTGGTTTGTCCTGTATAATTGTAATTGTTGTTGTTGTTGTTGTTGACAACTGGATTGATTCATCGTGATTTGCAATTCTAATTATAATTGTAACAGTGTTATGTAAAATTTAGTATAACTTTCAACCATCATTTTACAAGTACAAAGGAAGTAAAGGAAGTTCCTGAACTCACATTGTACATATGTCTGAATAGATTGTCCTCTACGGTTTTTCTATAGGTTGATTGCTTTTGATTAGGCTTTCCTTTTGACACCATTTGAGCCCTCTCAGCATGAGCTCTGGCTTGTGCTATGACCAAAGCTTGAATGCAGCTTAGCGTCTCCGTGGCTTGTTTTCTCACCAAGTGACCCCTTACTAGTGCCAACTTCACCAACCCTCTAAGAGCACACAATGCTTTTCTTGCCTGTTACACGAACATTGAAATATTTCACATACTCATATCCAGTACATGTGGAAGGCTTGATATAATTGTGTTTTATGGTGAATTTGTGTTATTGTTAAGGGTTATTCGAACAATGCAATACATGCGGAAGGCATGGGTTGATTCACGAGGAGCTTGAGTTTTTTATCTTGAATAAAAGAAAAATATGATGCTTAACTATGATGCTCAGAGTTTTTGATCTTGAATAATTGAGGCTCAAAAAGAAAAATATGATGCTCAAATTGTTTGGCTTAGGTATATATGATGAACAAATTTCAATGAACAAATTTGATAAAGTTGGTATATATGATGCTCAAATTGTTTGGTTTATATAAATCCACACATATATTCCTCTGAAAAAAAAGGTTCCCTGTTTAGTTTTTATCACAATGGTTTGTAGGGTGTTCTCTTTTCCTGCTTATGGTATCAGTTTTGGGCAATATGTATTGATGAATCACTTACTTTCTGTTCTTGCTTCTTTAGATCAACTGATGAAGCTCCAAGGGAAATGGTAAGATATTGTGACCAAATTACAAATTGGATGTGGCTACAAGAAAATCATGCATAGGTTATAAATAGATTTATAAATATAAATTGATATCAAGTTGTGTTAAGACTATTTTTAGAATAGGAATTTGTATTAAGACTTTATTTATTAAGTATGTATGAAAAATATTATCTATAAAACATAATACTTAAAATTTATAATTTATAGTAATGCAATTTGCCAAATAGTTTTTTGTTTTATTAGTTTTAAAAGTTGTTTTTTAAAAAAAATATCCAAACAGATTTCTTTTTTGTCATTATAAACTGTTCTTGAAGTTACATTGCCAAACAAGTTTTTCTGTATTTTGTTTTTAAAAATTGAACTAAAACTTGTTTTATAAAACGAGTTTTGAAAATTTAAGAACAAAAACACTTCTTGAAACTTCTTAAATATTGCTTGATCTATTTCAAGCTTCCTAGTGTGTCTTCCAGGTTTACTCATAAATCTCTTACCACACTAACTCATGTGAAAGATCTGGTCTAATGTACACCATGTCATACATGAAATTGCCAACTACACTAGAGTAAGGTATATGAGACATGCACTCTACCCTCCTCCTCATTCTCAAACATTCATTCAAAGATAACTTAAAATGTGCAACTAATGAATTGCTAATAGGTTTGGACTAATCCATATTGAAGATTTGTAGCACTTTTGTAACGTAGCTTTGTTGTGTAGAGCACAATCTGGCACGATGTCTCTCCCTATGAATTTCTATTCCAAGAATCTTCCTTGTTGCACCCAAGTCTTTCATCTCAAACTTTTTTCGCAATTAGTTTTCAACAAACTAATTTCAACCTTGTTGCGTGCTGCAATTAGCATATCATCTACATACAATAACAGATAAATCGTCAAACTTCTGGAAGCTCCTTAAAGTTGATGCAATTATCATATTGATTTCTGCTATATCCAATATTACTAATCATAAATGAATCAAACCTTTTATACCATAGCCTTGGGAATTGTTCAAGCCGTACAACGACTTCTTTAACAAGTAAACATAATCCTCTTTACTAGGAACTATGAACCCTCTGGTTGACTCATGTAGATATGCTCCTCTAGCTCACCATGTAAGAACGTCGTCTTCACATCAAGTTGTTCCATCTCCAAGTCAAACATACTTGCAATAGCTATTAGGATTCGAATAGAGCTATGCTTCACTATAGGAGAGAATACTTCATGGAAGTCAACACCCTTCTTTTGAGTACAACCCTTTGCTACTAGTCTTGCCTTAAACCTTAGGGGCTCAATGGGGATTCCTTCTTTCCTTTTGTAGACCCATTTGCAGCCAATTACTCTTTTCCCTTTTGGAAGTTGTACCAACTCCCATGTCGAATTTTTTTGAAGAGGCTCAATCTTCTCATTCATTGCTATAAGCCACAACTTCGATTCCTTACTTTCTAGTGCATCATGGTAGGTACATGATTCGTCTCCAACTGCACCATCCACCATAGCCAAGGAAAAGGTTATATGATATGCATCTAATAAGTCAAGTGCACAGGTAGGAATCCAAATATCTTTGTGATTTTTGAATTTCTGGCCTCTCTGTCAATAGCAATACTATATGGCTCTACTTCTCTAGTTTCTTCACTAGCATCCTCATAGTCAGGTTCATCTTGTTGTTCTACTTAGGTTAAACAATCCCTAATGTACTTGGCTGATTCATTGCATCTTTTACTTCCTTCACCTTCCTACAATCAATCTCCAACTCCACCTACTTCTAAGCACCATGATCTATTTCTGCCTCATCTAAGTTAGATTCTTCTGATTTAGCATTGTCGCATCATCAAAAGTGACATCTCTACTAACAATGATTTTTGGTGAACTTGCCTTTTTTGTACAACATTGTCTATAGCCTTTCACCCTTTATGCATACCCTGTAAATATACACCTTCTTGCCCTTGCCTTTAGTTTATTATCACTCACATGGGCATATGCAGTACAACCAAATATCTTCAAATCAATAGTTTACGGGTATTGAACTATACCTCTTGTGGAATCTTTAGATCAATAGTAGTTGATGAGATCTGTTTACTAAGTATACAGCTGTATTGACTGCCTCAAGCCAAAATGATTTGGGAAGTGCAATGTTCATTCACATGTATCTTGCATGCTCCAAAAGTGTTATGTTCATCTGTTTTGCAACTCTATTTTGTTGTGGTGTTCCTGGTATAGTATGGTGCCTCATTATACCAACATTTTTGTAGAACTCTACAAATTCTTTGCTGCAAAATTCTCCACCATTGTTAGTTCTCAATCTCTTGATTGACCACCGGTTTGCTTCTGACCATGGCCTTCCATTGCTTGAATTTGTTGAACACCTCTTCTTGTTTTTTCAGGAAATAAATCTAGACTTTTCTTGCATACCTATTAGAGTAAAAAAATAGCGAGTTCCACCTAAGGAGTTAACAGGGATAGACCCCAAACATCTAAGTGAACATACTCCACTATTCCCTTGCTGTTGTGTTTGCAAGAACAAAAATTTACTCATTTCTACTTTCCAAATACATAGTTTTCACAGAAAGTTTGAAATTCTTTAAGCCTTTCAACAAGCCTCTGCTAGCAAGTATGGTCATTCATTTCTCACTCATATGACTAGGCCGCATGTGCCACAATCATGTAGTATCATCATTTCTTTTAAATGATAGAACAATAGTAGTTCCATCGACGTGCTTCCTAGTAATAGATAGACTTCGCTTGCAACTTTCCTTTCAACACCGCCATTGAGCCTTTGAACACCTTCAATAAACCACCCTCTCCAATGAACTTGTAGCTCCGATTGTCTAGGGCATTCAACAAGATTACCCAAATTGACTTGCACATCTCCTTCACCTAATTGGAATTATTCTATTATCTCCCAATCTGACTTTTCCCTCCCACTTTTTATAGGACGAGCAAAAGTTTTGATTAGGTGACATGTGAAAGGATGCATCAAATCCAGGATCCACTCATTTCTCGTGTCACCTGTGGATACTGTCAAGGCCAAACTAGCATCACTATCATCCAAATTTCCAATTATTATGTTGGTAGAATCTTCTGATTTCTCCTTTCTTTGGAAAGTTTCTTTTGATATGTCCCATCTAGTGACAATAAAATTAAAGCACTTAACAAACTTGTGCTTTTTGGAATTTGATCTTCTCTTGCTTTTGCTTCCTAATCCTCTTTTCTTGACTTTGCCCTTTCATCACGAACAACCCATCTGCACGATTTTCAGCACAGGTCTGGATACTAACTTCTGATATTCCTTTATCATCAATGATTCTTTAACATTTTTTAACTAAAATATCAGACTTACCATAAAGTATGATGTCACGGAAATTATTATAGGACGAAGATAGTAAAGTAAAAAAGATCATAGCTTGATCAACATCTTCTACTTTAATTCCAACTGCTCCAACATTAGAGATCATCCGGTTGAAGTCATCTATGTGCTCTTGCATTGATTTTCCTCTTAAGTATTTGAACATGTACAACCGCTTCCTTTGATAAAGTTTGTTGGACAAGGTCTTTAGGAATATTTATCTTCCAAAGCCTTCCATAGTGAATCAGCGGTCTTTTCTTGCATAACCTCTTGTAGAACATTGTCTGCAAGTCTCAATTGTATTGTATTCTATGCTTTGACCATCATCTCCTCGTTCTTGTCATCAGATAATGATTTTGGCAATTTGTCTTTGCCTTCCAACCATGTTGCAAGACCTTCCTGGTCTAGCAATGCTTGCAACTCTAGCTTCCATAATCTAAAGTTATTGGACCCGTCAAACTTCTCCACTTAAAATTTTGGCATTAGTATCCTGGATCTGAAATCAAGTGGTTTTGATACCACTTGTTAGGGAATATCGAAGTTGGGTATACCCAAGTGTAATAAACATTTTATAGATGTGAGCGAAAACACGCCAAATTATATGGAGAGTAACAAATAAATATAACACATGAATAGTATTTTAAAGGGACTCACTTGTCACTATTCACACCAACAAAAATAAATCAAGAAAACTGCACACCAAATTTTAACGTGGAAAATCGAGGAAAAATCCACTGGCCAAACTGAAATATATTCCACTATATTTAAGAATAATGACAATATAATGTATCTCCAATAAGACTTTCTTATACTACAATTCGTAGTATTCCAGAGATCTAGAGAATATATCCAAAACTCGTAGTGTATACTCACACTACATTCTTGAAATTTATCATAGACTCTTTATATTGTTCTCTTACTATAAGAAGCTCATATTGCTTGTTCTACTATTGCTGAGATACTTTTAGCTTTGGATGCTTTAACTATTTGGTTTCTGGATCTATTTATAGAGAGCTCAAGACATGTTGCCATAAATGCAATATCTACCCTCCAACCATAATATTTTACTTTTGGTGGTATTTTACACATGGAGTAAAATATTTCAACCACCCATTAAGTCACCAAAATTTGCAAGCAATATTTGTCTTCTACAATGTTGGAAGACCAAGCCACAATTGTTACTTTGCAAAATGGAAACTAACATGTTTCCTGACACTTACAATAGAGAAATATTAGTATAAAAAGCATTATAAAATATTACAATTGCAACTATATAACTAAGCTCTCATCAATCTTTTACAATTCCTCCTGAAAGAAAAAAAAATCTCCACCCCTTCAAAATTAAAATATAAAATATAAAATTTAAATTAAAAATTACATTATAATGTCAATTTCAACCTCCAAAAGATGGGTCAAGTTAGCTTTAGATTGGGAATTCTACTTTTCAAGGTCAACAACTCAAATTTAGGCACACTCACAATAAAAGGAGGTTCACCAACTTTATTTAAGATACAATCACTTGATTATAGGTCTTACAATCTTTATTGTAAATGTATGTAAATGTGAGTTGTTAGATTTGTGTGTATACAAGAATTTTTCCACCCTATTTGGCAATGTCAATCTCCCTCACCAATGGATAGCATTACTCTTAGTCCATCCGACTCCATAGCTTAAAGCATTGGGCTTTATTGGCCTTCTTACGAGCAATAAGTTTGTTTGTGGGTTTCACTAGCCATTTCAACCTTTGTTTACATCTGCAATTTATGATAATCATCAGTATAACGTCTACAAACAATTAGCCAAAAAGGCTCCAACTTGACCCTTGTTTGGTTTTAAAAGGGTTCAAACTTGAATTCAGATTATATATATTCTAGCAAAAACTCTTGTCTCAAATCTTGTTTTAGATATAAAACCATTTATGTATTTCTATCCATCAACTTAAGCTTTTTGAAGGGATGGTTTCATGACATTGTCTCAGAGTCATCATGACTCCGAGGCAAGAGTTCAATTCTTATTATCCTCATTATGGAAAAAATATTCATGCTCAAGTCCAAAAGAGACATTCATGAAAGGGACATATTAGATTTAAAATCATTCATATGCTTCTCTACCCATCAAGTTTAAGCTTTTGAGAGGAATGATTTCATAGCATTTCTAGTTTCCACAAGCTACACTCCCACAAACTTCTTGCACATTGAAAGAAGTTGATAAATCTACTAATAAAAAGGTCAGGACCCAAAACTGTACCATAAATTCTTTTATATAAGTTGTGTATGCTAAATTAATGAAAGACTAACACATATTTTAAATACAAAAATAACATTATGACAAAGACTTCCAAGAAAATAATTTTTCCTTAGCAGATCAATAACAGAGGAAAAACAATTTCATAACACACTAGGGGCACTACTCCATTTGGCTTTAGGGTGCTGAAGTGCTTAAAGTAAACATGTTTATTAGGTAGCATTTGGTTGCTATTATTGGAGGAGAGACATAAAAATATTGCCCCTATGTTTGGTGAAGAGACAATGGTAATTTTTGGTTGTTGTATTGGCAAGAGTTTGGCAGGAAAGAGGTTGCTACCTAAGGGGTTAAATTTCTATCCGTGTTGCTCAGTTTTGAGGGACATAAATAGAAAATTTTTGCCTTTGACTGAATTTTTTCCCATACCTCGTCTGGCACCAAATATGGACACACTATATTTGTGTCTCTGAACACAAACGCACATTGTTGAGTGAAATTTCCATGTAAAAGCCACTTAATTCTTAGCATCAAATGTTTGGCAAAATACATAGACTCATACTTTCTTCGCTTGTTAGAATGGTGGCAAAATGGACACTTCTTGAAAATGGCACAAAAAATGGAATGAAGGTTGAAGAATCAGAAAATCTAAACCCAAAAGACAAAGAGTAAAAAATGTGATAAGTGCTTTGATTCATATTCAATTCAATCTCTATTAAATTCTTCTTGCATGAAGGCATGAATAGAACAAACTTCTACTTAAAAGAATGTGTCTATATATTTAGACTATTATCACTTACACTTTCATCTCCCCAGAAATGATATCATCATTGTTATCTGCTAGCATTTCAGAAGCAATAACATTCCCATCTGCTACCACGTCATTAACACTAGAAACAGTAACATTTTCATATCTTGCCATATCATTGACACCAAAAGCATTTTCATTCATATCAGCTACCATATCATGAACACTAGAAACAATAACATCTTCATATGTTGCCATATCATTGACATCGGAAGCATTTTCATTCATATCAGCTACCACACAATCATCACCACCAGAAATAATTTTATTATGACAAGAGACAAAATCATCTGCATGGAAGTGCTCCATGTTTTGGTCAATTGGTTCTTCATATATGAGATAAATTGTAGTCTTTTTCACAATGAATCCATGCCCCAAATGAACAACAACCTGCACTTTGTCACTAGGTTCTAGATTTGATATGAGTCTTTGCCAATCCTCCTCTCTAAGTGAAGTGTGTATCCCCAGTAGACATTAGTAGTGGCTTTTGTGTGATTTATGATCAACACATTTTAAGAATAAGACCTTCTGATGTAACAATGTTTCCAAAAGATGAGTAGATAATATACAACATCATTGCCTTCAAGTTACGCCCATTCAATTGGGGGACATCAAAAAACAAAGAAAAACCTTCATCACTAAAGGTTGACCAATTAGGATCATTGTCACCTGGGACAAAGTCTCCAAGAACACTACCACTGCTAGACAATTCCTGGAGAATCAACACATGCTTTAGCGACATATTAATATTGTAATTCATTTAACAATTAAAAACATAATTTTTTCCTTTTATATAGAAGATATACTTAATTTTGGGTTTGGAAAAATAGTGAAGGCGTATTTTTTAAAATTATAATATTAACTTATTTTCTCGTAAATTAAAATTTTAATTTTATAACATAAGACAAACTTGGACAAATATTGAATTAATGAGATTTATATTAATTTTCACAATGGTATCAGTCTATTCATTAAAGAAAATTTGGTTAAAGGTGGCTACTCATATGAAGAGCCTTTGATGAAGCTGTGTGGTGAGATCTCAAGTCAATGGATGACACATGATTTGTGGGGTCCACAAATATAGGTTTGAAAAATATGGTTTGAAAACTGAAAATATAATTATGTATTGTAATTAAAATTAAAAAAATATTTTATAAAAAAGTCTGAGTCATGACATTGAAAAAAATCTCGGCCAAGTCACATCCAACTCCTCCTCCTTTTTGAGGTGGCCCATAATCTAGTCTCATCCACTCTCCGTTCACTGCCAACCACCACTAGTTCCACACCAAACACTTCCTCTCCCTCTACCACATCTATGTACCTCATCTAGAAATTCATCCTCCTAATCCCGCTCTCAAAATAAATAAAAAGAGTTAATGCTCACTTTGGTCCTTGACATTTCATGTGTGAGTCATTTTAACTCACTTTTAAAATGAATCAATTTAATCCCTCACATTTATAACTGAATCAAATTGGTCCCTCACAATTACAATAAATCAATTTAGTCACTGTTAACATCTATTAAACCACCATTAGTTAAGTGGTGATGTGTCACTGTTAAGACACGTTAGGGATTAAATGACATTGTTTAAGTTAATAACCAAATTAACCTTATTAACCCTAACAAATATCCAATTAACCCAATTTCCCAAATAACCCAATTGTCATGGTGATTGTAATTATGTATGGATTACTTAGTTTAGGAAAAAAGTAATGTGATTAATTTTAAATTAATGAAAATCATGTTTTCTTTTTGCTGAAAGTGAAAACTCCATCAAGAAACACCATTGAACAATTAATGGAGGGATTAAATTGATTTGTAAATGTGAGGGACCAAATTGATTCACGATTATAAATATGAGGACTAAATTGATTCATTTTAAATATGAGGACTAATAATTCATTTTAAAAATGAGGGACTAAAATGACACGCATGAAATGTCAGGGACCAAATTGATTCACGGTTATAAATGAGGACTAAATTGATTCATTTTAAAAGTGAGGGACTAAAATGACTCACGTATGAAATGTCAAGGATTAAAATGAGCATTAACTCAAATAAAAATAAATAAAACATAACCACCACCACCTTTAATCTCCCCAAGATCGACTCACCATAAACATCCAAAATCCAAAATAGGTTATCGATTTCCCCTTTGTAGTTTTGCCACCAATATCTCTCACTACTATTACCCGTATCACTTATTCATTATACACATTAATTACATCATGAATGGTGCTTGTAAACAAAAGAATTCCAATCTCAAGCACAAATTCCATTTTCCAAGATGTACTTTTACAGTTAACAATAGAACAAAGTTCCAAAATTGATAACAAATTATGACACAATATGAAGTTTAGCAAATGAGAGAGGGGGATCACATAAAGATGGTGGCTAGAGACCATCCTTGGTTCGCAGATGGCTTTTGTTCGCAAACATTAAGGATTTGGAGGCAGTGACTACTCGATCTCTAATACTCTCCCTATGAAGTACGGGCACTCCATTTTTGCCAAAGTCCATACTGGGTACTTTCTGGTATGATTGGTTTAATAAAGTATGTACATTATCAAGTATGTACACTAGTTTAATGATTTTTTTTTTTTTTCCTTTTTCTTTCTTTCTTTCTTTCTTTCTTCTTTTTCCAATACCATTGAGCCCTAACTTTCAACTACCCAAATTTTAATATTTTTTGTATATATTGACATACTCGTACTATACTTTCTTCAAATTTTTGTACCTCGTATCCGTATCCATGCAACATAGCTCTACCCGCAATTCTTTGATTCCCTTGGTGTTGCATTCAATTTGTGTGTCTCTGGATAATCTCATTCTAGATGATAACAATAAATGAGAAAAGCCATTGAAGAGTGTTGCTGGGTTTGTTGTCGGAGGCAAAGAGTATGGTGGTTAATGCAGCTACACGACAGTGATGGCTTGAAGAGGGCAAGTTATCAAAAAGAAGAAGTTGGATGATGATCAGACTTTTATTTTTTTATACGATGGCTCTTTTTTTTAAAAATTTTAATCTCAATACTTAATTATGTTTTTAGTTTTCAAATCACATATTTTCAATCAATATTGTGGACCCCACAAACCACATGTATCATCCATTAACTTGAGATATCTCATACCTTCATCTAAGTAGCTGGCTTGATTAAAAAGCTTTTTCTATAATTTATGTATGATTTCTTTTTATAGTTTTTATGCTGACAAATAGTTGAACAAATCATACTAATTACTTCACTGAGCTTAAGTGCAATTTTCTTTATACATTATCATCCAGTTAAGTATACAACTTAAAACTAAAGTTTAGTTACAATAATGATGGTTTGATTGAGATGTTAAATGAAAGTAAATTAAAAAAAATTAACAGAAGATAGAGACAAACCCTGAAATGCTCTCTCTAAATATCTCTGACTGGGCACTTCATTCCCATTTGGATTAAAATGGAATTCAAGAGACTTTTTGATTCAGAAATGTCACCTTGATTGCGACAATCAACAAGTGTTGAGGTATCCATCTCCAAGACATGTGATGTAGTTGTCATTGCTTCCAATTCCTTAAAATTTGTGACATTAAAGGTACTCAAGTCTACATCTCCAGTTGTTTGAAGTGGTGAGCAGCATTCCAACCTAAGACTTTGAACATTTGGAAGCTCATTGATAATAGATGATGTAGTTTGGAAACTACTATTTGGCATAGTTATGGAAACAAGAGATGACGAGTCCACAGGTGTTTGCATTTGGGGTGAGAGATTATTTGTTGGAGAAGTCCATGACCATATGATGGAAGGAATCACATTACGTGATAATCCTTCAAAGCCACACATAGAAATATATCCAATGCTTTTCAATCTTATCAGTGCATGAGGCACATGTGTTATAGCTGTATTATCTCCAGTAAGGTTTCCAAAGATTCCATTTCTTCCAGGTCCTCCTCCAACTTGTCAATATTTGTACATCAGAAAGAATAAGAGTTTTAGAGATTTCAACTTATAGATGCTTCTTGGAAGTACTTGAAGGTTTGTACAACCTTTCAAATTTATTAGAAGAACCTGTTTGAGATGTCCAATGGTATGGCAAATCGAAGACAAACTTGGACAATATTTGAGTATTAACTTTTCAAGATTAGGCAAATAAGAAAAGTCGAGGGTTGTGTCAAGTGCTCTGAATGACTAAGATTAAGAATTTTCAACTTCTCCAGGAGCTGCAAAAATAAAATAAAATAAAATAAAGACATTTTGAGGATAAAAATTAAAGAAGCACCATAGAAAGAATAGATGAAAACAATTGCAATATGTCATTAGCCTTGAAACGGAATTTACGTCATTTATCGCACAATTTGGGAAGTAAAAAATAAAGAATACTAGGTAGGACATAAACGAGTTGGTTTGTTTTTGGATTTGACTGAAAATGAATCCAAACCAATTAAAATTTGTTGAATTATTTTTCTACAAATCCAAACCAAACAAATCTGACCAAGAGCGGGTTGGTTTAGTATGAGTTTTGAGTTAAAGTAAAAAAGACTTTAAGAGTTATATTTATTTTTTCAACGTTGTTATATCCTTATAACTATCAATAATGTGAAATTAGACTATGATGAGCTATTTAATTATGGTGTAAATAGATAAAATTTTTAAATAAATGTAGATAAAATGTGGCTATGTTACTAAAGATTTATAATTAGTGCAAAACTTTAAAATATTCAAAATAAATAACAAATAATGATTGGATGATTAGGTTGAATATCTGATGATTGAGTTGAACAATAATAAATTTGGAACTAAGCTAATGATTGATTTGATTTGATTCGGTTTTGCCTAAAAGTAAACCAATTACCCTAATCCATCCAAACTAACTTCATTGGTTTGGATTGGATTTTTGGGTTCATTGGATCAATAGATCCATTTACACCCCAATTATTAGTTTTTCATTTATTATAGAAAATATTTTTCTATAGTTTTTTGTATTTACTTTATGAAATTCTAAGGAAAAAATTAGATTTAGAAAGGAAATAAAAATAAACCAAATAAGCTCTTAATGTCTTAAGAAATAAAAAAGCATGTAATATTTTTGGCATATGAGAGAATTCTCATCATTCTCCCATAAGCCTAAGTTTTGAAACCCTAGTCACTTGATCATGAAGGCTCTGATTCCATATTATGAAATTATATCTCATAAAAGTTTAAGCTAATGGGTAATGACATATGAATAGTTTTATTCTATAACACGTATAACAAAATTGAAGCACTTTAACATGAGAAATCATATTTTAATTCTTTTACATGCAAATAAGACTCGTTTCATTGAAAGGCATGACAAGCCAAAAAAAAAAAAACTTTGAATTCATACCTGGCCCTTCTTCCACACTAGTTGAAGATTGTTATATTTTAAGTCAATGGCAACTAAATTTCCTTGATCGAAGTTTGCTGTTGTATATGTTGAAGGGCATCCATGCCAGCACAGCCATCGAAGATCTGTTGAAAGGTATTTAAAATCTCCATCAAGTTGCACACCAGCAAGTTGAAGCAATTTGAGTCTCTTCATGTTTTTAAAAACTTCGGTTTTCAAATGAACTGGATTCATGCTTGGCAACTTCAAGGCAAGTCCCTCAATAGCTTTCGTTGCCTACAAAATAAAATGAACAGAAAAATAAAATCTCGTGGTTAGATAATTAATTAATGGTAGCTAAAAGGGCAAATGATCACTATTTGCTTTTGAAATGAAACCCAATTTTTTGGTAGAGTGCAAGAAGCACTAAACAATTCCATCTATTTTAAATTTTAAATTATTTACATTTTATCTTATTTCATCTGAATTAGAATAAAAGAAAAATAGAAGTATCAAATAAAATGAAATAGAGTTTATCAAATTCCATGCTATTCTATCTAAACATATCATTGATGTCAAATCAAACACTTAAAAATAAAAAAACTATAAATGAAGTTCTTACCATATCTTTTGATAATAAATCACACACTTCCTCTGGATGCCATACCCTACTACGCTTCTCAGGTGCCTTTGGTGATCTCTCTCGAATGATTTCTCTTCCCATATCACGTAGTAATTCATGCATTCTAAGTTTGTTCTTACTGTCAACATATAAAAGGCATTTCTCGATAAGGACACTTATTCCAATTGTAGCTGGATGCCTACAACCATTTAATATATTAATTGCATCTACTTTTTCCATTCCAATAAAGAAAAAGGCTATATCAAGAAATATTTCCTTATATTCATCTTCACTTAAGCCATCAAAGCTTATTTTGAGCTTCTTTTGTACTTGTTCATGAGGAATGTTCTTTAGTTTCTCCAAGACACTCATCCATTCTATTAACCCCCTGTTAAACAGATGTGACCCAATGACCTCAAGAGCTAATGGCAATCTCCCACAATAAGAAGTAACTTTGCTGGAAAGTTGGGCAAATTCATTTCTAGGACATGGTTCTTTGAATGCATGCCAACTAAAAAGCTCAATAGATTCTTCATAATCCAAAGTTTCCATTCTATATAACTTGTCAACTCTAAGCCAACTAAGAAGATGTTCATCTCTTGTTGTGATGATTATTACACTCCTTGGGCAAAACCATTCATGGCTTGCAGCCAAAGCATTTAGTTGTTCCAATTTGTCCACATCATCAAGTACAAGAAAGAACTTTCTAATATCGATTTTCCAGATTCAATGTTTTGTATCTTTATTTTCAATGTTTCATAGATATCAGAAAGGAGTTGCTCTTGTAAACAAACACTGCCGTTACCTTGATCCCAAACTTCTCTAATATTTAGGAGGAAGCACCGACCCTCAAACTCACGACAAATTTTATTATAAACTGCTTTGGCGATGGTTGTTTTACCGATCCCTCCCATGCCCAATATCCCTAATAGTAGAGGATTTTCTGAAGGTTGATTCTTTAATAGTTCAATCACATCTTGCACACGAGATTCTACTCCTACAGGATGGTTCGCAATGAACAAGTCTTTCATGTCTAGCATATGAGTAACATGTTCAACAATCTTCTTGATATCCTCACTTTCATTACTGTAAAATACGATCCAGAAAGAAGAAGCACAATTAATTTAAAAAATATCAAGAGAAAATGGAGAACTTTGAGTAAAGAAAAGGTTGCATGAATAAATGATACTTGAATGTATGAGTACATGAGCAAAACCTCAACTTTTACAAAATATTGCGTTCAAAATAGGACCCAATGTGTTTTCCAATTGTTTCTTAGATGTGAGAGCAAGTGACCATAAATATGTCGTTATGTTTTAACTTGAATATATCATTATTATTTAAATTGAAATAGCCATAAATAGAAGCTTTGAATTGAAATTGAAGGTGCCAGCTCTCATGCGGTCATGCCACTTATGCAAATAAAATCTAAAGCGCGAGATCAAACGTTGACTCCTTACTATAATTTGTGAAGTCAACATAATAGCCAAGTTATCACTTCCAATCTCCATAAACTCTCCAAGAGAAAAGTGTGCCCTTCAAGTAATAAACTAATTATTACAAATTATTATCACTATTAACTAAGAATTTGGTCTCTTAAATATAGTAACAATTTAAAAGTTGAATTAAATTATATATATTAATACACACAAATATATCAATAATTTTTTGGTTGGGATTATATCTAAATTTTATACTATTATAAGCTGCATATATTTTGTTTTTTTTCAAAAAACTTAATATATATAAAATTATTAATAATTTATTCTCTTAATATAGTAATAATTTAACAGTTGTATTACATTACACACACACACAAATATATCAATGTTTTTTCGGTGGGATTATACCAATATTTTATACTATTATAAGCTACATATATTTTATTTTTGTTAAAAAAATTAATATATATAAAATTATTAGTAAAGGATAATTTGGTTAAAAATAAAATAATAGACATAAAAATGAAGAATTATTGAAAAACTTAGTCACTTTTTTTTCATATTTTCAAACATTTATTTATTCACACCATGCAGTATTAAGTATCTCATATCCAATATTACACTATTATTTATTGTCATATGGATAAAAACTTAAAAAATATATTTTTTTATTTCAATCAGATAACCAAAACTAAAAAAAAAAATCTTATTTGGATTAGCTTGGTTCAGATAAGCTTCAAAAATTCAATACCAAATCAAAAAAATCCTACTAAATTTAATTAGTTTGAATTTATTATTTTTCCCTCAGTTACACTTATTTTTATAACTTTGTACATACAAGTTGGTATAATAGTGGGCAAATGTCTACAAAAGTTACATTAGCAATGGGAAATGTTCACGAAATAGCATCTATAGTAAGATAGGGTTTCCAATTTTTTTCATGTAGAACTTATATAGTATATTTGATCTTTCCTTTTCTGTTTTTTTTCAGCCGCAATATTTGATCTTTACTTGTTTATATATGTATATGCTGGCTGGAATAAATTAAGTTGATTTATGTGGAAGTTTATTACGCTTTTCTTAAATTTAAATATTTAAACAAAAATGTGAAAAAAAAAATTAAGATAACCATTTTCCTAGATCAACCAATAAAATCTTCTCTAAAATCATGAAAAAATATAATAAATTACCTGGATTTTAGGAAGACAAACCCTGAAATGCTTCCAACTTCACGTAATGCTTTCCTCCAACTCTGCTCCTTATCTTTATTTACTTGTTTTGTTTTTATAAGATCTTGAAAGGCTTGTCCAAACTCACCAGCTTGATTACGTACTTCCGAGGGATCTACATCGTAGAACACTGGCAACACCTTCTGAGCTTTGGTTCTATAACATGTCATGATGTCCTCCAGCTCTTGCAAGCACCACCTTGAATCAGCATAATTTGTTGACAAAACAATGATAGAAATTTTAGACTCTCCAATCGCTTTTAGCAATGAGAGTGAGAGTTGCTCTCCCTTTGAAAGACCATCATCATCCTTGAAAACATAAATACCAGCATTTTCAAGAGATGCATGGAGATGTGAAGTGAACTTTGAGCGAGTGTCTTCGCCTCGAAAACTCAAGAACACATCGTACGTCCTTTGCTGAATTGAAAAAAAAAAAAAAAAGGATTCAAATAGTTGTGCTATATGGAGTAGCATGTAGTGAAACGAACAGGTGAATCAATATCTACTGATCTGCCAACTAGAAATTAATTCCACGTTACTATTGAGCATTTTTTCAAAAATCAAAATCATAGCTTACATAAATGCCAATCAGAATTGTTGTATGGATTTAGAGAGCACAAAAAGTTTGACAACCAAACTATTTTCAAAAGGTTTTTTTAAGAGTATGGATTAGTAAGAAGTTTCGGTGAAATCAATCAAGATTTAATTTCAGGGTACTTCGCTCAAGTGATTTCACGTTCAAGAATGTAACCATTGATGAAGTTTGAAAGCAAGGTTGCACAAGTTTTCAAATTTAAAAAATAAAAATGTCAATCTATGCTGCGTAGACTCATCAAGCACATAGAACCTTCTTTAACAAAATCCATATTTTGTTTTGTTGTTTTCTTAATGTGTGTTTGGTTTTGCATTTATAAAATTAATTTTGAATGAAATTAATTATCTCAGAATTAATTTTAATAAAAAGTAATTTTGAGATAAAATAATTTATATTTGATAATTTGATTTGAAAATTGATTTTGACAAAATTGATAATGTTAATTGTGAGCTAAAAACCAAAGTAAGAAAACATTATTTTTGGTCAAAATTAGGATAATTTGTTTCAAATTTTAGAAAAAATGGTTATGAAACTTAAATTTTTGATACATTTGTTTCAGATTTTGAAAAAAATAATTATAAAACTTAAATTTTATATTTGATTGAAAAAATTAAAAATTGATATTTTTCAAAAATTTTTTAGCTTCTACAAAAAAAAGAAGCTGAAAACTGATTTTTTTTAGGTGTAAAAAGTGACTCTGAGCTAGAAAACTAAAACAAATACACCATTTATATATAATTGAAAATTTTTTTTTTAGAAGCTATTTCTCTTAGATTTTACAAAAAAAAATTAAAATTGATTTTTTTATATTTTAATTATTTTTAAAAAATTATTCAAATATAAAAAAAGTTTTTTTGGGTGAAAAAAATGATTTTGACAAAATAATCCCATTCAAACACATTCTTAAATCTAAACCTCAAAATCACTTTTGAACAAAACCCAAACAAGTACAAAACTCCCCAAATCAATTTTGGCTCTCCAAAATCAATTTTGAGCCTTCCAAACTTAAATCCATACACGCACTTAGCATGCTTGTGCCTAATTACGGGGGTTTGTTTGAGATTTTTTTGGAGTGAAAATCATTTTTCCCTCAAAAAAATTAATTTTTTCGATTTTTTTTTAGAAGTTAGAAAGAATAGCTTCGGAATAAAATCAATTTTCAGCTTTTTCAACTATATATAAAATTTAAGTTTTATAATATTTTTTGTTTTTAAATCTGAAGGAAATACACCTAAAAGTTCTAGTAATAATAATTAAGAAACCAAATGTCAACAACCAATTCACTAATCTTCCTTTAATTTAGTTACCTTCAGCGTTATAAATTCCAAAAACTAAAACCATACATCAACAACACATCATTCATGTCCTGATGAAACCATAACGTACTACGCACCTGAGGTTTAATAGATGATTGCTTCTGATAGATTTCTCTTCCTAGGTCTTGTAGCAAAGGATGCATGCAAAACTTTTTATTCTCGTCAAACGTCACAAGACATTGATCTTCAAGGGATTCAAGGTGTTCAATTCCTAATCTTGCATCATATCCAGAGCGTTTTAATATCTGGATTATATCATTTCGATCCATTCCAATAAAGAAATAACTCAAATTAGCTAACTCGAGAAATATTTTTTTTGTTCACCAACTCTCAAATCATCAAAACTTATTTTTAGCACCTCCTGTACATCTTGAATGGGAAATCTTTTGAGCCGATCCAATACACTCTCCCACTCTTCTATATTTCTTTCAAACAATGTAGAGCCGAGGGCTACAAGAGCTAGTGGCAATCCGTCAGAATATTCAACCACATTTTAATAAGCCCAGCAAAATTTCTTTCAGGAGTTGCTTTATGGAATGCGTACCAACTAAAAAGCTCAACGCACTCATTATAGTCCATTTCGTCCACCCTATATATATGGTCAACTTTGAGAGAACGAAGTACTTCTTTATTCCTTGTGGTGATGATTATTCTACTGCCAGGACCATACCATTCACGAAGTCCAAGCAATTCGTTCATATGGTCAGAATCATTGACATTGTCAAATACAAAAAAGCTCCTTTTACCCGAAAGATACGACTCTAATGAAGTGTAGGGCAAATTTTTTGGGTTGTTCGGAGGGCAAAAGAAAGCTCTCGCCTTAAAGAAATAGATCTGTATCTGAGATCTGGGAAGAATTTTCTCAACTCAAAATTGTGACTAATTTGATTATAGATGGCTTTGGCAATCGTTGTTTTACCAATGCCTCCCATACCCCATATCCCTAATAGAAGAACATCATCTGATTTGTGGTAATTTAATATTTGAATTACTTTTTGTACACGAGATTGTACTCCCACTGGATGCTCTGCCACAAATAAATCTGTTGAATCTAGCAAAGAAGTAACATGTTCAACAATATTCTGATAGCTTCACCTGCAAGCCTGCAAAAATATGAATCTGAGAAGGTGCATAAATCATAATCAATGACACAGACATTTCTCAATATGCACATGTATCAGGAGAACATGGTAATATTTGAGTCACAAAATTATGGTTGCACATATCTGTGAGTGTATATGGATATTATAGAATCTATAATGTTTACAAATGGGGCTGGAAGTCCATT
>JAMLFY010000012.1:13302339-13482666 GCA_030441495.1 Dalbergia oliveri | reverse complement strand
CAACATAGATAATGAAGAGATAGGGTGATAAGGTTCTCCTGACAAAGACCCCTTTCTACCTAAACTCATCACAAGGGAAACCATTTAAAAGAATAGAGAAAGAAATCGTAGACACACATATGGGAATAAGCTCTACCCACCTATCAGATAACCCCATGGAACTAAGAGTTTTGCATAAAAACAACCACTCTACCCGTGACATGTTTTTTCAATATCAAGCTTTAACCCTACAAAGCCCATTAGCCCATGTGAGGCGCTTTTTGTCCTACTTCGGGTACCCATATATGCCTTCAACTGCCACTTCTTATCCCCTATTCCATCATCTATTATCATATTAATATGGTTTGTAGACATGGAGATAACTTCCATGTCCCAAGAGCTCTCTGCATGCATGCAATACCACATCCTTTCTCTTTACCTCCCTCTACAATCAACCACTACCTTCGGGTACAACCCAAATTCCTCGTATTATGCATTTCATTCGTCTTCTTCCTCGTCTCCACCAAGAAAATGAGGTTGGGGTCTTTCTAAGCATCAGGTTCTTTAGGGCATGAATTGATAATGGGTTCCCAAGCCCACGAGAGTTCTAGCTAAGACAACTCATGGCTCACGATGGGTTGTTCCTAACTCACCGATGTGATATTGGCCACTAACCCTTTAGCATGCTTCTTGTCAATCTTATCCTTATCAATCTCCATGGCTTCCACATTCAGTGTCGTTTCTTATCCTAGTGCACCCATTAGGTTGGTTCTCCTTATTTCTCTTGTTCTTGGTCCCTTGCCACCCCTCTTCCATTTTCTCTGGCCTAGTCTTGGATTATTAGGCTTCTAGTTCGTGATCTCCTCTAATGGCCTCAGAGGTTCTTGTCATCCCAGTTGTCTTCTTGTTCAGGGCATTGGAGTCATCCTCAGCTGGTCGCACTAGGCTTTTTGGTTGAGCGTCATTATGGTGTGGACTCCCCACCATGCCATGCATCCCATTATCATCATTGGATTTGTCTTTTGATGCCTGTTCCTTTGATCCGCTCCATGCCCTTGGGAGGTAGCCCATTTCCTTCCATTTGCTTTACAATCTTAATTCTGAAGAATGAAAACAATTCCCCTATAAGATGTCAAACTATAAGAGAAGTTTTTATCAAAAAATTCTTCCTGTGTTGAACCAACATTGATAATAGTAACACGAAGTGTTAAAGTTGCTCGAGTATTTTTATTAATAACGATATGATGAAATTCTATTAATTTCTCGTATGAGTTAATATTCATTTTAGTCCCTCAATACACTTTTATTTAATATTTCATCAATTAAATGATAATAGATAACCTTAAATGATACATTGACATATCATATGTCATCTAAGTACATTGAAGTTTAAAATAACTTATTTTAATATATAAAAGTACACAAAATGAGTAATTTAAATTTTTATTCCAAGTTATAAAATGACTTATTTTTTGCAATTTTGAACACTAAATGAGTTATTTTAAACTCTATTCTACTTCATATGACATATAATATGCTAATTAGGTATCACTTAATGTTACAAATCATTATTTAATTGACAAAATGTTATACAAAATTGGGATGAAGGACTAATTTGCATCACATTTTGTAATGTTATAGACTAATTTGACTCATTTTAAAAGTCAGAGACTAAAATAAGCATTACCTCTTTCTCATATATAAAACAAAAAACATATTAAAAACTTTGTTTAGTATGGTAACATTTGGGTCATATACACTAATAGACACTTCACACTTGGTACCATGGCTATACATAGTAATAATTAAAAAAAATAGTTTTGTCCCATCAATTTAGAAGAACCAATAACTAAACCCAAGGTTCCAGCCTAACAATTAAAAAACCCTAGCACACATACACTGCTTTTTCTTCTTAAGAGTAATAGCAAGTGAAGATGGTTGCGGTGGTTCTTTTTTTCTTCTTGCAATAGTAACAAAAACATGAAGATAAACAAATATGGTGGCTGAGTGTCACTCCTCCTCTTGAAAATAGATCTTCAATTGTTCCCCTTTTTCGTTAGTGGTTTCAATGGAGCCATGGAGACCATTTTGTAGTGGCTATGGTGTCAAATTCAGGAAGCTTAGAGGAAGGCAATGGTGAAAGAAGTGGTGGTGGTTAGAGGGTAGCCCTCTCTTGTGGGTGGTTCAAGTGCGTGGTGGCAGTCAACGGCTTAGTTTTTTTTTTTGTTTTTTTGTGAAATTGGAAGAACCACCAATCCACAACAACCGGTTCGGTTCATTGGTTTTCTTGGTTTTCGATTCGACAGTTTTTTGGGCGGTCTTGAATCTCAAATTTTGTAGCATGCCTGAACTGGACATTGGTTCTGGTTCTAGTTGGTCAACCGGTCCGATCCAATTTTAGAACCATGGTGTTTAGTGTGTGAATCTGATTCCAACTACTAAAAAACTAAGGTCCTCCAACCTTATTTATTGACAAACTTGCTACACTAATGTGCTGCCATGTGTCATAGATGGTTACCACCATAGATCATGGGTTTCTATCAAGTCCCACGTTCTTCTCTCTTTCCCACATTCTTGAGCATGGCTCAATAACTGCTCCAGGATGTGTCAACTTGTCTCTAACCATAATTGCTTCTGAACGTGCTTCTTTTGATAATAACTAGCCACATTCGTAGCTCTTAATGTTTCAAGCCTTAGTCCCTTAAAAATCATCTTAAGTCTTTTATAGACCTGTTGATTCTTATCCAACATTAGCCAAAATGCTTCTACATGCCTTCATTCATTAATTTCAAAGTCCCTCACTTGTCAATACTTTTTCTTGGGAACTAGGCTTCAGTGAGGTATCGACTCTAACATTTTCTCTCATTATTAACAATCATAGAATAAACTCTCAAACTGATCCTTGATAATTTCATTGTAAGACAATTGGTCTTGCAAAAAGAAATTACGTAGTTGCTTCCTGACAATGTTAAACATTGGACACTAATTGGTTCTTGACGTTAAATTTGAGGAGCAGTAAAGTAACACCCTAAATTAATCACCCACCCACACAACTTAGTCCCTCACCCTTACCACCTTCACCACCACACATCTTCTCTTTCATCCAAGTGGTGGGGGTTCTCTCTGTTCCTTTTTTCCGTACTTTTTGATTCATATCTTTATTTGCCACAACTGAATGAATCAAGTAGATGACTTAGGATTAGTTCATGGAACCTGTTGCTTCTTCATATGAGATTGGTCCTGGAACCTGTCTTTTTCAATTTGCAGCTTTTAATGTTTTAGATGTTTGTCTCTTTTCTCTTATGTTTTTCTTTCACTCGTAAGTTGTTCCTATCGTAGGCGTAGATGAGGTCATCGTTGTTGCTTTGTGTTAAGGTACCGCACCATTAGCAAGGTTCTATTAATCATGGCTTCCATTGGGCATATATGGTTGGAAGCTTCATTTATCTGCATGTATGGTTGTGTTGCTTCTAGAATTTATTAATCAAGATACTTTTTTTTTTTCTGTGTAGGTATTTGTTTTTGTTTGCTCTGCCTGATTGTATCTTCAGTAACTGTGTATGCAATAATAATGAGATTTATTTGCAGTTCAATTAAGTTCATGGATGAGCCTCTAAGGTACCCTCTTTTTTCTTTTTTGGTTTCAACCATGTCAAACATACCAAATGTCAAACACTGGGCATGCTTCCGGCTTGCCCTTGTTACAAAAGTAGACAAGAAACCTTAGTTCCAAGAAAAGGCAATAAATCCATCTACAAAACCATAGAATGAGATTTTTATCTGATACTCAAGCACTATGCATCAAAAGCGTGTGCTACTGATATATAGTTGATGTAGATATTCCATGGCTTTCTTTTCCTCCTGCTTAACTCCACAACACAATCTCCCTAAAAGCTCAATTATCAAGAAATCATATTAGTATTCACTCATCATAGAAAGATAATTGTGTAAACTCTTTTTTTTTTTGGTTATTTTGGGTGTTTTTAATTTAATGATTTTGTTATGGAAATAGAAGATGCTGGTTTAATGGTAGTGGAGGTGGTAGTGGTGAAGTTGGCGGCAGTTAGGGACTAAGTTGGGTGGGTAATTAACGTCAAGGACCAATGAGTGTCAAATGTTTAATATTGTCAGAAATTAATGAGGTAAATTTTACTTTTAGGGACTAAGTTGTCCAATAATAAAATTGTCATCAATTTGAGGATTTACTCACAATCACATGAAAGCTGTCATTTCATGCATATTAATTACTCTTTTGATACTCTTTTTTTGACACTAAGCTTTCATTAATAGATTTTGTCAAAGCAAAAATGCTATTTAAACACCTAAAAATTGGTGTTTATTGATACACCTCTGTAACAATTGGATGTGATGGTGGATCACACACACACACTCCATCCATCACATCACATTTAATGGTTATTAAGTAGTTGTCATAATAGATATTTATTTTTTTGGTGTTTGAATAGCACTATTCTTATCAAAGTCACCCATTGATCTATGTGTTAATCCTCTTATATCGACATAATATATTTTTATCCCAACAGTAATATTATAGGATTTAATAATATTTGACATATAGATTAACAAAAATTAACACTAGAATAAATGACATTCAAATATTTAAAATATAGTAAAAATATAAAAGCTACAAAGCAATTTACCCAAATGACTATTCTCCAAAAGCTTTTTTATAATATTTTGATTATGTTTTTTTTTCTCTTTTTTATCCCGATTATTATTATTATTATTATTATTTCTAAATACAGCATAAACTAACTTAAATATACGGCTCATAAAATAAAAACTGAAATGCACACCTATTATGATGAATAACTTGTTACTCTTTTATTATATGATATATAATGTTTAGTTTTTTGTCATACAAGATGTGTAAATAATGAACACTTTGTTTAGAGCTATACCTACTCCTGCTTTTTTTTTCTCAAGTTTAATTTTGATGTAGTATTAGTGTAAAATTATTTTACACTTATCTAATTCTATCATCCTATTAATTAGTAAGATTTTCAAACTAATTAGTGATTGAGTAAAATAATTTTGCTAATGTGATAATACATAATTAGATGTAACTTTTTTATATTGATAGTACATATGAATTAAATTATTTTATTTGGTCTCAATTACTATTTTGGCACAAGTAATTCTTAAATAAAATTGGTGGCATAATTGTAACTCATCAATATTTAAATTTTTTACGTTATAGAAAAAAAAATTAGTTGAGAACACACGCACTTCTTAGATTTTAGTTTTGCTTGGTGAAAAGTTTTTTGTTTTGTTTTAGTTTTATAAAACTGTCTATTTCTTGTTATATATGATTGTTGGCTATTATATAAGATTGAATGATCTGACTTTCCGTTAGTTAGTTTACCATATAACATAGGCAATCTAATAATATATAGAGATCAAAACTAAATATTTTTAGAAATATTTTGATTGAAACCAAACAAAAAATTTATCAGAAATCAAAACCAAAATTTACTTTTTTTTTCCAAAAATAAAAATATATTTAAAGTTATATTTTTTCAACTACACTGCAAGACCCTTGAATTTATTTATTATTATCTCTTTTTGATTGTGGGCCTTGACTTTACTGTTTGAATGAATTTTCCTTTTTTTTTTTCTTGTCTGGGAATTTTTCCTTTCAACAACCACAACCGGAGTTGCTTGCAGGCTTTGTTTCCCATGGTTATTGGGCCTCATCTGACTGATCCACTTGATAAGCAAGAAGTCAACAGAGTTTGTCATTTCCTATAATTGCGACATTCCGACCAAAAATATGAAACAAAGAATTGTGCCATGGGTTGACAAGAAAAGAAGAGAATTCTGTCACAGCGACAAAAAAAAAAAAAAATAAAGCCTCAAAAAGCACTGCTTATCAAGATAGTTTAGAAAAATGACCAAAACACAAAAAATATATATTTTAGAAATTTTCTTCTCATGAAAAACAGAGAAATTTTATTTTCGCCGATCCCATCTTTCGTTCGCTCCGAATTTCTTTTTGTTTTTTGTTTTTGTTAAAAAGAATTGACTTGATGATCACGTAGCTATTTAGAAATAAATAACTCTTAAGCATAGAAAGCACTTAGTTCACCCCACGTTTAATTCCCTTCTTTATTAAGGCAAATTTATTTTATTTGTGGATATTATTTCAAGTTTCTTTTACTAATTATTTTTCTATGAAAATAAAATGTTATATTTATTTTGGCCACAAAATGCTATATATATATATATATATATATATTCAACAAACAAAATGTTATATTAACATTTAGGGCTGACTTAGGTTGTATTTGAACTTTTTTTTATTGAGAAATGATTTATTCTCCTAATAAATTCTCTTAAACTTTCTTATACTCACTAAGTGAAGGAAGAATTGAGGTTTTTATTTTGGTATTTAAGGATACAAGTACCCTTTAAATTAAAAGGTTATGATTTAATCACGAGTATTTAAAATATCAATTAATTTAGTTAGGAAACACGTGGTAAATTTTAGTCACATTATCTAAAATGTATAGATACTCATGAATTTTATAAAGTATTTGAAGAAATATCCAAGAATTGATTATATTTTAAATTTTTAAGACATTAAATATATTCACGTTTTTAGCTCATTAGTAGTTAAGAGAATGTTTATGAACATTTTTAGAATACTATATAATCACTTTTTTGTAACCCAAAATAAGCTGGGCATGAAATCCATATGAATCTTAGCTGAGGTGTAGACCATGAAAAATTATTGCCTAGGACAGCAAAAAAAAAAAAAGCTTTTGCCTAATTGGGCTGTGTAATCCTGACACTTAAGAAATGCTAAAATCAGACAAACTCATAAGAAAAATTGTTAGATGGGCACAAATATAACAACTCAAATTTAGGTATACTCGTATAAAATTTGACAAGATGCACATATAAGTGGTTATATCTTAAATAAAGCTAATAGAACCTACTTTTATTGTTATTGTATCTAAATATGAGTTGTTAAAGTTGTATCTATGCAACAATGTCTCAACTTGTAAACCATTCAATGAAGTAAATAACCGTTTTGCATTTGATCAAACAACAAAAGCGAACACTAATTTGGTTCCAATACATATGAAGTGTCTCTTGAAAAACTCTGCCTATGGAAAACCAAAAGAACGCCCGCTCCATTTTATTAAACATGTTGGACAAATTCTCCTATTTTCGCTCAAAGAAAAAAGAGAAAATAATTTGGGTGCTTGCTTATTAAATTACCCTTTCTTTTCATTCACTCTCTTTTTTGGTTTTTGCCTGGCTTCTCTGTATCCTTCCAAAGCTCCTTTTTCTGATTGGAAGTCCTTCCCTCGGCATATGTTATAATTATTGACGGCCGGAATGTATATATCAACATTTTGGAAGATCTTTTGGTGGTGGTATCAAAGATTGCTTAGGACCTTTGCCATGTCCACCAAAAAGGCCATCTTAAGGCCCCATGTTGTGTGCACCTCCAAATGGCAGTGCAAGAACCAAACACCTGTCAAACACAAAAGAATTAAAAGAAAATTTTGAAGAGATTGAAGATTGAGGCAGAATTTTGCATGTTCCAAGTACATATATACATACAAAAACAACACAAGTACAGAACATGTATCAAGTAAATTATCCGCCACAGCAAATATAAACTATACTTGATAAATTATCCGCCATAACAGGTAAATTACTTGGAATATGCATGTACTTGGTAAATGTTAAAATTATCATAAGATTGATTCTATAGTGATAGGAAAGATGGAAGTGCTGAGATCAGTTAGACACCCAGAAAAATGATGGTGGAAAATTTATGAATCAATTTATTTTAAAAATAGTAATGTTAAAATACATTGTCAAACTTTTGATAAAAAAATAAGAGTGTGTTGTATGAAATAAAGAATATGACCAGCTTAATCATTCAAAAGCTAACATAAATGCTACAATAAATTTGAACAAAAGTTCCAACATTTTCCATTAAAAATTGTTTGAGAAACTCATCCCTCAAAATTTTCAAACCCATATTAACTATAAAAGCCCATTACCTGGATTATCTGCTCTGAATCTAATTGCAACCCACCCTCCAGCTGGTACTCCAATTGTGTTCCTTTCAACAGGATCAACAAGGTTGAAGCTCTTTGGATCCGTTTTGTTATTGTAATTTCCTAATCCCTTACCAACAACAAAGAAATTGAACCCATGAAGATGAACAGGGTGGTTTTCAGGTGCAATGATTCCAGTATCTTGCAAAACAAGCTGAACAGTGGAGTTGAATGCAAGCCTGTAAAGCTTTGTGCCATTCATTGTCTGCAAGCTTGATGGTCCTGCCCCTGTGAAGTTGAACACATGAGGTGGGTTTGCAGGGAAATCTGTGGTGAACACACCCTTGATGTTGAAATAGTGTGCCTGAAGTAATGCAATAGTTGGCATATCAAATGTCACATTGTTGATAGAAGCCACCGCTCTACTCCCATTTCCAGCTTTGCAAGATGGGCAAGGGTTAATCCCCAACCCAACAGTGAAGTAAAGTGAGTGGTCAACTTTTTGTGGGACATTAACAGGGTACTTTTGTGAATTTAGGCCTCTAAGAGAGTTTATGAAGTTGTTGGCTATTTGTGTAGCATTTTGTGGTGGTGGGGTGGTGAGAACTGTGGGGGTATTGGCAAGAATTCCAGTGTAGTGCAATGTGGCTGTGGCAGTCAAGTTGTCCACAGCAACAGGAGCATCCATGAAAGGAGAGGCTGCTATCAAGTACTTGCCAGATTTTTGGTTAGCAGTTAGAAGGACATTGGTGGTTTGGCCAGGAGCTATCACAATTGTTTCTATCTGAAAAGGCTTCACATATGTGGCATCAACTTCTACCACTGTGAGCTTGTGGCCTGCAATTTTGAAGAAGAGCTCCTCATTGAGTGCAGCATTGATAATTCTCAGCAGGTAGGTCTTTCCACTTTCCACAGGCAGGTTGTGAACATCTTCACATGTTCCAATAAAAGTAAACAAACAAGCCTAGTTAGCACTTTGTGAAAATCTCTCATATAAAAGTAAACCAAAAATTCTAGTTAGCGCCTCGTGCAGAATCTCTCATATAAGAGGGAAGAGAAGAGAAGAGAAGAGACAAGCAGCAGAAAATACCTTGTGTAGAGCAATTGGACACTGTCCCTGGAAGGCCATTAATGGTATGAGCATCTGAGACATTTGGTGCCAATCCTGATTTGAGAGCTTCATTGATAACTGCTTCAGTGTCAGATTTCCACCATTCTCCTACAATTTGTCACCAAAGTGAATTTTAAAGTGAGTTAATATCAACTACAACTAAAAAAACACTATATAACTAGAAATTCTTCCTGAATTTAGTCGCTAGAATGATGTGTGATACTTATCAACTCTCAAATGAATAAGTCGATCATAGCTTTTTATTCATCTAATGATCATCAATTCATCATGATTTAAGTTAAAAATTCTGGCAATATTTTTCTAGCATTGTAGTATTGCTCATTAAAATATTGGTAAATATGAAAATCTGAAGGGAATTGTTTTGGCTCACCTAATACGACAACCAATTCATCATCTGGCTTTGGGAAAGGATAAGGCACACCCTTCTTTGGCAAGATAACCAAGGCACCATGGACAGTTGACCTTAGCCAGTTAACATGTGCATGCCACAGAAGTGTTCCTCTCTGTCCTGTGATAGTGAAGTTGTACACGTAGGTATGTCCTGGTTGAATTGGGCACTGTGTGACGTATGCAGGTCCATCAGCCCAACCAGTTCGCAATTGCCTTACCCCATGCCTGCCAAAATCGTAATAACTCTCATTAGCATTGAATTTGAAGATTTAATTGTATACATATATACAGCAACATCAACAAAACTAACACCCGCTTATTGGGGTACTTAGTGTCATGTTTATAAGGTAGCGTTTGATTTATATCCCTAGACAATGGAGACGGATGGTAGAGGCGATAGAGACAAAATATAAAACACTGTCGTATATATTTAGTTGTGAAATAAAACGTGACGCTGTTCTTTCTTGTTTAAATCGGGAAGTGACAATATAATAAAAGACATTGTGTACCCTACGTTGGGGTCGACGTCGTTCGTCGACCGGCGGTGTCTCGGGCCACCTATGGTAGTGAGGACAAATAGGAAATATTATATATGTATAGAGTTATTATTGGAATAAATTTTTTTAAAATTTCTATCGTATCCAATCCTCATTGTCTATTCATTTTGGAGATATAAATTTTTTTCCATTTTGTGTCTTGGACAGAAAATTTTTCTATTCTTCTTCTCTTCATAACCAAGCAATTTTGGGTTTCCAAATATCTCTGTATTTTTTATTCTAGGATAGAAACCAAATACTACCTAAGTGTGCCTTTCGATTGGTATTACCCTAAACAAAATATAGTGATATCAAGTGTAATATTACATAAATCTCAACAGAGAATAGTATATATTTATACAAATCGAGGGGTGATATGTACAATATCGACTATTCTCAAGGAAGTTATGATAATTTAGCCTTATTTATTTTTTTGTACGGAGCATAGTCTTTATTATTTTTATTATTATTATTATTATTATTATTATACATTTATGTTAACTTAGAAGCAATCACATGGAGTATTTGACGTCTCACCAATGGATGGTAGCGTTGTGGTTGACTTTATTCACCACTTTGACCAGCACCGTGTCATCTTCCCTGGCGTATAGAGTGGGCCCCGGAAATTTCCCATTAATGGTGACAATAGACTTGCTTGAACATAATCTAGTGGTATTCTTGGTCACCACCTGCAACCATGACCAAATTTAGATAAACTTTGATTATAGGAAACTTCAAGAACGTGCATGTCGTTGGAAAGAAGTGACTGATTAACGATCTTTAGGTGCTCATCATGGGGTCTACCTTCCATGTAGATAGAGTTCAAAAAATACTCATTATGGTATGCTTTCTTTGTAGAAAAATATAATTACCCTCTTCCACTGAGAAACAAATTTAGGTGAAAATTAAGAGAACAATAATCCTACAGGCCAAATTTTACAAATACTTATCACATACCAGAAATTAACTATGAGGTATGTTATTTGTATTTACGATTATGAATACTAACTTGAACATCCCACAAAGGAAACATGGTTCGTATTTTCCATTTTTTTTCAAATTTAATTCAAACATGAGAAGGTCAATTTTGAATGTATAATTATCATTTTCCGTTAACTATTTAAAGTAAGTGGTTAAATAACCAATTTCACAATCGATTAAAATGGTGGTCTCTGTATTAAAATCCGTACGCAATAAATAACGGAACCAGAGAATTAAAACGCTTTAAAACTATAAGAGTGATTTACTCTATTAATTATTTCTGCACTTGCATATACCTGGAATAAGACAACGATATTTTTTGTTTCCATTAGTTTTTCAAAAGATGAAAATGCATACAGATGACTTAACATAAAAGGAAAGCTGATCTAGTAGTTATCACATCATTAATATTGTTTTTAAGTTCAATAAGGGAATGAAAAAAAAGACTCCTAAATATTACGATGTACCCAGTGGCGGATCTTCAAAAAAATTTTAGGAGGCCAAAAGTTGAACCTGTAAATTAGATTGCTGATGATCATTAAACTAAAATTATATTATATATATATATATATTATATATATATATATATAGCAAAGACATTATATTTCTCTCATCTTGGAGTGTATCAAATGAGAGAAATATAATGTCTTTGCATGACCGAAAAAAGGAGAAAATTATCTCCATTAATTAAAAATATACAAGGATAATTAAGTTTTAAACTTATTTAAAAGTCAAAGGATCACTATAAATTAAAATCACAATTTCATATTTAAATTTTAACTATTTATATAAGATTTAATGGATAAAATCTATTCATGTCACTCTCAAAATTAATCACTCATTTCACTTAATATATTTCCTGTAAATTTTAAAACAAATCACTAACACAAAGAAATAATTTTGAAGAGGAGGACTAAAAAATACCTTAATTATAAGCTAACTTGATGACTTGCAATTATCAGCAATTGAATCAAAATTTAAGCTTTTAGCAATATCTTTTCTAAAGTGTACGTATTGGTATGAGGGTAGAAATAAATGAGATATTTTTTAATAAACTACACATGTAATTTTATCATTAATCTCTATTTATAAAATTATACATGAATATTTTATCTGAAAAATTCTCTCATTTTTACTCTATATCAAACACACCCTTCATGTAAATAACCATAATATTTACAAGAAATTTATGTCATTGTAAATTAAATTTTAAATTAGGATCATTTATAAATTGATTGTTGGAAGAACACATTAACACTCTATGTATATAGGTTGATTTTTTAGATAATTTTGGAGGGCCATGGCCCCCATTGTCTTAAAGAAGATCCGCCTATGGATGTACCACTATATAGACTCATTCCCTTGCAAATAGTCAAACATGCTTCACCAAAACAAGTCCCAATTCAAAAACTTAAGCATCACCACATTTGTCTTTAGGAACTAGTTATGACACGAGAATATATATATATATGATAACGATTTTATATTTTCAAGGACTTAGTGTCAAAATTGCATGCATTGGTATATATAGCACCATTGATAAGACCAATTTAATTAATTAAGGATTTAGAAAATGAACCCAACTTCCCCACAAAAATCCTCCAGCATAAGATTGATAGAAAATTACTTGATGAAAGATGGCTGAATAAACCATAATTAAATTGCATGCACTGGGATATAGCACCATTGTTCATCAAACTCCCACACTTGCAATGCATGACACAATTAATGATGTGCACCCTACAAGGCCAAGAAGGAAACGGTTTACTTACATGGAATGTGTAATGCCTTACTCTGCACTCGACCAAAGCTGGAATAATGAAAGCAACGAGAAGTAGCACTCTAACCCAAGAATCCATTTTCACTCACTTTCTTGATTTTCTACACTCTCCCCTTCTTTCTCTCCCTTGTTAATTTGCCGTACAAACACAGTGCTTATGTTGCATTCATCGATGACTGGCCAACGCACACTTATATAGGCTCAAACCAAGCATTGCTACCACGTCGTTTTTGCTTGGTTAGGTGAGTGATGGATGCATTCTTGGAAATTAAGACTTATTAGGGGGTGAATAGGACATGATGTAACCATGTTAATTATCTCATGATATCTTGCATGTCACATAAAGTTGTACACAGTGGGAATCCATCCATATGTATTTTGGAGTTGAAGTTATTAATCTCCTTATAATTAGGCACATATATATTGTGTTAATTGCTATTTGCTACTAATTTCTTTGAGATTTTCCGATTGGTTGTGTTTTGACTATTAAATATCTCTCTGTCTTCCACTAAGTGTAAGCTACCAATTAAAGTTTAGTATAGTCTGGTAGTAACAGATTCAAAGACCAATTCATCATTTTGTGGTTGAAACAGTATTTCTACCTGCAATTCCGACCAATTAATTAGCACAAATTAATAAACTTGCATTATTTTTCTTTTCCGTTTTACGTACAAAAGAGGGCTGTGACATGGTTTAAGGAAACAATAGTAGGTGTAACATTACCAAAAATGCTCTTTTATTCTATCTTGAGATTGAAGAGTCACTTGAGCTAAGTTTCTTGCTGAACTTTATACATAAGATCTTTTACTTTCCTTATTGTTGTTGTTATTATTATTATTATTATACTTATCTCTCTTTCCGACCTTTAGTGAGATTCTCAAACTCAACTTTATTTGTAAAATTTGCTGAACATCCTAAAAGTTTATAAAATTACTATACCAACCTTACCTAAGTCTAAAATCATTACAACCCAGTTCCATTGCACATTGCACAATATATTAAGGAAGATCAACATCACTTGGACAATTAGAAAAATCCAAGTGAATTTCTTCACCAAATCTCTAGAGATTGGTGTAATTTTTTCTTATCATCACTGCCTTCTATTTAGCTTAATAGAATTGATCGTAAGAGAGTACCAATGAAAGTTGGGTCTAATGGAAAGCACTAGTCTCTGTATATGACGTATAATAGTTTAAATTTCTATCCGAAGAGGTGTCCAAATTTAGTATTTGATAATACTTCAAATAAAATTACTTCCACATGAGGAGTGGAATGCCCTGAGCTTTATCATGAGTCCAAGGTTGTGATTGAAGAGTAGTGTATACAATCCGTGCTTATTAAATCACTATTTCTGTTTCAGTGTACGTGCTGCAAAGCAATTATTAGTGGAAAACATAATCCAAAGTCATTAAACACGGCTGAGCTCAATGCACGGGCTATTAATGATAAGTTCAATGATTGAAGTGTTCATAATTACATTGATCTTTGTCTAAACATATAGACGGAAATTAAAAATCAATTTTGGGTCATTAATGAGATCATAATTACACCGTTTTATCTATCCCAAAAAAAAGAAGTTGCACCGTCTGCATAAAGATATAAAAGTACAAATTCTGTACCCAAAAAAAAAAGGTACAAATTATTCAGTTAAATATGTCGCATAGTGGGAGAGGCTAAGGAACTGGAAGCTGTATATGAGGATGCTTAGCTCACAAAATTAAGTATGGTTGAGAAATGGCTTTCAGTACTTCATCAGGTCATTGTAGCAACCCATAGAGGGTGTGTACATCATGATTTATTTGAAGCCAAGATTAAACCAACGTTGGGTAAGTAACAACTCTGTTGTCACCGTCCTTTCTCTGTTCTTGGTCTTCCAAATGTCCATCTAGATCTCTCTATTTGGTGGTAATAGACCTACTTATAAGTGACTTGCTAAAACCTTGACAATATTATTAGCAACATTGATTAAACAAGGTAAGCATAAAGTTTTAGTTTTGCAGTCAACTTTGTGATGAATGAGGCCACATCGTGCAGTTTATTAAATTGATTGATGGCGCGAAGGTGGCTACTTTTAATCTTTATAGACTGAAGTGGATTAAAGGCAAAGCATAAACAAACGAGTTGATAACCAGCATATGGAGGAAGACATTTTTCCTTTAACTTTTTTCATTCTTGTCACTTGTTTCAACTTGTACGATGATCAAATTTAGGTGTTGACTATACCAATAGCATAAAATAAGAAAAATAATAAATAAATAAAGATTAATGCTACACTCTAAAATAATCCTAATTTTTTTATATAGGACATAAAAGTATATATAGTTATTAAATAATTAAAGTAATATATACAATATACAGATCAATAAGTGTATGTCACATATATATCATTTAGAATTAGAGCAAAACAAGAACAAATATATTTAGTTTTAATTTGATAAATTATTATTATATAAACTTTTAACACAATTAATTTAGTATGTATTTTTTTTTAAAAGAAAATTTTATTCATTGATAACTCTAGTGGCACTTACAAATTGAAAAAAATATTTAAATCTAAATTGAGTAAGAAACAAATATATTCCACATTTGAAATTAATCAATATTTTGTGACTCTGTTCCTTGTCCGAATTGTGTCTTTTAGTATGTTTGGGTAGTTTTTTTTTTTCTTAAGTAAAAGCATAATCATTAGAAAAAGTAAAAGAAAAAAAAAGATTTTTTTGAGAACCTAAAATTTTTATATTCTGAAAAAGGATTTTTTTGTAATACAAAAAGAATGCTTAACAATAAATAAAATTTTTCTAATATTACATGTATGGACCCTGCACTGGCAACATTTTCCACACACAACACCAGGAACTCGCCCGTATCGTCCTCTCAAGGTGCATCTATTTTTCCAAGTAGATGTCTAATCCCATGTGCTGCTTATCGATCCTGTTGATCGATAAGAACTATCGGCTTAGTACTAGAACACAGTAGCTAAACTGGTAGCCTGGTTCATCCTTTTCGTTAATAGGCCCCAAAAGAATGCCTACCACTAGAGCGGGCTGCCGAGTCGTCGAATATTTCTTATACACAAGTCATAGAGATGTTAGTTTTATTGCTCACAATTCATGTACATATTGTTGATAAGTTGTGTTTATGTCCGGGCACTATTCTCAGGTTTGTCCCACTGGATTTACCGAGGATGTTTTGAGCAAGATCTGAAGAATAAAAGTCAGTATGCATTTGTGTTCTGCAATTTAATCTCAAGTATAATGTCGAATCACTATTGTTGCTTTAATACTTACTGTTTTAACATTTCGTTAATTATGAAATTAAATATTGAACTTCAATATCTGTCTCTCTAGAAAAAAGTTATCTAGGTCCAATGTATAAGCAAATGAAAACACAGATGATTTTATTGACTACATAAAGCAAAACATATATACATGAGTTTGTTGTTCTCAGATCCTAGACTTAAGGAACTGATACGATACACTCACATAACAAACCACAATCATAGGGATTTAGCTACAGGTGCTGATAACCAAAATACAATTTAAATTCAAACTAGATTGACTAAGTCTATGTTGCTTCTATACAATGCCTATAACCGTAATATTCATGAAATCCTCTATTGGCCCCAAAGGGTAAAGTGCAAATCCTCCCCAAGTAGTAAACCTTGAGAATCAAACTCAGAATCCTTAACAACGCGAGAGCCAGAAGTCGAATTAAACTTGCTTAGATAAAATTTCTAAGAATCAAGTATAAATTCGCATAGGATTGAAAGAAAAATAAGATTTTTTTACCTATATAAAATAAAGAAAATGATATATTATATATATATATCCCAGTTAAAAAGTATTATACATATGCTTTTTTTGAATTATATACAAATCGATTTAAATCAATTTTCAATTTGTTAACTAACAGCTTCAGAATCGATTACTATAGTGCATTAAAACATATCAGAAAAGTCAAAACCGTTAAACCGATTAATCTAAAAAAAACATGGATGCAACGTCCTTTTTTTTTTTTTGTTTGGGGTCATGGAAGACAGTGAAGAGGAGTAGGTGCATTTTTTTTATTTTGGGTCATGGAAGAGGAGTAGCATGGATGATGCTCTCTGTTCTGGATGGATATGAATATTGGGCCCAAGCCCAGCAGTCACCAAATGGCCCATTCCTTTAGACTCCAGGATTCGACAAAACTTTCCAGTATTCGACCAAAACAGTAGCACCACCAAACACATCCAAGACCACTCCCTCATGGTCACAGAAAACATCCGAAAAGAAAGGGAATGATATTTAATTTCAGATAAAACTTCCTGAGAAGAGCAATGTTGGAGAAAAATCAGTCCTCGTATTTGACTTTTATAATTCTTCAAGCTGGAAAACAATTCAATCTTTGGAGATTTTGAAGCCTGGAATTGAGTAAAGCAATGACTATTGAGTATCAAGTCCTATTGACTGAATGTAGCTATGCCCATATGGTTTGACAAATTACGCTGCAAACTTTCATCTTGATACTGTATAGTTAAATTATATGCACAAGAACCTGTCTTGAATATTTGAATCGGCGTTACTCCTCCTGGAATTTCAATGCAACAAACTTAATTAACATCAAGGACCCCATCAAATTCTCACATCATTTTCTTGGTTCCACTGTTTTCATTTCTGTCCTATAAAAAATAATTTTCCATCAACAGAAGCCACAGTGCACGTTGCGTCCACGGATTCCACGTTGTATACAAATTGGTTTGAACCGATTTGTGGCTTCCTGATAGTGCCTATCATGGTTCTAAAATCGATTTAAACTGATTATTGTCAGCATAGAATATCAGAACGAGTTAAAAATTGGTTAAAACTGATTTTTGACTCGCTTACATGTCTAATGCGCTACAGGTTCAGGAACTGTTGGTGACAAATGAAATCGGTTTAAACCAATTTGTATATAATTCAAAAAGATATATGTGTAATACTTTTTAAACCAGAATATATATATATATATATATATATATATATATATATAATATCATTTTCTTTATTTTATATAGATAAAAATCTCGAAAAATAAGGGTTAAGGTTAAACATTGCTTACCTAAGAAAATAAAGTATAAAGGGTTGAATAGGGGTCAAATGTAACAACCCGGAATTAGAAATTTAAACAGTCATACTTATGACGTATAAATTGATAACAATTGTTGCAAACAATGAAAATATTGCATACATAAGTTCCGAAATTAATAATAAAAGTCCAACATAGGGCAACCATAACTGCAAATAGATATATGAAATCCTATATCTATATATATATATATATGTACACCGAAACATCCTCTCCTCCTCCTTTTCTTCTCCATGGCCTAACAGGCCCTCGAGGTTGACCCCTCATCAGTGGCTTCCTCTCCTTCTCCAGCTTTGACACAAGGTGGATGGATCAAGACTTTGGGTCGTATTTCTTCCACGACCTCACTTCGCTAAAGTCCAAGCTAGGTGCTAGAGGATGCACCTAACCCATGACATTAGCGAACATCTTATCCATACCGCCCTGGGTTTCAGCCACAAGCTTGGGATAGTCATTCTATGATTTGGTTAGCTGGTCTCGAAGGTCAGCAACCTTCTTCTTAGACTCCTCAAGCTTGCAGGAGGCTTCACCGAGTTTGTCCTCAGACTCCTTCAAATCATCTTTTAACTTCTTCTCAGCAGCCTCTCTGTTCTTTTGAGCCTACTTTAAATTGCTCTCTCTAACTCTGCAACACAGAGCCCGGAAGCAACGATTTTTCCTTCCAGATCCTAGCTTTCTCTAGAGATGTATCCTTAGTCTCCTCTATTGCTCTCTTTTCCTTCAAGGACTGTCTTACCTCGAAAAGCTTCTTTTGCATGTACCCTATGACCTCGATACTTCGGATGAATGTCTTGAGGCATTGAGACACGGTGCTGAGTCGATCTCCTCAAGCTTCGCTTTGGCCTCGGAAGTCATAGTTTTTAGACCGGAAAATGGGGCCAGAGGAGTCAGAGGGAGGGAGAGGAGGCAGATGTCATCTGCGTAGAGGCGGCAGACTTGTCTTTCCAGAAGTTTTTGCAGCCTTCTCTTCTTCTTGTTCAAAGTAGCTTCCTCAGCAACATCCTTCGGCTCTTCAGGGATGACGACCAAAATGGTGGAAGAAGGAGGCTCCAAGGACGTGGAATGACAATAAGAACCTGAGCATCACTGGCTAGTATTTTTTAGAATTTGGCCAATTTGCTCTTCGTAGCCATGTTATTGTCAACATAATTCTCCGTTAGAAGAAAAAGAAAATTGATTAGTGTCATTATTAGAAGAAATTAGGACCTCAGTAATAAATGACAGAACCAATGCACACAAAGATACTTAAAATGCTTGAGCTCACTCCTCATCTCTCTCCACTATGGACTTGTGGTGTGGTTGTTTCTTCCCTCAAGTAACAACAAAGAAATCTAAAATGCCATTTTCAATAGAAGTGAGGTCTTTCTAGTCCACCTTGTACTCCTCGGCATCCCCTACCAATATATCTGAAGGGAAGGATGCCCCTCTTCCAGGTTCGTGAAAAATGGTTAAACCCCATGAGTAGGAAAAATTTAAAAGTATTGCCATTTGAACCCTTGATATGACGATTCATAGAGTTCAAACATCCTTTTATTCTGGTGAGTACAAAAGGATAGCCATCCTTGTTACACCGCACCACTCGGAACCAACAAGAAAAACAAATATAAGAAGAAGTTGGAAAATGAAATTGGAACCATATTCAAATCAAAGCCCAACAATTTGGGTGTAGTTAGGTGAGAGCCGCTTTAAGCCTCCTGAGAACATACCTTTGGAATTCAGAAAACGGAATCTAGACTCTAGGCGTGTGAAAAGATCATGTACATCCACAGGAAGTGGTTCGAGCTCTGGCTAATGAAGCACACCCGTTCATCAGGTGCGGCAACTTCAAGAATGAATTTGTCATCTCACATAATTGAGGAAGCTGTTTTTCCTTGATTATAGAGGGAATCGGCAACACCTCCTCATCTATCTATTAGTAGAAACCTCATTGGACCGGATCTAGGACTAGGGAAACCTTGTAGTTCGAGAATGTCTTCCTCTTGCTCATATCGGATATCGAAAAACTAGAAGTATCCTACTAGGGGAAAGCACCTCTTTGTTCGGATTAATTACCCTAGACTTTTAGAATCATTTCTAAGTACAAATAAAGCCTATGAATATCAAACTGCTATGGTGGTTCATGGAACACTCTCCCAAGTATAACATCATCTTTAAACCATGATATTAGACTCAAGAATTGTTATTTATAAATTAGCAGAATCATTTTAAATATCTATAGCAAAGTATAAATAGTGCAATAACTAATTCATAATTCTATTAAAATATATAATAAAGAAATAAATATTTATTGAATGTAAGTCAAATGCAAGAGGAAGTTCTTCTATGAGTTTTATCTGCATTACTATTCTTCTCATATATTTACAAACATATACATATTTACAAACATATACACACCTAACAAAATAAAATTTATCAGGGACTTAAGTATTGAGCTTCCATAGTAACTGTATCATTAGTCTCTTAAGCAATCTAGAGACACAAAAATACAAATAAACATAGGGTGAGAATTATGAAATTTTTAGTAAGGCATCCCCAAAATACACAATAAAATCTACGTCATTGTCATCATCCCAGCCACTTTGGTTGTTAAGAAAATGTGATCATACAACACATATCAAAGGTTCATTTTAAAGTTCTAAAATCATCCTTTAGAAAAAAGTTTCTTTTATCATTCAATCATTTAATATATATATACATCATAATGATCAAGTTCATAATAAATCATCTTAGACAAATAATTCAATATAACATGAATATGCACATGGTAAATGCAGTTATCTTTAATGAAATTATCTTTAAGTGCCCTTGATATGTGAAGGAGATCTCATATACATCATGCTTATCTTTACGTGCCCTTGGTATATTGAAGGAGATCTTATATCTTTCTTATCTTTATAAAGCCTCTAAATTAGTAACAAAAATCATGTAATTTGAGCTATTTGCTTGAAATCTGAGTTTCAACAACCTAGTTCACAACTTCTTTTAACAAAAAAAGTTTTCTAACGCATCAAATCATTCCACCCATTAAATCACATCAATATCTATGTATGAATAACCAATAAAACCTAAAATTTCAGGCTCAATCAATCCTAACAATTTTAGAACTAGTTTTGCAAAGAAATAGGTTAAAGAAACCCTACTTGTCACTTATGTGATCTTGCTCTTGTCTTGGCTTTCTCCAAGGGCTCCTACACCTAATTTTTGACTTCAACCACTCAAACCCTCCTCCAAGGCAATAAGAACAACAACCACAATTGTTGGTGAGGTGAGGTGAGAATTCTCTATTAGTGTTTGATTTAGGACTTACAAGAGGTATTATGTAGTTTGTGCTTTGATTTTGGAAATTTGATGTTGCAACTTAGGGTTCTAGCTAGGTTTTGGGGTTTGATAAAGAAAAAGATGAATATGGATGTAAGGAGGAGGTCTTGGCCGAATTTGGCAAGAAAAGGATGCAAAATGTTGATTTTGTGTCATTTATTACATGTTGTGTTGTTTTATTTTCTATCACAAAAATTATTTCCTTGAAATAAAAATAATAATTTTGTGTGGCTTCTAATAATACTTACCTTAAGACAATGGTGTGGCTAATTGCTAGCCACACACTTGTCAAGTGAGGTGGCAAACTTGTATGCAAGTTTTGTATGGTGTAAAAAACTACACATCAAAATATTATGAAACGGATAAAATACCATACCTAAAAATAGATATTGCTCGAAATTGAATTTTGGTCTAAAATTTTCATTTACAACCATTTCTAATCTTAATCCTATCTTTTCTCAGTCCTAGGCAACTTTAGTGTCGGTTCTAGGGTTTCAGTGGTCCCCAGGGCTGAGGTCAAGGCTACTATTCACATTTTTTTCCAACGTTCTTATTATGACTAATTCTATAATAAAATTCTTATTAATAAAGTTCAAATAAAATTTTTGAAATAAATTTCAAAGTGTTCAAATACCAACCTCATTAAAAAAAATCCCCTCAAAATTCATTTGACACTAATTTAGAAAGTAGCTTACACAAATCAAGCAAACAATTCACACTCAATCAAGCAAAAGGTATCAATTGGATCCTATAACATAGTAAAAGCGTTTCTAGCTCGTCAGATCTTCGGGTGGTGATATCCCCTTAGCTAGTCTAGTGTTGTGGCCTCGCAGTTGATTTCGATACGTCTCCTAGACACTCCATGATCTTATGTCTTAGTTTTCCACGGTAGCATATGTATTGCCTAGCCAAACAAGGTCTACTCCCATGATCCTTTCCATATCTTGGACATCATCTCACAAGTTGACTTTTGTTGTTGTTCATCTTCATATTAGTAAAGTTCAAATAAAATTTTTAAAAATAAATTTTGGGTGTTGGTTTGCAACCAAAGGCCGTATGCGGTGGAATGGTGGAAAATAAAGGGAGCAAAATAGGATAATGAAATATTTCGCCCTCGAGATGACCCAAATATGCATAACCGGTAAATCATGATAACCATTTGGCAAGTATATCAAATCGTTTAAGTAGTAATCACGAGAATGGATATCATTCCCACGGGATTAATGCTACTAATTAATACGTCACTTGTTTTACATCTAATTAAAAACTTGATAACCATTTGGAAAGTATACCAAATCATTTAAGTAGTAACCACGCGAGTGGGAAGTATTTCGAGGACTAATGCTATTAATCAATATGTCACTAGTTTTACGTCTAATTAGACTAAAATAAAGCAAGGTGATTTGGATTGAAGGTAGCTCTAACAATAAATCTTATTGATAATTAGTAAAGGATAACTATCAAGGAAGCAAATCAAATTATAGCATGAGTTAATTAACAACAATACTAAAAACACTAGAGGTTTGGGGTTTGTCAAATTTTTTTGAAAAGTTGAATACTTTCTTAATGTTGATTTGGGAATTGAAAACTTAATCAAGGTTTTTTAGTTAATGACTCCCAATTCCTCAGTAAGTCAATTCTTCTCTTTCCATATCAACATGTCAATTCCTTAACTATGCTTCTACAAAAGAAATATAAAGCACAATATTTCCAATCCACAATTCACATAATCCCCAATTTTATTCCTAAAGATTGAGAATCAAGAGGTTCATTCTAGAGATAGTTCATACATAATTTTCCCAAATCATGCAAGAACCTTAACACAATCCATGAGAATCAAATTCACAAATTACAATCCATGAGAGTCCAATTCACAAATCAACAAATAAACAAGTAATGAACCTTTAAATTGTCAATCCCAAATGCAAAGTATCAAGAAACCATCCACATTTCATAGCAATTATACAATATCCCTACTCTAGCTATAAATTAGCTCCTCATGACAAAAACAATAGAAAAGCAAAAGACGAAGAAGAGGCCATGAAACCCAAAGTCTTGAAGTGATGGATTTCTCCAATCTTTTCTGCTTCTCGTGCTCCTATTCCTCTTTAGCCACCAAAAGCTCTTTTCTCAGCTCTCTGCTATCTCTGTTTTTGTTCATCTCTCTTTTTTTCCTCCAAAAACCTAATAAAATCTTGTTTCTATAGTTCAACAGGCACAAAAATACGTAAAACATAGTCATGGGCACCTAGGTGCTAGGAACCCATCTGATAGCAAGCTAACATCACTATATGGGCGTTGGGGTGCTAGGTTCTCTTGAAAACTTCCTTCTACTAGCACTGGCTAGTTCTGGTGCTTTTTGCTCCCTTTTGCTTACTTATCCCCTGACCTGAAATTAAAATAGAAAACTATACTAAGACCAAACTAAACTTTAAAACATATTAGACCAACCACAAAACATATTTACACACTTAAAAAACTAACGAAAGACGCTTATCCAAGGTTAAAGTTTTACAAAACTAGGTACTTTCAACTCTTAAACTTGCATAAAATGATGGAATATTTCACACTCTACCGCGCCATTTCGCACTATGCCATCAAGTTAGTGTTTCTATGCTTCCTATAACAAACCTGATTTATCATATGATAGTTTTATATAAATAAAAATTAAGGCTTTTTTTTATAAATTATATATTTTTAAGTACTATTTTGCAAAATTGAACATTAACATAAAAATGCACGATTACATATCATTATCGTAAATCCACATAAATATTTTTATTTGTCCATGTATAAAAGGGTTTTGAAACCCAAAGTTATGTAACGATTCTATAGATTATAATTTGAAAAAAAAATTAAATACTCCCTCCATCCTTAAATATATAATTATCCAGTTACAAAAGCTCATTGGAATTAAGAAAATGATTGGTAAAAATCAATGTTAGTATAAAAATTAGGAATAATTTATTAAATTGTCCTTGTTTCTTTTCAATACTCTAAATTCCCTTTCCTTCCTTACTAATGAGTTAATAATATTTAATAAGAATATTATTAATAAAAAATAATTAATTGAAAGAAATTGAAATAAAAAATAATTATCTACGCTAGACTAAGAAATCAAGAAGCAAAAAGAAATTGAAAGAAATATTTAGAAACTATCTAAGTTAGAACCTTCTAGCTCTTGTAAGCCATCTACATTGCAAGGCTATAAATATGCCTTGTGTGCTTGTGTAATGTGTGCTTCAGTAGAGTGAAAAGCACGTGAGTGAAGTGCTCCGTGGAGTGGAGTTGTGAGGTATAGAGTGCCACTATATTGAGAGTGTCTTGTAAAGTATAATGCATGGTCACAGTGTGTGCAAAAGTGAAAGTGAGTGATGTTATTAGTGTGTGCCGTGAGTATAAAAGTGAGATAGTCCAAGTGAGTTTTCTGGTGTGCATAGTCATAGTGTAGTGCACAAGTGGTCTTATGTCATTATAACTAAATAAAGTATTAATATTTATAAAGAGTTTGTGCCTCCTTGCTCAACAGAATTGTGGTCATCTCCACTATTTTTTCTGGCTGTTGGCTGTGTTAAGTGTGTGTTAAATTTAGGAGTTTATGTTCTAGTGGCTACGTGGTACTCATATAAGAAAGTAGTGGTACCTGACCAATGATAACATTCATGGGAAATTCTTGCTTTGAATGAATGTACGTTGTCAGCTATACACAACAATGCATCAAAATCAATATAGATTAGCAATTAAGATTGCATGTTAAGTTCTAGGAGCAAAAAAGTGCTAGTAAAACTAAATGGATCATGCTTATTGGTTTAAATTTTCTTAAGAATGATTTGAGATATTATGAGAACCAATTGTTTGTTCTTTATTATTATTATTATTATTATTATTATTTAATTGACTTCCTATGTCCTGCATTTTGAGAGTCATAAATCAACAGTGAATCAATACTCTATCTATGATTGAATTCATAAATTTAAAGAAGGATTGGCAACGACTAATATTGATATTGCATACGTCTCCACAACTACTTGCGGCTGCACTAACCTTTTTTTTTTTGGCAATTTTTCACAATTCTAGCAATTCCCAAGCATCCACAACTGCACTTTAAATTTATAACTACTTGTGAACTTTTTGGCACATCCGAACGGAAGAGAAAGACTGATATAAAACAGAGTTAATGCATTTTAGTCCCAGAATTTATATCCATAAGTCAATTTAGTCAAATTAGTCTTTACATTATAATATGAGTCAAGTTGGTCCTTCAATCCATTGTTATTTAACATTCCGTTAATTAATTTATGATATATAACGTTAAGTGATTATTTGGCATACTATGCATGTGTTATCTGAATTAGAATAAAGTTTAAAATAGTTTATTTTGATGTCTGAAATTACATAAAATCAATCATTTCAATCTTCTTTCCAAGTGATAAGATGATTCATTTTGTGCAAGTTTAGACATCAAGATGAATTATTTTAAAATCCATTATATTTTATATGACACATGGTATCAATGTATCACCTAACGTTACACACATCATAATTAACTGATAAATGTTAAATAAAAGCATAACGATGACTAACTTGAACTAATGTTTTGCAATCTCAAGAACTAATTTGACTTCATTTTAAAATTCATAGACTAAAATAACTAGCAAATATAAAATCATAAATTAAAATTAACATTAACTCTACAAATTAAACTCTACACCCGGAGTGTGGATAATCCTGTTGGAGGCGCTAAGAAGGTCAGAAACATAGCATTTGATGTTCCCTGTATTTTGCCAACAAGTCTGCACATATATTTGCCGCTCTTAGCACATGACAAAGTGAAATTTTCCAGTGGCCCAGCATATGGTTCCTTAAGTCTTACACCAGACTCTCTTATGGATGAAAAATCTCGATCACCTTCCTCTATTGGATGTGTTCAATTGGGTGAAAATTCATAGAATTTTTTTATGGATGAGCTCTCATAGTCATAAAAATTTCCACCACATTTTTATGGATTGCCCTGCCCTAGAGATCTTCCGCCAGTGCCTGATGGTTGCTCTGGAACTGAGACCTACCCTTCTTCCATGCATGCAATATTTGTCATTTTGTCTCTTATGCTGGGGATGAGGGATCCTATGTATCACAAAACAATATGTACTCATGACTTGGACACCATAACCATGTAATCCATGAATGATTTTTATGTAATTTTTTAAATAATTGTTATAAGAGGAGTTTAACTTTTTCACACTGATAATATCATTCAATTAAGTTTTTTTATTTGTATGACTGATTAAGTAGTAGTTATAAAACTTAATCATTATTATTGATGTGGGAATACATGATTGAATGACGTGAAAAACTTTACACTGTCAATATATAAATATTAAGCTCTAAAGATAATATATTCTTAATAATGTAATACTATAATATTAAATGATAATATAATAATTGTTCATGCAAATAATTTATCAAAAACAATTTAAAAAAGTTTACATATATATATATATATATATATATATATATATGTGTGTGTGTGTGTGTGTGTGTATTAAAAGAGATTAATTGGCATGTACATGTAAAATTGTTTAAGGGTCATCCAATTAAAATATTTCGTTTGGAATAATTTCTTAAGTAGTAAATATAAAAGTAAATTATCATAACTTATGTGACAATACATAATTAGATAATTATGTAAAAAAAATTTCACTTTTAGTGCATGATAATTAAATCCATATTAAAATCAAACTTGTTAGTCAAGTTGAAACAATTAAACACGTGAAAATTTTTTGATAAGTGATTAATTGGTATGTATTAATGATATAAATTCATTTCACACCAGCAACCAATTAAATAATAAGATTAATTGGTATGTTGTGACTATCTAAATCAAATTAAATATCTCATTGTAACCAAAAAAGAAAAAAATGAATATCTCATAATCAAACTTAAAAGTGAAGTAACGAGTTGTTTGGTTTACAAAGAAATTTGACCACGTCAAAGTTTAAATTTGCTGCAAGCAAAACGGAAATTCCAATAAACAAAAATGTGCAAAACTTCAATCAACGGCGCTCCAAAATGGTTGTCGCTTTCAGCGGTTGACTCAAAAGCAAGGATGCTACCAGCATTCAACGTTTACAAATTAGTGGCTATTACTGATGACTTTTTTCTGTTTTTATTTTCAAAAATATTTCATTGCCAAAAAACTACAAACTCTTTCCTAAAAGAAGAATTAGGAATCTTTTAATAACGGTTCAGAATAATTTTCATTGAAGAGGGAAAGCTTGTCCACTGGTTTTATTAATAAAAACTCTATGAAAGATTTAATTTTAATATATTATTAATTATCTTTTTCATATCATTAAAATATTTTAACTCAATAATTATTTTAAAAGGCATATAAATAATTTTATATAATTAATTAAAAATTTAATTTCTATGTACTGATATAATGTCAAATAATTTTATATTATTATCCAATAAGAAAGTATCAAACTATGATGAGTAGTTATCATATGGGTGATTATCTAACATGAATGCATGATTTGATAGTTCTTAAATTGATTGTCGGTGTATAAAAATTAAATTTATTAATTAAAAATATAATTATTTTGAAAATGTCAAAATTAACCTTTTCTATACTTTTGTGTCCGAAAAGCTGTTCCCATAAATACTTTCCTTTAAATTCTTAAATTCTCTAATTTTCAACAGATTTGAAAACCCTATAGATTAGGAATTTCATTTTCCTATGTATTTTGTCCATAAAGTGATCTCTATACAATGATGCCAACAGAACTGTCCACATACAAAAGATTCATATAATCTTTTTCCTTTCTGTTGGTGGAAAGAGAAAGACAGAACTTTACATGATTTGTTCTCTTGGCGAAAAAGTCATTACAAATTTGAAAATTAAGCATATATTTTTGCCTGGAAATCCCAAAATTTTTATTTATTCTTAAATTGTCTGTTATTTTATTTTTGGAAACTTCGGGCCCCGAGATATATTTTTTTAATAAAATTGCCTTTCTTTAATTCATGTCCATCACCTAATTTAATGATAATCCTTTTGTCTTTGGAAAATGATGACAATGTGTCAATGTTGTTAATGGGAACTTGATTCACACTCGCACGTTGTACTGTTAAATGTCTTGTTCTTACAATAATATTAAAAGATAATGATATTTGAACGTTTAAAATTGGATCCAAGGATAAAAAAGATGGATAAGTGAAGATGAACAAGGAACACAATCTCATCTACGATATATTTAGTTGAGGAGTAAAATGAAATAAAATTTTCTTAAATAAGCTTTATATATAATTTAACACATAATATTCATCTATAAAAATTTCACCGCATTTTACCTCCTATTAACATTTAACAAACAAAGAAAAAGGGAAATGAAGAAGACTATTTTGGAACTGAAAAATGTGTAAATGAATTTATTACTTTAACTGTTACGATAACAGTTATAAATGATGATAAAATAAATATCCAAATGAAACACTTATTTTGGACCCAAAAAAGCATGATTGAATATGAAATTGTCTTATGCTTGAAAACATTGCTAATTAAATCGTTTTATACATAAAAACATTTTTTTTGTTTAAAAACATAGGGACAATACAATATATACATGGTAAAAGATATTATGTCCCAGGTCTACGCAAGCACCATATCATTGTGAGGACACATTGCAAAATAATAAATATGTACATAGAGGTATTATTGAAAGAAAAAATATTAAATTTCTATTTTGTATCTTGTTCCACTTTTAAGGTACATAAATTTTACGAATTTCTATCTCTACCTATTCTATCACCAAACATCTTTTTGTCTCTATTATTTTTATATTTCCTATTCTGACCTACTACCAAATGCCACCTAAAAGTCAAACTTTTTCTTCCTGATATGATAACATTTGATTTGGTAAGCACAAAAAGAAATTTATAATATTAATATATTAAAATTAAATTTATAATATATTATAATTGATATTTTTTTCAAATTTAGTTACTATACAATTGCCTCTGTTCGACAATATTAATTACCTTGGTAAACTAAGAGAAATTAGTATATTAAGATGTTAATGTATTTGAGAATAAAAATTGAGAGAAATTGATATATTAAGATGCTAATGTATCTAGCTAGATTTGTTGACAGATACATTTATACCTTAATGTACCAATTTTTTATAGTTCCCAAGCTGATTAATATTGTTGGACAGAGGGGTATATGTATAAAAAAAGTTCATTATTAAATGTTAATTATTTTTTGAAAATACACAGTGAACAGCTGGTCGCCAAATAAAGAAGAAAAAGCCCAATAAAAAGCACACTAAAAATAAGGCAGTTTTATTATCACCAGATTTAATTACTTTGAATTGAAGGGCATAGCTGCAAAATCACATACATTTTCTGTGCCTATATAAAACTCCGCCAAGGAAACAAGACAGCGAGAGTACGAGGAAGTGAATCAGAGTAACAAAAAATAAGAAAAAGAGAAGTCTCATTCTGCTCCGTAGATTCCCATGTGCTTCTCTTCTCTTCTCTTCTCGTGTCACCGTAAAGACCAATAGGAACACACGTAAGGTTCGTAAGTTTCATAGTTTTTTTTTTTCTTTGTTCACAACACCGCTTCACCACAAATAAAAACAAAAAACACCAAACAAGGCACGTGCTCTCTCCCTTCTCTCTTCTGAGGCAACAAAGCATCTCAACCTTCATTGTTTGTGTTACTGTCCTTGGTTCTATCAACATTATCTTCATCTGCATAGTTTTTATTTTATTTATTTATTTATTTTATTGTTCTAGAATTTTGTTTGGTGTTGGTCTCCTTGAATTTCGCTATGCCAATGAATTATAAGCTATGTTGCACTGATCCTATATCCGATACTATTCGTATCCAGTATGGGTATATATGTCGATTGTTCTTAAAGTATTTGTGCATCATATAGGCTTTCAGATAATCTGGGTTTCACTTTGCAGCTGCAGATATTATATGGTGTATTTTATATGTATATATTTTGTTTGTATTCTTTTCAATATAACTTTGTTTAGTATTCCTTTTTACGAGTACGGTCCGCAAACATTTGTGACCTTTGTCTTTTTTTTGATATTTGAAAATCATGCGTCCCAAGAATCTTTATGATGATTGAGTGATTCCCACAACTTGTTCTACCTTTTTTTTTTAATTTTTAGACGCTTATTCTACCTTTTTAATCATTGGAGAAGAAAAAAAAATTGTCACATCATGGCCATGGCAAAAGCCCACTAATGCAATGCTAGATTTGGTTGAATATTTTTGTATGCTTTTTGGACTTTTTCCCCTCTCCTGTATAGTATTTTTGTTAATTATATTGCAAAAGTGGCTTTTTGATTCCATATGTATAGGTTTCTTTTGTTTCTGACTTGTGCTGCTATCATGAGTGAGGTTGGCTTGTATTTTGGGTGCTTGTGATGTCATCACACCCATTATGCGGCTGGAATGTTCTATTTTGGTTTATGATTTAGGATATCTCAAATGTTTACCACATACCATACTAGTATTGATTGAAGTTTGCATTGAGGGGATCATTGCCATTTCACCCGATAATGTAAAATTCCATTACTGGTTTTTCAATTTGTGACTATGAAGCATGGGTAAGGGAGTTTCAAAAGTACCCGTGTGTACTTTCTAAGTACGGGTATGTGTATACTTGGGTACATATCCGATGACTCCATTTTTGAAAAAAAATTGGGCACACCCAAGATACGCGTACCCAATGTTAGGTACCAGTTTAATAAATTTTTGTATTCTTTTTGTATTTTTTCCCTTTTTTCCTTCTTGTATTTCAATTCTATTTAGCCCTAACATTTTCCCACCCAAATTTATTTTTTAAGAAAATTTGGAATGTAATATTGAATGATTTTGATCAATTTTATGTTTAAATTTTAGTTTTCAATGCAAGAAATTTATAAAATTTTTATATTTTTTTTATATATCAGACATACCCGTCCACTTTTTCAAAATTTTCGTGCCTCATACTTGTATTCGTACCGGGTACGGGTATGGGTACCTACTCGTACCTATGCAACATAATTCTGGGAATAGCTAGCTGTGTTTCCTGTTTCCTTTCTAGTGAAAGTAATATGAAATTGATGTAGTTTCTTTCTATAGTGCTCATGGTATTGTGAATCATAGTGTAAAATTCCATTTAGAATTGTTCAATTCCACTATTGATTTTATAAAACTGTGAAGAGTTTTGCATTTCCTGATTTCTTTCTAGTGTAAGTAATATCAAATTGATGGGGTTTCTCAACTTATGGTGTAATGGTTCTCTGTTGTATTCCTGTAGGACAAATATAGTTCTGTTGTTGTTTTGGCCATTACCTATTTCACATGATAAGACCAACAGTGGTAAAATCCAAGTGTTTCCAACTATACATGCTTTCCAAGAATTGTGGTTTGGGATTCATGAGATCAGAAATTCATTATCTTGCTCCACATACATACTTTATAAGAAAACTTCAAAATTAAGCACTTGAAAATCCATAATATCAACTTTGTTAATTTTCCTGTATGGTTTGCTCACAATGATTTAACTCGAATCTCTGATTATCTGTTTCTTATTTCAGAAACCTACAAACTGACCTTTGCAGGTAACAAAGATAACAAGAACCTGCTAGTAAGAAATCTGCGGTGATACTATGGCAGGGGCAACAAAAACACATGATGAGGAGGAAGATAGCTTGTATACAGAAGATGGGACACTTGACATTCGCAAAAAACCTGCCAACAAGAAAAAGACAGGAAATTGGAAGGCATGCCGCTTTATTCTTGGTATTGGATCCTCTTTCTCTCTCATTGAGTTATAATCTTTCCATACCATCTCTGAAATGTATTCCTGCATTAGAGTTTGATGAACCTAAGATACTGAAAAGAAAATAATAATAATGCAGGAAACGAATGTTGTGAAAGATTGGCATACTATGGCATGAGTACAAATCTAGTGAACTATCTCCAGGACCGTTTCCACCAAGGAAATGCAACTGCTGCAAATAATGTCACAACCTGGTCTGGGACATGCTACCTCACACCATTGCTTGGAGCCTTCTTAGCTGATTCATACATGGGGAGATACTGGACAATTGCCAGCTTCTCAACTATTTATGTCATTGTAAGAGAAAATTTCTTCTTTTGTTGAAGTCCATGTTATGATAGTTGCAAGGTCAATAATTTGGTTAGCCAATTAAGTTTTTTCCCCAAACTGTTGTTGCTGTTTGTCTTTACTTAATTACTCTCTTTCAAGGATAATCCAAAACTAGCTTAAAACTTATGCTAGCCTTTGTTCTGTTTAGTTGTTCTTAGTTGTTGATTGCCTTTCATAATTGTGTTGCTTTCTACTCGAAAACAATGCCTCTCTGATTTGCTTCTTTCCATTTCCTATACCTGACTCTGTGATGTTTATTCTGGTTATTTCATGATAATTGCAGCTGTTTTTCTTGCGATTTCCTATTGAGTCTTTCATAGTTAAGACCAGAACCTATCAGTTTCAGAATCTTCATATCATCAATGAAATTGTAAACTAGTAGGAGTGTATGCCCTGTTAATGGAGGATGTTTAATTGTTTATTTACTTTTCAGGGAATGTCACTGTTAACATTGTCTGCCGTTGCGCCTGGACTAAAGCCTTCATGTGATGCTAATGGCTGCCATCCAACATCGGGGCAAACTGCAGCTTGCTTTATAGCACTCTACTTGATTGCTCTTGGAACTGGTGGTATCAAACCATGTGTCTCATCTTTTGGTGCTGACCAATTTGATGAAAATGATGAAGATGAGAGGAAAAAGAAGAGCTCATTCTTCAATTGGTTTTACTTCTCAATTAATATCGGTGCGCTTATTGCTTCCTCAGTGTTAGTTTGGATACAAATGAATGTGGGCTGGGGATGGGGTTTTGGAGTCCCTGCAGTTGCTATGATCATTGCAATTATATTTTTCTTCATTGGTAGTCAATGGTACAGACTTCAAATTCCTGGCGGCAGTCCCCTTACTAGGATCTGCCAAGTCATAGTTGCAGCCTCAAGGAAATTTAGACTAGGAGTGCCAGATGATAAGTCTCTTCTTTATGAGACTGCAGATGCAGAATCTGCTATCAAAGGGAGCCGCAAACTTGAACACACAAACGAACTCAAGTGAGTTATTAGAACCATGTTTGAATTAGTTGTTATAAACATCAATGACAAAATGAAATCTTCATGCACTATTCTAATTCAAGTGTATGTGGATAGTCAGTCAAATGAAAAGAACTTTAGTGCTTATTTCCTTATGACAATTTATATTAGGCGGTTTAAAAGCGGTTGCTAGCTCCTTCTTTTCATATTTTACACTTCATCATAGAGCATCTTCTGGTTATACTTTCATTAAAGTTTGGTTTACATTTTTTTGTTTTTTCTAAATACTTATTCCAGGTGTTTGGATAAGGCAGCAGTACAGACAGAATCTGACCTCAAAAAGGATTTGCCGAACCCATGGAGGCTCTGCACAGTAACACAAGTTGAGGAGCTCAAGTCCGTGATCCGATTGCTACCAGTTTGGGCGTCACTGATTGCTTTTGCTACTGTGTACAGTCAAATGAACACAATGTTTGTTTTACAAGGCAACACAATGGACCAGCACATTGGCCCTCACTTCCAAATTCCATCAGCATCCCTCTCCCTTTTTGACACTCTCAGCGTCATCTTCTGGGCTCCGGTTTATGACCGCATCATTGTCCCATACGCAAGGAAGTTCACCGGACATGAGCAAGGATTCACGCAACTCCAACGGATAGGCATTGGCCTTGTCATCTCCATATTTTCCATGATCGTCGCTGGGATTTTAGAGGTTGTTCGCCTAGACATAGTTCGAAAAACAACTACTATGATCTCAAAACCATCCCCTTGTCAATCTTCTGGCAAGTGCCGCAGTACTTCCTTGTGGGAGCAGCAGAAGTTTTTACTAACATTGGTCAGATGGAGTTCTTCTATGGCCAAGCACCTGATGCTATGAGGAGCCTGTGTGCGGCACTCTCCCTCACAACTAATGCCTTGGGAAATTATGTTAGCACTCTTCTTGTTATCATTGTAACAAAAGTCACCACAAGGCATGGAAGGCTTGGTTGGATACCAGACAATCTGAATAGGGGCCATCTTGACTACTTCTACTGGCTTTTGACCATCCTCAGCTTGCTCAACTTTGTTGTATATCTTTGGATTGCAAAGAGGTTCACATACAAAAAGGTGACGGCAAATACTCATTGAGTGGTGGCATGATGTCTCAAGACTTTATTTGCTCTACAATTGTAATATACTTTTAGTTAGTCTTTTGGTCCATTTGGGTGTTGCAATTTGAATCTTTTCTGCTGATATTTATTTGTGCAGATGCTACCTGTAGTTTGATGTTTTTAGTTAAAAGATTGTTCTGTTCATGTTTCTTTGGAGTGTTTCAACCTTACCCTCTACCAGACACAAATTTACCCCTAGAACTCACCCTTGTGTCTTCATTGGGTATCCAAAAGGTTACAGGGTTTCAAAGTCTACAATCTTTTGACAAATAGTTTCCAAATCTCTAGAGATATTGTTTTCCATGAGAACATTTTTCCTTTTCATTTTGAAGCATATGATAATCCTGCCACTGATCCTTTTTCTACTCCTGTCATTCCCTTATTGTCACCATCTTTTAACTTACCTAATATAACCAACCAAAATATGACTGATCAACTTGTTGCACCAACACCTAACATACTAAATAATGCTGAATCTACCATCCAAACACCCGAATCAACTAGATTCGACCACAACCACCAAAGTTCTATCCCTAAACCTATCATACCTACAGCTAACCCTCAACTAGCTCTTGACCCTAACACAGGGAAGTCATCAAGAATTACAAGATCCCTGCCTATCTAAAAGATTTTGAGTGCAGCAACTCTATCAGGTATCCTATTTCCAATCATGTTTCTTATCAAAATTTAAGTACCCAATTCCAAATTATGTCCTAAATTCCACCAGTGTGTTTGAGCCTCAATTTTTTCATCAAGCAAACAAACACCCTGAGTGGCCAAAGGCAATGAAAGAGGAATTTGTCACAACCCAGCTTAGGCCATGAGGCGCATGGGAATACCTTCCAAGCAAGCCTTAACATACCAAATTTTCTAGGAAAACGGGCAAAGTTTCCTTTGTTTTTCGATCATTCCCAAGTAAAATATAATATATAATATTCAGTTAAATCAGACATATGAACATCAAACATTCTTAGAATGCGCCTTCCAGTATATATATCTAAACTTAGTTTACAAATCCTTTCTAAAATATAGTCTATACATATCTAAATCTTAACTATGCATGCTTAAGCACCAATATATACATAAAAACAAAACTAATCCGAGGAGACATGCCTGTGACATATGGAGCATTAACAGTTCTAACGAGTAAAACTCAACAAAAATAGGTTCTAGTGTACCAAAAAGCCTTCTCAAGAAGGTTCACAAACTTAGACAATCGGCTACTAAGAGTCGTGGATTGGAACCTGAAATTACACCTATATTGGAAAAGAGAGAAACAACGGAGTGAGTTTTTGACTAAGTGGTAGATAGAATATCTATAACCCACATGAGACAATATATAATACATAAATAGAATAATAATAGCCTCATAGTTCATATAAATTCAACAAATTCTTTTACTTGAAAACAACCACTTTATATAAAATAATAGGGAATCATCAAATTAAGATAAAGAAGGATTCACACTAGGCAGCCATTCCTTCGTGTGATCCTGAAGAGAATGGTCCTACCCATGCGAGTAGCCATAGAACAGAAGGATCCATGTATGGTCCTAAAATTATAGTCAAGGTGCACCAAGGCTAACGCTACTGTCGCTAGCTCAGGATCTTGTCAGAAATTCTTCCCAAAACATACAATTACTTTATAGAAATCAATAAAAAGGGGCCAGGCCCACCATCCATAAATCATTTCTCAAATCCACATAGGGCCGATAGCTTTCAATTAGTTCAATCCATGAAATTTAATATTTCTTTATTAAATTTCCAAGTCATATCATATTGTCTCATGTGTAAATTTTCGAATAAAATATAAACTATTTACATTAAATATATTTTCACCAAAAATGTATATAACATAGCCAAATAATTATTTATTAGCCTCTAATTTACTAAAATATATTTTTAACTAATTCAGAATAATTAAAAACAATTATAGACATAATGTCTACTCACAAACTATTTCAAGAATTGAATATCAACTTCCAAGTGCCACCAATCCAACAGTTAACGCTCAATTGCTCTATAACTTTAGAAACAATATAAATAAAATATTAGTAATTAAACAATAATACCAATTTACACAATTTACCCCAAATCACTAAAATCCCTAATTTATAGAATAAAAAAAATTCTAATATTAATCCTAAATTAACTAGAAAATTTAATAAATAAAATAAACGAGTAGAGGCTTATTTACCATCTAAAAACAGAATTAGTGAAGAAATTCACTCAAATTTCTTGTAAAAACTTCAAGTTCTCTAATGGATTTTAGAGAGAAAATAGAGGTAGAGGAGAAAAAAAAATGGTAGAAATAATGAAAAGGAAGAGGAGATGATAATTATGGAGGTGATAATGATATTTTTTTCTGAAAAATAAAAAAGAAAAAGAAAAGGAAAAGAAGAAGTAGAAGACGGAGAGAAAGAAGCGAAGAAGAAGGAAGAAAGGAAAAAGAAGAGAGTGAGAAAGAGAGAGTCACGGGATGGGGAAGGGAAGAAGGGAAAAAGAAAAGAAAAAGAAAAGAGGGACCACTATGGTAGTCTATACCATTTAAGGTGCACGGTGGTCCTCACTTCAAATTTTTTTTTTCCGAATATCACAGAATTAGATGCAATGCACAATAACAATATCTAGATATGGTTAGCCTACCTAAAGATAAACATCCAATTAGATGTAGATGGATTTACAAAGTAAAATATAACTTTATGGCGGTGTATCTAGGTCCAGAGCCAGGCTTGTTGCTCAAGGTTTCACCTAACAAGCTGGCATAGATTACCTAGAAACATTCTCACTAGTAGCTAAACTAACCATAGGCAGGATTCTACTCTCTATTGTTGCTACTAAGAAGTGAAATCTGATGCAACTAGACATAAATAATAATGCTTTTCTTAATGGAGACTTGTTTGAGGAAGTATACATGCAAGCCCCTTGGTTATTCAATTTCAAAAATTGAAGGCTAGGGGGAGCAATTGGTATGTAAACTTAACATATCCATATATGGCCTTAAGCAAGCATCTAGACAATGGTTTACAAAATTTTCCACTGCATTATTAAGTCTTGGTTTCATCCAATCAAAAAGTGATTATTCTCTGTTTTCAAAATGATGTAACAATAGTTTTGTGGGGTTTAGTATGTGTAGATGGTATCACATTGACAGGACCCGATGCAACAACTTTAGCCTCAGTCAAAAATCAACTAAGTCTTTATTCAAATTGAAAGATCTAGGCAACTTAAAATACTTTCTTGGATTGAAAAAAGCAAAATCATCATATGGAATTTCCTATCTCAAAGGAAATACACCTTGTCTTTCCTGGAAGAAACATGACTCCTCAGAAACAAACCGCCTAGCCTTCTTATGGATCTAAACACCAAACTTAGAAAATATGATAAAGTACCTCTTCCAGATATCACATAGTACAGAAGAATAATGTGAAGGCTTTCTTATCTCACCTTACAAGACCTGGCATAGCTTTCAGTCTCAACAAGCTTGAGTCATTCGTTCTCAACCAACTTCCACACACCTAGATACTGTCCATCACTTGCTTAGATATATGAAAAATTCAGCCGGGCAATGACTTTTTTTAATCCAACTCAAAATTCTCTCTTCTGCATATGCTTAAGCGGATTGGGAATTGTCTAGATACTAGGAAATCAACATTTGGATATTGCATTATTTTTGTAGGAGATAGTCTTGTGTCTTGGAAATCCAAGAAACAACCAACCATTGCAAGGTCATCTGAAGAAGCAGAGTATAGAGCTATGGCCAATGTTGCAAGTGAAGTGGATTGGTTGGTTAAATTACTCCAAGACTTCAAGGTACGAACAAGATCGGTCAAGCTCCTTTGTGATAATCAAGCCGCCATACACATTGCTTCAAACCCCACTTTCCATGAAAGAACTAAGCACATAGACATAGATTGTCACTTTGTAAGAGAATGGGTCCAATCGGTTTACTCAAGTTCATCCATGTGAAGACCAAACATCAACTAGCAGATATAATGACAAAGCTTTTGGCTTCTATCCCCTTTAAATTCATCATGTCCAAGATGAGCATAAAAGACATTTACTGGCTATCTTGGGGGAGTATTAGGATAATAGTTAGATTATAACCACTGGGTTAGTAGGTTAGTTATTATAGATGTTCCAATTTACCATAGTTAATTATTAATTAATTATTAAGGACGGTTGTAGTCCTGTCCTCATGTTCCATGGCATTGTATTATATATACTTGTTTCCCCACCTCAATAACATCAATTCATTCAGTTCATTGCTTTCACGCTCCACGTGATAATATATTTTGAATTATTCATTGTCTAATTCTTGGGATTATTAGGTTCAAGCATTAAGAAAGCCTCTATCTGCACCTTAATCTTTTTGGCCCTTTTGGGTCATGACAAGGAGAAGTCCAAAATTAAGCAATTGGGACCCTCTAATATTTTTCACTAACATGATAGTGTCATATTATGAAGTGTAATTGATAATCACCATAAAGTCTTAGGCATTTTTAAAAGCACCGTTTGATTTTTTTTTTTTTTTTTTTGAGAATTGGTATGGCTCGTAGCCCTTTTTGAATAAATCACCACCATTGCTTCTTCCTATTACCAATTACACCATACAATAGTAGGATCTACACCCAATTGGTTCAAAATAAGTGCTTCCCCTACCTTGTTACATTAAAAAAATGGAACTTCTATTTCCATATGTAAACTTTTTTTTCACTCAAAAGGATGGGCTCTTCTTCATCATAAGCCAACTATTTAATATTAGAAAAGTTGTGTTTGTCCTTGTATTTTGCTTTAACCAAACCCAAATGCTATTTGATTTCGAAAGAAGTCCATGTAATTTCAAAAACTAATGTAATAAAATATATGTTGTCCTATCCAATTTTGCATGGTCGAATTGGTAAATGGATGCTTACCTTGACTGAATTTACTATTAAATATGTTCCAGCCAAGGCGGTCAAATGTCAAATATTGGTTGATTTTCTTGTTGATCATCCTTGTAAGGAGTTCAATTGACGGTGGATTATGTGGGTATAACTCCTTGGAAATTATACTTCGATGGTTCAAAACATTGTCGAGGTGTTGGATTGGGAATAATCTTAATTTCTCCGAATAACATTCCTACTAAGTTCATGTTCGAGCTTTAATTCCCATGTTTAAATAATGAAGCTGAATATGAAGCTTTGATTATTGGTCTCAACATGTTGTTGACTAAAGGTGTGAAAAATGTCGTTATCAGCAACCCACGGTTAGTCATTGAACAATTGTCTAAATAATTCAGGTGTATTAGTGAAAATTTGTTCGAGTATTATGACGCTGCTAGGTTATTATATGAGTTTGACACTCATACTTTGACATGTGTCTTGATACTTAAACGAAGAGGCAAACAAAATTGCTCAAATACGCTCGAGAGATCAAATAAGTCCATCGACTATGGAGTCGTTTGTCAAAATTGAACAAATTTTAGCTCTCTAGACAAACGAGAAATATTTGTGATTGACCATTTGGATGACAATGATTGGAGGAAGCCAATTGTCAGATTATTTACGAAACCCAAATCAAAATGTCAATCACAAATTAAAGTAATCAAGCCATGAACTATGTTATTCTTGGTGATACTTTGTTTAAAAAAGGTGTTGAAGGTGATCTATTGTCTTGTTTAGAGGAGTCCAAGGCATATGTTGCTTTGGAAGAGATACATGAAAGAATTTGTGGTGCTTACAAAGTGGAACAAAAGATGAGATGGGCTCTACATCGACAAAGATTATTCTGGCCAACAATGGCTAAGGATTGTATGCAGTATGCAAAATCTTGTCAAGATTGTCAAAAACATGGCAATGTGCAACATGTGCAAGCATTAAGCTGCATGCTATTGTCAAACCATGGTCATTTACGGTTGGGCATTAGATCTTATTGGTCAAATCTACCCTCCTTCGTCGAGAGGCCATGAGTTTATTTTGGTGGCCGTCAACTACTTTAAGTGGGTTGAAGCAATTGCATTAAAAGGTATGACCTAGAATGAAATAATTGATTTTATTGAAAAAAGAATTATTTATCATTTTGGATCCTTGATACATTGACCACTAACCAAGGTACAATGTTTATAGGTCGAAAGGTGATGGAATATGCTAACACAAGGTCAACAAAGAAGGTTACGTCGACCCTTATTATGCACAAGCTAATGGTCAAGTTGAAGCAGTGAATAGAAGTATCATTGCATTGATTAAAAAACATATAGGTTGACAACCTCGTAATTGGCATAACACACTTAAACAAGTTTTATAGCATATTGCAACTCACCCAAAGGTTCGATAGGAACAACTCCTTATAGGCTTATTTATGGGCATGATACAGTTTTACCTTTCAAAATTAATCTGGCTCACAACTAACTTAGGTCATGACGGCGCATGGGAACACCCCTAGTAAGCCTTAACACACAAAATTTTCTAGGAAACGGATAAGTTTCTGTTTCTTGAACATTTCCCAAATACATTTATAACCGCATCCACCAATAAATCTACAACAATTGGACATCCAACATTCTAGAATGCGCCCTTCCAACATATAACAATACCTCAGCATAATCCAATAATACCAAATTAGTTTTCAAACTCTAATAAACATAATAGAAAACATAGTTCAAAATATAAAACCGGATTAAGTTTAGAAATAATTTCCATGACATAATTTATATAGCTAAGTAATAAGATCTCAAACATAAGCATAACATAAATTCAAGGACTGCCTATGACATATGGAGCAACTGACAACTTCAGGCTAAAACAAAATATGAGTGACAACAAAAAAGGCCTTTACAAAAAGGCTCATCAACTTAGAATTTACTAAGGTTGTGCAGGAGAAACACCAGAACCAGCACCTGAATTGAAAAAGATGGAAAGACAACGGGGTGAGTTTTGCAACTAAGAAAGATAGGATATTTATAGTTTCCTGAATGCAATCATAAAACAAGATAAATATAATAACATATATATACTTATAGGAATATGATTCTATTCATGACTTAGGATTTCTCGCAAACATATCTTTACATAATCACATATATCCAAACATAATGAGGAGTTATCCAAAGAGAATAATAACAAGTCTAGACATGACCCAAGGTCATTAGGGGTAGCACCACACCTGCTAACTTGGAATTGGCCTATAGCCATATACAAGTCCAGACATGACAAAGGTCATGTGCGGTTAGCACCCACCTTACTTGGAGTTGGCCCATAGACAAATAAGGTCCAGACATAGCTATAGCTATATACGGGTTAGCACCTCACCTGCTAACTAGAGTTCTCATGGTGCACCAAGGCTAATGCCACTATCGTTAGTTATAGGTTCTAACTATGGAATTTCCCCAATTAACTCAAAATCAAGCACTTTCCAATTCCTTGATATTCTTACAACATAAATCCATCCTGAAGTTGTATGAGATATAGTGGTCGTAAAATAAACTCAAATTTAATAATTAACATAAGATATTCTAAAATTCAACATATTTTACCTTTCAGCTAAAATAATTAAATAAACACAATGATTAAGTTATAGCCTCCAACTAAAAGCTTCCATTTAAACATAAAGCCTCATTTTCGATAAATAATTTATTTTCTCCTATATCAACATACTTTTGCTTTGAAATTCCTTTGGAATCTCCTAATTTCTTATGAGATTTTGAAAAACTACTAAACTTTTATGAGATTTCTCACTCAGAAATTTTGTATGACTCATTACTTAATTTTTATAATAAAAAATTTATCATGCAAAAGGTAAACCATAGATATACTTTCTACTCATAACTATTGGTTCAAAGAACCAAAGAACAACTTCACCGATGGCACCAATTCAGGTGTTGATGCTCAATTGCTCTATTGCTCTAGGAACAAGACAACAAGAGCACATGTGAGCTAACTACACCATCAATTAACCTAAATTAGCTCCAAAACACCAAAATCCCCCAATTCATGGGGTTCAAGAGACACTAAAATTAATCCTAACTAACTAGAAGTTGTAATAATTTAAATAGAATATAATAGTTTGAAAATATCCTTACCCTTTAGGTAGTAGAAATATTGAAAAAAAAACACTCCAACACCCTCCTAAGCTTCAAGCTCTCTCTAATGGAGTTAGAGAGAAAGTGAAGGTGGAGAAGATAGAGAGGGATGGGGCGCAATTTATGATGAAGAGGAAGAGGAGGAGATGATGATGGTGGCGGTGTTGATGACTAGTGAAGATGAGAGCAAGGAAAATGAAGAAGAAAAATGGAAGATGAGATAGAGGGAGTCATGGGAGGAAGAAGAGAATAGAGGGGAAGAAGAAAGAAAGGGAAAGTGAGTTCTGAAAGGGGAAGGGAAGGAAAGAAATATGAAGAAAGGGAGAACTCTATGATGGGCATACCACATAATGTCCCAGGTGGTCTTCTCCCTAGTTTTTTTTTTGGGTTGGGTATCACATCTACAATCTATACGGGTGTCAAGACAAGAAGACTTACCCGTAGACGATTATTGAAATTCTTTGTTTGATGAGTTGAATGACTTGGAACAAGAATGAATTGTTGCGTTAGAGAATATAATGAGACAAAAAGAAGTAATGATAAAGTATTATGATCGTGTGTAAAAAACAAAGATTTTAGTGTTGGAGATTTGGTTTGGAAAGCTATCTTGTCCTTCGAAAAGAAGTCAAGAACACTTGGCAAATGGTCTCCAAATTGGGAAGGACCTTTTCGAGTTGACAAAACCTTTTCGAGCAATGCTTATAGCCTAGTCGATTTTAACGGTGGACAAAAAATAGCATCAATTAATGGCAAATATTTAAAGACATACAAACCAATAATGCATCAAGTTAAAATAAGTGATAATATGCATAGAGAAGTCCATGAGGTTCCAACATAAAAGAAAAAGCAAATTGTTCAAGCTCCACCAAGCGAGCATTTGTTGAATTTCCAAAACTAAAATAAGCTTAACGCAGTGAGCAACTAAATGACTAAAGTTTAAGTGGTAAAAACTAAGAAAGAAGGCTACGAAGCTTTAACTTCAAATCCTGCTGAAGTTGCAAAGCTGTCTCTTTAGTCGACTCAGCCTTTTCAAGGGTTGAATTGGCTTCTTCGAGCTGTTTTTGAGCAGTCTTCTCCTCCTTTGCCAGCTTCTCTAATCTTTTATCAAACTTCCCCAAATGATGCTTCCCTTCTGTTAAAACCTTAGTGAGATTGTCTTTCCTGGCTATCAAATCTTGAATTCGAGCCTGAAGACCTTGAATTTCTTCGACCAATTCGTTCTCACGAGACTCGCCATGTTGTAAACTTTCAATCACCTTAGTCTTCTGGTTTCGAGTCTTGTCAATATTCTTGAGAACTGAGTCAACAGCTTCAGAACTCTTTTGTTTAAGCTCTGATGCACTTTGGATCATAGCCAAAGAGTCGAAAGACTGAATGATGAAATTACTTAAAGAACTCACCAGGTCTGGCAAAGTAGCTTGGGACAGAGAGGAAGTAGCCTCAACAAGTTTTTGCTTTAAATCACCATCTGTGACCAGAGCCTCAAATGGATGGTTGAGCAGACTTAGGATGGCTGACAATTGATCAATGGGAACATCGGAGGCAGTGAGAATATTGGAGGTTGTAGTGGGACTCTTCAACATTTCAGTAGTTGGGGTGGCAGTGTTTTTTACACTTCTTGCTTCAGAGACGGATGGGTTGTCCTTGACAATGATAGAATCTGATAGGACTTGGTTCAGAGTGTCCAAAAAGCCCATGTCAAATTCAACATCATCGTCATCGTCATCTTTGTCCTCTTCATGGATAGGAGGGATAGTCGTGATGAGCGCTTTGACTTGAGGGTTAAAGGATTGAATAGACAAGTCTGCAGGAGTTGAAACCGGCACTGTATCATGGCTTGTTGCTGTTCGACAATGGGAGGATTTGCAATGTCATTGACGGCATAACCATCGACTGACAAATCCCCTTTGTCCATTGTAGCTTCGCCCATGGTCTCATTAGGATTAATTATTGTATCCTGCTCGGAGTGGGCACACTGTCAAACCAAAGAAAAAAGATTAGATACGTATTCGCCAATACAATATATTGACAAGGCTATTCAATAAAATATACCATGTGATGGGCAGGAGAGATTGACGAATCTCCTTGCTCTTCATCATCGACATCAACGAGGTCATAAGGTTGACCTTTAACTGAAGGAGATTCCCCTAGTCGAGCAGCAGCTGACTACAAACATTTGACAACATAGGATTATAAATATAAGAAATATATGATTGACTCAATAAAAAATTTTACAAATAAAATTATATGATTAAATTATAATATAAAATTCTTTTACATGGACAGTGTATTAAAATTGATCTCTTAGAATATTATTAGTGCATTTGTTTAGATTTTGGCAAAATTAATTATTAAACATTAAATTGAAAAATTGTAAATTGATTTTTTTAAAAAAGCTACTGAAAATTGCTTTTTTTTTTTAATAAAAAGAATGAATTTCAGGGGAAAAAAATCCAAGGCCTATATCACTTACATTTTCATCTCCACCAGAATCAGTACCGCATGGAACAGGAGCAACCTCTTGTGGCTCCATGTTTTGGCCAGTTGGTGCATCAGATATGGGATAAACGGTTGTCTTCTTCACAATGAATCTGTGCCGAGAAACCTCCACCCAGTTACCAGGATCCAGATTTGAAAGCAAGCTTTCCCACTCCTCATCTTCAAAAGAGGCTAGTGTGTCTCGCTTATAGACCTGAATAATGGTGGACTTTGTGTAGTTTTTGATCGACACGGTTTTAAGACATTCTGATATGATGGTGTCCGGGGAAGAAGAATAGACAATGTGGAACTTTGTCTTCATGTTACACCCATTCATGTGAGGGACTTCGAAAATTACGGAAGAATCTTCACAATTAAAGGAAAACGAAGCAGGATAATTGTCACTAGGCAGCAAACAATCATCAGGTCCATTGGAAGTCAATTTCTGTACAACGAAAAAAATATCCTTAGAATCTTAATTAACAATATATCAATACTTAATCAAACAATTTATGAACTTTTTTTTTCATATAAGAGAGAATTTTATTTTAACACCATTTTTTAGAAAAAAAATCTAGTCCGATACCCGTGTTAAATAGTTAAAAAGTGTAGAACTAGGTTTTAGCCTAGTGGTTTGATATAATATGTTTTGATGATGGCAAATGAATGCAAAAAGATATTCAATATAATATATTAGATCATTTGTGGTTTTGTATTTGTTATTATGATATCTAACTCACAAATCATATAATGATATTTGAGTAATATACTTTATGAACAACTCTTTATAAGTGCTTTGATGGTCTAATCTTGAATATGTTCTTATATGAACAATGATATGCATGAAGCACATTGTCATTATGTGAACAAATATATGCATAATGCACATTCTAGTGCTCTATTCTTAGAAACTATGCATATTGAGATATGTATTATGCATGATCGGTTTTAATCGTTTTATATATAAATGAATCATGCATACTAAGATTTTTTTTATTGGACTAACGATGGTTTTGAAGTGAATTATTTTGGATAGAATAGTCCAAGTATAAGAATGACATTTGAATAAGAAAGATTACAACAATTGAAGCCAACAAGAATGGGGTCAAAGAAGAACAAGTTAAGAGCTTAATGGTTAGATCATATTATTAAAAAGTTTTTCTTTTGATAAAATTATTTGATCACTTTGTTAATTAATATTTCACTTTGGTTTCAAAATATTTTGTAATCAAGTTTTTCTTTCAAATACAATAATGGGTTTGATTATAAAGAAATTTTTTGATTTTGAAAGAAAAAGTTATTTAATTATTTTTGATGCAGTGATTTGATTTGATTTGTGAAAATATGAGTTTGATTTGAAAGGAAATGTGCCAAAGATGTTTAAAAGTGTTTTTGTAATACCAATACACGCATGCAAGATAAGTTTTGTACGGCCTTAGATCCCAGAAACCACCGGTCCTGAATTCTCTAAGTCTGACCCTATACCTCCTTGAAGGACTATATGTTAGAGTAACATTCTTGGGATCAAAAGTCCCGTAATTGTTCCTAGAGGGAAAATGAGTTAAAGAGTAATTTTTAATGAATTTTATAAAACCTTTAAACATTTTGTTTTGAGCCCTCAAGTTTAGAAAATTTTGAAAATTTCCGATTTGAACTAAAACCCAAAATTTGAATTTTGAATGGTTCAAGTTTTGATTTTTTAGATATTTTATTTGAATCCAAATGGGGGTATTTCCTTATTTACATTTATGTTTTAAAGTTAATCCATTAGCTTAAAAGTAAGAAATGTAAATAGTGAGTAGTCAGACAACCAATGCCAGAATGACAGTATCTTGCTAATGTTGGGGTTTGCTATCGTGCTAGCGGTCGAAGGCGGTTTCACGCGTGAGTGGTCTAGAGACCGTTATAATGGTCCAGGACGCTATCAGCGGTCACCAAGAGTGTTTCTTGTGGTGCTATTCTGAGGATCGCTATAGCGTTATAAGTGCACAGTGCCTGGAGTGTGCACGTGCCAAAAACGATGCCGTTTTATTTTGGACCCAAAATAAAAACCCCAATCGAACTCCCTTCTTTCTAAGCAGAACGAAATCAAACACCCTAAACCCTCATTTTCTCTCTTCTTCCTCAATCTCATTCCAATCTAGCTTCCTCAAATCATCAAGGTGAGTATATGTTGTTAGTTTATGTCTCCATTCTCTCTTCCTTCATAATCTTGAGTTAGGTCTTGTTATTTCTTTCATTGTTGTTAAGTGGGTGTCTCTTCCAATGTTGTTGAAATTATATTAGAGCTATCTAGAGGTCATTAGAGATTAATCTAGAGTTTATGGTTGCTCTATCAGTTGTTGATGCCATTCCTCCTCCAGAATTCTTGGTGTTAGTGCTTCACCATTCTCCCTTCTAAGTGAGTGGGTTCAAATCCTGTAGCCTTTAGGTAGATTACTATAGCTATTTTATTGGATTGTGACATTATTGCATGAATTGGAAATTATTTTAAACAAATTATGAATTATTATGAGTTATGCCAATTTATGAAATTGTGGTTCTAACTATCATGAATTATATGACTTGAGGCTATTTTAGAAAAGTTTTGAGAGTTGTGATGATTTTGTTAAGCTTATGAGATTATGATCATGATTACATTAGAGATTTATGAGTTTCCTGGTTGTGAACACCATATTTTGTCCCATAGTTATTTTATTCATTTATTTGTCTATGTGTTCATGTTGGTTGTGTATTGCATAAAAAAAATCAAGTGCTAAGTAGCCCATTTTAATTTCTTTTAGACCAATATTCTTGACCCATTTCAATTTGATCCATTTCAGCTGAAAAATAATAATAATAATAATAAATTGAAAATAATGAAAGAGGGCGTTTTAGATTAAGCCTGTGAAATGTAAAACAAAAGAAAGAAAAGAAGCGTGACATAACAAAACAAAGAAAAAGGAAAAAGGAAAAGTTGAGTAGAACATCATCATCATTTCTTCTTCATCCTTTGCCTAGAGGATAAATCTCTTGGTGGAAAGGCTGGCTCTCTACCAGCCAAAATGGGGTCATCATGAAGTTTGTTTGATTACAACACCATAAATACATACATCATTAATTGAAAAGGGGGAACAATACCAAAAAAATTCATCAGTAAAGGTACAATAAATTTGTTCTTACAAATCTGGGCTAGTATCATGCTAGAATTTTTTATTTTTGCCATTCATTTGTATTTGCACATGCATGCAGTTCATACACCAGATATTCTCACCTTATAACCTCCATCATCAGGCCCCTACCACTCAGTCAAAACCCAGCAAGAAATAAACCAAAACCAAACGGCATCAAACCAATCCAAGAAAAATTAAAAATTAAAAATAAAATGACAAGAGGAGAGAGTGAGAAGTGGCGGAGCCTTTCAATCTGCAATTTCATCGCGTTGCTCCACCAACAACCGCCTACTTTCCTTCTCCCTGAGCACGCGTGAGACCTTCGCGAACCTCACCATCGCCACACTTCCTCACCATCTCCTCACATCACCGCCACACCTTCATCCGCCTCACATCATCAACCACCGCACACCAGACAAACCACCGGGCGGAACTACCCCACCGTCGCGCTTTCCTTTCCTCGGCCACGCATCGCTCTCCGCTAGCCAAGACCTATCGCGGCCGAGCTCCACGTGAAGCGGCTCCATCGCCAAGCCACCTTCCCAATCCGCGCACCTTCACCGATCTCTTCCCACCATCGCTCCTCCTCTTCCTTTCGCCGAATCGCATACCCAGCACACGGGCACGTGATCTGTCACCAGGCAACACTGCCTCAGATCGGTCTTCTCCTTGATTCCGAGTCATGGCCGAGGTGCTTGCCGCCTCGCGCGACCGGGATGCCCCTGAACCCCGACCTCTGCCTACTCCTCGTGAGCCACCCTTCCATCGCAATCTAGCCATGCCAGCATATGCCTCACCATCGCCATCTCTCTCTCCTTTATTTGCAAATCCTCTCTCAACCCATTGTTTTATAAAACCATTCCCCTCTGCCCCTAATTCCATTTTGCAAACCCGTGAACCCTTCACCCCCACTATAGCAGTTATTCCTTTTATTGAAATCCTTTTATCTTATTTTATTTATTTTTTTTTCATTTTAATTAGTTTGGGTTTTATGAATTTGGGCTTTGTTTTAAGTGTAGATCGAAATGGGTTTGGGGTATTGGGCTAGCGTTTTGTTTTTTTGGCTAGGGTGTTTGGGTGTTAGGTTTGTTTTATCATTTTTTTTTCTTTTGGGTGCTAATTTGAATTTTTAGGGGTTGTGGCTTTATTTTTGGTCTGTCTTTTAAAGTTTCATAAAAAATAATAACAAATAAAGATAAAAAATTTAATCCCACGCAACAACTTACGATTTTGATATCTGATTTATCATCCTCAAATTTCATAAAAATGTAAGGGTTTATTGTATAGTTCACACTATCTTAAATCCTGTGCCAAGTGGGTTTTAATTTCTTCATAAAACTTTTTTTTTTTTTTACAATTAAAAATCAATCAACACATCTTTATTTTCCTCTAATTAAAATCCATTAACACAGACTTATTTTCTCCAGAACGACGTGGCTTTGAGTTCCTCATTGTACCAGAGGATACGTCGGCATAGCAAATAACTATCAAGCCAAAATTAATTTTTCATTAAATTGTGTTCTCATTTAATTTTTATTCCTTGTTTTAATTTTATTTTATTTTATTTTATGATTGTATATAATTGTGATCATTTAAGGGAAAATTAAATATTATTGAAATTATAAACAAATTTACATAATGAGCTCTAGGGTACGTTTATATACGGATGTAGGGTGCAAGTGGATTAAGTTTCCACCCTTCCCTAATCATAATTAGACTCAGAACCTAAATTCTTTTAAAAAGACCACTTTACAAATTAAAAAGATTTTCCAATTTTTCCAGAATTAAAATTGGTGGCGACTCCTATTTTATTTATTATTTCAAAATCCTTTAACATCCTCGTCGCATGTGCCCTTCTGGGACGTTGTGATGAATTCAAAACTAGCATATATATTCAAAACTAGCATATATATGATTTAACAAATTGTTATTATATTAAATATATTTTAAGAGTTTATGATATCTTTATGCTTCAAGAATTGAGATTTCAAAATATGATTATAGAGTATTAGTTAAGATATTTTGGCAAGAATGTCAAACAGAAATGTTATTATAATATTAGAGTTTTTTTTTATGATTTGGAACCTTTCTATTTTAAAGTATGACATTAGAGTTATTTAAGTTATGAAAATGTGTTAACTTGAGGAAGGAGATTTTAGAAATTTAGTTTTATGGTACTAAAAGATATGGAATTCAATATGATTCAACAACTACAATACATATTTTATGGGCTTGAAATTAGGATGCCTATAAGCCCCCTTGGGACGATTTTCATGCAAGTTATGCTAAAGTCAGATTGTTAGAATTGTTTGAGTCCAGAGCTCTAATGTACTAAGAATTTAGTGGCTCTACTTCGCCAGGGAAGAGTGTCCACCTTTCAGTATTGTTGTTTTCTTTTTTATTTATTTTTAGTTAAGTTTTGTATGATGAATATATTATAAGACAACTATGGAGACAATATCATGAAATAGCCATAGAGGCAATAGTAATAAATAGTCATGGAGGCAACAGGTATAACTCAGTCATGGAGGCAAATATTATGAAACAGCCAAGGAAGCAATAGCAATAAATAGCCATGGTGGCAATTTTAGAAATAGGACCTAATTAGGTGTCCAGCTTGTCCATTAGGACCACAGAAACAAGAAAATTAGATGGCAGCTATTATTATTATTTTTTATTATTATTATCCATATGTATGTTTATCTAGTTTAGAACATTCTTGTTTACGACTTAGAGGAGTTTAGAGCTTATTTTTATATGTTATATATGAGATTGTTAGCAAGAGTTATAGAATTTATGTTATAAGTGTTATTATTATTGTTATTAGTATTATTATGACTTTTATGCATCTTGGTTGTTGTCTTATGAAAGGGATTAATGTGAGAATTCTACATTGAGTTTTATAACAAAACTCACCCCTCTTTCTTCCTTTTCTCAGATATAGGTATAGTTAGAAATCCTCTTAGCAGCTAGTATTTTCTAGCTTTGGTGAGCTTCACATTGATGTGAAGTTTGGTTATTTATGTAGAGTACTCCAAGTGATGTGACGGAAGTGTCCAGACCATAGATTCATATTTTGCATTTTGAGTTTAATGATTTGTTTTGTATTCAAATTTGATATAACTTTCATGAATCTATTTGTAAATGAACAACTTAGTTGAATTATATATCCCAGCTATAGTTTCAGATTTTATTCCAAGAGAAAGATTTATATTAGAAATGAAATGACGTTTTTATTTAAATAGATTTTTATGAATAAAAATACATATAGTACGCAAGTGATCTTGAGGCTTAGTGGGATGAGATTCCTCACATGGTCATGTTTTCAAGTCGGTCGTGAAAGCTTTTAAGGTGAAAGAATGACTTAAACTATGTTTAATAATTAGTTTTTCATGTTCTAGAATGCTTATAGTTGATTACCACGTTGTGTAATCAATTACTATGCCTTGACCATTGCCAGAATTCAAAATTGAACTGTGTAATCGATTACCAGTTCATATAATCGATTACTAGACCCAGAAATGTGCAAACAAGTGTGTTTTGAAGAGACACATCTTTTGGGATTAATCACCAATGGTCTACACATCTTTGTCTATAAATACCCATTCTTTAACACCCTTTAAGGCATGAAAAACATATTGCAAAGATCAATTTAACAATCATTCTCATTTATCAATTATTTTTTCAATACTTGGCCAAAACTCTTATCCTTTGAGAAATCTTCTAATACTTCAAGTTGTAATATCTCCTCTACATAGAGAGTGATCCTTTGTATATGTAAGTGAGTTTTTGTGTAAAAGGTGAGGCATTCCTTGTTAGAACAAGAGTGGAGTATCTCTTTATTCTTAAGAGACTCAAACACAAAGGGTGAGGGATCCCAAGGTGTAAGAGTGCTCTTTGGTTGTAAAGATTTCAGAGTAAATGGAACTCTCAAGCGGGTTGCTTGGAGATTAGATGTAGGTGACAAGAGGTGATTGAACCAGTATAAATCGAGTTGGCATTGCTCTTCCCTTAACCTTCTACATTATTCCAAATTTAATTTATCATCTTTATTATTCTTATTAATACCGGTAATTCTCGTAATTCCTCCACCAAACAAGTTCTCTTTGAGTAATCTACAATATTTATATATATTTTTATAGTTATTCCACTACATGCATAATTTGAATACATAAAATTAAATTATTTCTTAAATTTGAAATAGTTTTCAAATCACCCAATCATCCCTCTTGGGTGATGTTGTCATGGCTAACAAAAAGTACCGAATGTGGTATCTAAAATATATTTTAAGTAAAATGATTGGATTCTTACTTGCTTCTTCTATATATATGTGTGTGTGTGTGAATTTTGAGTATTTTATCTGTATTTGTTTTTTGGTGGTGAATTTGTTGTTGTGAACAAGCATCTAATTCATGACTTGACTGAGGTGGGACTGTCTCCTACTATCAAGAATAAGATTGTCAATGAGGATGGTTTAGTTCAGAAAATCTCAGAAAGTACCTGATGAACTGAAAGAGATATACAACTATGATATTTGTGGTTTATAACTAAGCCATAATTGGCTCTAATATTAATATATTTGTGATGACTTAGTTTGAAATGATTAGAACTGTTTGGCAGATCAAGCAAAAGACAGTGGTTGATGTCCTTTTTAGGGATGATTTGCTTTGTCATTGATGAAGGATCCTCAGCTATTCATTCTTTCATAGTATGTTTATATTGATGTCCTCTAATTATTTTAGTTTGCTATATTTGTTGCATTTCTCTTTAAAGTGTAGCATTAGTGGCATAAAAGTGAAGCTAACAAAAGTAAACTCAATTTGTTGTTGTCTAACATTTTCATTGTTTTCATCTATTTCAGATTTTGAAGAGCAAATAGAGTTCTCAGAATGTTTGCAAATGACTTCAGGTTAATGCCCTTTCCAATATCTCCCTCTTCGTTTTTAAATCCACAAGTTCATTTGTTCGTATTTTCTGAGTCTTCTGTTTTGTGTTGTTTAATGTATGGTCCATTGCTTCTGCTTATTTTTTCACGAGTGTTATCGGTCTGTCAATATTTTTTCTATAATGTGAATTTGTTGATGTTTCTTCCCTTAAAGTATTGTTATCTTTTCTATTATGATTATGCCCGTTACTTTCTTTCAAAAATGAGAGTAACTTCTTATTATCACAAATCTAATGTGAAAGCATGTGGAGTGCAGCAATTTTTTTTGTTGGATTCTTTTCTGACACGTCTTTGATAGTACTTAATTATTTTACATGGTCTTTTTTGTGTTACTGGTTTTTTGGCTTAACACATATTAGATTGTGCCTCATATATGCATATAATTGATATTTGGTTACAGATTACTCATGCCTTATGTTCACTCAAAATTTCTGAGCACTGAGTTTAGTTGTGGCCTACAGAGAAAGAGATAATATATATTTTTCAAAATTGACAGCAAGTTTCAAGGTTGTTTGTGTATGAAAATGCCACTTTAAACTTTTCCTGTTCCTTTTATTTTTCATTTAACTGACTCTATTAACTTTATACTGCATTTTATGTATATTTAGTTGCTTCCATAATGCTTTGTAAGAACAAGGTTTGGAATCAGTTATGTGTTAGAAATCTGGAATTCAAACACAAAAGCTATAACTCTGGTCTTGTGAATTTACAGGGTTCGGGCCTTTAAATACAAGCTTACTTTTCTTAGAATGTCGGCCTCAACTTTTTGGTAATGCATCTAAAATGGTAGAGTGTTTTTACTGATATTAAAGAAAAATAGAGGACATGATATTAAAGGAGAGATAATAGAAGGTGTACATAAGACAATGATTTAAACCCATTCAATAAAACTATTATTGCTGCATTTTGACATCATACTCACTAAAGATGTCATAAAATTATTATATTGTACATCTATTTTATTTTATTTCAGAAAATTTAATTTCAACATTGTTCATGTATATCAATGTATATTGTCTTCTTCATCATCAACATTGTTATATTATTCCCGTGTAACGCATTTTACACGGGCTATTACACTAGTTACTAATAAGGCATACATAATATGAAAAAATAGTTCACAGTATTTAGTTTTACCATAATTACCTCAAAATTTATATAAAAATTTTATATGGTCGTTTGCAAGTTTGCTAACTTTATACATAGAAAATGTATCACAGTTATGTTTATGTATTGTGTATTTGTTTTACTGTGACTTATAAGTAAAATTATTATACAAAATGGACATACGAGAGAGATTTATGGAGACAAACCTGTAAAATTATCTCCCTAAGAATATTGGTGACTTGGCTCTTCATACCCACTTCTGTCAATGATGAACTCCTGATATTTGAGACCTTGCAGTATGTGGCATCTAAGGTATTCAAAATCCTTATTAAACCTTGTTTATGATCTAAGCCGCTCTTCACCCAACAAAGACTTCCAAACTTAGGTACATTCAAGGAAACAAGTGCTAAGCCCACAAATGATGATTGAGAGAAGGACGAGAATGACACAATATTTGTTGGTGACATCCAAGACCAAATAAGAGAAGGAAACACATCACGCGAGAATCCGTCATAGCCACACATAGAAATATATCCAATACTTTTTGATCTCACCATTGAAAAGGGGACTTGTTTTATTCCAGTGTTTTTGCAAGCAAAGTTATCAGGGATTCCATCTGTTCCACATCCTCTTCCAATTTGTCAATCATTGAGCATCCAGAAATTATGAGAGTTTCAAGAGATTTCAACTTGTAGAAACTTCTAGGAAGGTTAGGAAGCCTTGTGCATTTTTCCAAATTTATTAGAATGATTTTTTGAGATCTCCAATGGATTTTGAAATAGCTGACAAATTTGGACAGTCTTTAAGTAACAGCTTTTCAAGATTAGGCAAGCATGAGAAGTTTGGGGTTTGTGTCAAGCCATGAGAATGACTAAGGTTGAGAACTTTCAACTTCTCCAAGAACTGATAGATGAAAAGAATCAAAATATATAAATTTGAGATGCTAGTTTTGGAATACTACAAATCTAAGGCATGACTTATCATATTTTATAGGAAAAGTTGAGCGATTAAAATTATTTCAATAAGTAATTACAAGTGTAATTATTTTCTTGTTAATTGATTACGTGAAAATCAATTTATAATGTATTAAATTAAAAGTAATTTATGTTTAGAAGAATTAGTTTACAAATAATTTTAAAGTAATGTGTTCAGCTCATAATTAAAAACTTCAAAAATTTGTTTATAATATAAGTTATTTTCCACTTTAAATTATAAATTTTGTTTACAATTCATTCATTTTTTTTACATTTGAATTTAAAAAAAAACAAAAAATAATGAGATTTGAATCCATAATTTTATTAATACTACTTAAACTGCTCACAACCAATCCAATATATACAATATCCTAAAGATTAATGGCACTCTAATTCTCTTCTATTTACAGAAGCAAAATAACTTATTTCAAAACAATTTTTATTCCTGGCCAAAAAAAAATTGATTGTTTTGAAATAATAAGTCATTTTAAAAACAATATTGTACGAGACCTTTAAATTCAAATTATTTGCGTAAAAAATAAGATACTGAAATCTATTAATGAAAGACAAAGAATAACGTTTTTCTTACACCCAAAATATATTCTTTCTACCCTTGATTTATTATATACAAATTTGTTTAATTACGTGTATTTGGTGGTTAATGTCTCGAGAACAATTATTGTCACCTGTTAACCATAAATTACATGAAATAAAAACAAAGAAAGTTATACGTTATTTGTTTTTATAGCGGAATGTATGCGTTATATATTAAACAATCGGCATCCATTTGGTATGCAAATAGAATAAGACCTAAATAGTATATAAGACTTGATCTTATAGGTCCTAGCTGATAAATGATAAGATCGGCTAAAATTTTAGTATATTGTTTAGTATACTATTATTCTCTCACTATTATAAATATTTTTTTTACTTTAGAAATTATATTAATCGGAATGAAATTTGAATTTAAGACTTCATGTATTCTACTCAAATCCCTCACTACTAAAACAATCCTAATGATTTTATTATAAATAAGGTTAAGAGTATGTAAATAATTAAAACTAATAATACTATAATTAAATAAATTTAATAATTATAAATATTTATTAATTTTATAGTTTAAATCATGAAATTTACATTAAATATAATTTATTATTTACTTCAAATTTTCATAATTACTATTAATTTAATAAAATATAGAAATATATAATACTTTATTTCTTTTGTATATTTTAGTTTTTTTTTACTTATATTTTTCATTATATACAATTAAAAAATTATAGTCACAAATTATTTTTACTAATTATTCAAATTTAAGTCTAGAATCAAACTTTATAATAAAATTTTATTTATCAATTATATTTTTTATTTTTTAAGCATATGATTAAATTTATTAAATTCATTTTTTTAAGAAAAATAATCAAAATTTATACCTGAGCCTCTTTCCACATTGATATGAGACTGCTGGATTCTAACTCAAGGGCAACCAAATTTGCTTTATCAAAGTTTGGAGTTATGTAATCCAAAGGAAATCCATGCCAATAAAGCCACCTTAAATCTTCTGAAAGGTATTCAAAATTTCCTTCAAATGGCACACCATCAAGTTGAAGCAATCTAAGTTTCTCCATCTTCTTAAATGTTTCAGTCTTCAAACAAATTTTATTGATTCCGGCCAACTTCAATGTCAATCCTTCAACAGCAGCCTCTGTACCCTGTGAATTAAAATGAACAGCCAAAAATATAAATGAATAGCTTTAACGTCATTTTGCTTTCTTTGGAACCAGATCTTTGGAATATATATATATATATATATATATATATATATATATATATATATATATATATATAGGTCTTACAGTATAATTTTGTAATACTTTAAGCACATCCTCTTGCAACCATAATCTGCTACGCTTCTCTGGCTTTTTTAGTGATTCCTCACGGACAATTTGTCTCCCCATATCTCGCAACAAATTATGCATTCTAAGCTTGTTATTTTTATCAACTGATACAAGATTTCGATCTATAAGATTATTTATTCCAACTTCAGGATGATATCCATCTAAAATGTGTATTACATCATTTCGGTCCATCCCAATAAAGAAAAAGGCTATATCAAGGAATATTTCTCTGTCTGTATCATCGCCTAAGCCATCAAAGCTTACTCTTAGCTTTTTCTGTACTTCTTCATTGGGTATTGTTTTTAGTTTCTCCAACACACTCTGCCATATTTTTGCATTCTCGTCAAACAATAAAGACCCAATAACTTCAAGAGCTAGTGGCAGTCCCCCACAATATGCAACTACATCTCTAGAAAGTTCAGCAAAATCTTCTTTGGGACTTGCTTGTTTGAATGCATGCCAACTAAAATGCTCAATGGATTCACCGTTGTCCATTTCTGACATTTTATACTTGTGATCAACTTTAAGCACTTTAAGAAGACCATCATCTCTTGTCGTTATGATTATTCTACTCCCTGAACCAAACCATTCACGACTCCAACACAAAGCTTTGAGCTGATCTGACTTATCAACATCATCAAGTATCAGAAGTACCCTTTTATGAGGAAGTCTTTCCCTCAAAATAATCTTTCCAGATTCAATATTGTTTATCCTTTCCCTTTTTTTCAAAACATCAAAAAGAATCTGTTCTTGTAACTGAAGTCGACTAGTCATTTCCTTCCAGAATTCCCTGATGTCTAGGAGGAAGCAGGAACCATCAAAATCATGACGAATTTGATTATAAATGGCTTTGGCTATAGTTGTTTTTCCAATGCCTCCAATTCCTGATATCCCTAACAGTTGAACATCTTTGGATTGTTGGTAGTGTAATAGTTTGATCACACTTTGCACACGAGATTCTAGCCCAACTGGGTGTTCAGCAACAATGAAAGTTGATTTGTCTAGCCAACGAGTGATATCTTTGACGATCTGATTGATACCCTCATTATTATCTCTACAAAAAAATAAAAAAAAGAACGGGATACATTAACCATATAATCCTTCTATAAAACATTCTCATTCATTAAAAAAAAAAAAAAGAAAAAGAAAACACAGGAAGAATTTTGTTTGAAAAATCATGTTTGCACATATATTTTGACTGTTTGTGAAGGTATGTGAAGTAATTGAAATGTTAGAAATAGTTTGGAATTTAATATGCAACTGTCAACCATGAGAATTATTGTTTTACATGCATGCTTGTAACGGTTTATGAGCAAAGTGTTACTCCTATATATATATATATATATATATATATATATATATATATTTATTTGTGTGTGTGTGTGTGTGTATAGAAGACCATCATTAACTAATTTATAAAATAATCTTTTTTTCTTAGTTTAGCCCGTCATAATATAGATGAATCCCACTTTTGGAAAATGATTAATCCAAATAACTAAAGTTATATTTATAGGTCAAAACACTTACAATTTACTCGATGTGAGATTTTAGATTAAATCTTAACACTAAGTATCCCGAAAAATATTGAAAATTAATAAGTGTATCGAATTCAAATGCAAATCAGATCAACATTGTGCTTCAATGACCTAAACTCGTGACCAACTTCGAAAAGTCATATTTACATGCATGCAACCATTTCTTTTCCAATTAATGTAAGTTCTGTCTCTCCAAGTTGCAATATGCTACTAAAATATATACTACTTCCATCCTTAAGTAATTGTTCAATTTTAAATATTTATTAGAATTAAAAATATGATTGAAAAATATCAATATTAAAAAAAATTAAGAATAATTTATTAAATTATCCTTCTTTCATTAAATTTTTCTCCTTAACTAATGAGTCAATAGTATTTAAAAGGGATATTATTGAAAAGAAATAATTAATACTACTTAAATTTTTAAAATGAACAATTATGTCTAGATAAAGTGTTTTTAAATAAATAATTATTCATGGATAGAGGAAGTAATGCATTTAAATTTATATTATGTGGTTCAAAAATAAATTTTAATCATAAGTATTTATAATGGTTAAAAGTTTTAATAAGCGCATCAAGTGCAATTAAAATACAATGAATTTGGATTTTTTTTTTAACCTAGAGGGTTATAAATGTAAATACGACATAGGAGGACGTCAAAAACGAAAAGGGAACGACTGTCAATGATGTTATTGTTCTTTTTATATATATATATATATATATATATATATATATATATATATATATATATATATATAATTGTTAGGTAATAAAAAGCATTTGTCTTTTCCATTTCTCAAACAATAATGATATTTAATCACAAAATTTAAAATTAATTATTTAATGCAAATCATTGATTTTAATTAATATAATCCTAATGATAAAAATGGTACTTCCTTCATTCTTATTAATAGTTGCTCTTGAAAACATATAATTTTGATACGTTGAAAAATTAATCATGGTCAGATACATTAACTCTTCAATGTACAAAATTATACGTTTTGCCAAAGCGACTATTAATATGGAATGATTAGAGTATTTTAATATTACATTTGGTTCTACTTAATATTTAATTACATTATAAATTTTATTCATAGGGATATTAATACAATTCTTCTATTATTTTATTTTTCATATTATTTATTTTTTTTATTTAGATTAAATGTTACTATATAATCATCTTTATTATTTTTGCCAAATGGAAAAATACATCTTTTTGCATACTCGCCATTCATTTTGAACCAATAAACTCAAATGCAGTCCAAAGTGATAAAATGTTCAATAAACTACCTATGTAGAACTACTAAAGAAAAAAATCTCAATATAACTTACTATGTCTAATATTTAATCATTATCACAATTTTCTTTTAAAACTATGCTTATTACAAGTAACTAAAAAATATAGACAAACCCATGCAATTCACGATTACCTCTAATTTTGCACTGAAAACAATCAACTTCTATGGTAGATTACTCTAATTAAAATATATTTATTTAGAAGATGTAAGATAATTGACTCGAATATTGAAAACCTTTGAGCATGACAATCAATCAATATTTATTTAAAATATAGCATTAAAAGAATTAAATTACCTGAACTTTGTGATCTCAATCCCTACTATGCTACCAATATCACGAAGCGCTGTCCTCCAACTCTTCTCCTTTTCCTTGTCTTTCTCCACTGAGAATCTTTTCAAAAGATCTTGAAAAGCTTCTCCAAATATACGTGTTTGATTACGTACTGAAGAGGGATCTACATCATAGAAAACTGGCAAAATCACCTGACCTATAGTTTTCCGACACTCCATTATGTACTCCAACTCTTGCAGACACCATCTTGAGTCAGCATAATGTCTTGACAGAACAACAACAGAAATTCTAGACTTTTTGATCGCTTGTAGAAGCGAGATTGATATCCGGTCTCCCCTTCTAAGCTCGTTGTCATCCTTAAATACATGAATTCCGGCATTTGCAAGAGAGGCATGGAAATGTGAAGTGAATATTTTACGAGTGTCCTCTCCTCTGAAACTCAAGAACACATCATAGGTCCATGACTGAAAAACAAAATGAAATCACAACTTAGGTATACGGGAGCACAAATCTTGTAATTACGTGGCTGATAACAACTATGACATTTGAAACCCATTACTTTTTCTTTAGCTAGTGCTGAGGACGTATGACCAAACTAATTTTTCAAGTTCATCGAATTATAAAGAAACAAAATGAGTGTTAACAACTCAATATTAACTTTCCTTCCTCAGGCATCGGAGATTAAAAAAGAAAAAGAAGTCATATATGAATGAATGATACATCAAGCACACATCTTCATCAAGTTAAAACTTACTATGTATCCAAATTAGGATCTTTTCATTTTTTTTATTTTTTAACAAGACCATGAACTGTAGTCTGTAGAAAGAGTGATAGACGCGAGAGTACTTTAAGTAAACAAGGACTTCTTAAAGTTTGAAGAGTTGAATTAAGTGTTTATGTCTGTCTATGCTCATCACATCCCACATGAATAACAAATATAAGCGGATGTCAATCTCTACTTACCCCAGGCTCCACCTTCATTTGCTCATGAATAATTTTTCTTCCGACATCTCGCAATATAACATGCATTATAAGCCTGTTTTTCTCATCAATGGTCACAAAGCATCGGTCTTCAAGGGCTCTCATTCCATTGCGGGCCAACTTAAAGGCATTCAATGCCTCCATCGCCTCTTCATGATCCATCCCATTTAAGAAACAAGCTATATCAAAGAATATGCATTTCTCTGTATCATTTAAATCATTGATGCATGTTTTTATCGCTTTTTGTACAACAGTATGCGGAAATTCTTTTAATCTATAAAATGCTTCACTAACAAGGACTTCCACCTCCAGAGCTAATGGCAATCCGCCGACAGAAGCAACTAATTTTGTTTTTTTATAACTTGAAAGAAATTTAGATCCAGACGACCATTTATGAAGAAGCTGAAGAGATTCCCCTACATCCATTTGTTTTATTCTATACACATGGTCAACTCCATGTGCCCTAAGTAGGCTTCTATCTCTTGTCGTGATGATTATGACACTCCCAGGACCAAACCATTCCCGACTTCCACATAAAGCATCCAGTTGCTCCAGCTTATTCACATCATCCAGTACAAGAAGTACCCTTTTATGGGAAAGCTTGTTCTTTAGTATCTTTTTACCAACACTGATGCTATCTATCTTTATTATTGGTAACTCGTAGACATCCGAAAGAAGTAGTTCTTGTAAATAAACATGCCTTCTGTCTTGCTCCCAGACTTCTCTGATATTTGGCAGGAAACTTCTACCCTCAAAATTGCCACCAATTTGATTATAAATCGCTTTAGCAATTGTTGTTTTTCCAATTCCAGCCATCCCCCATACCCCAAGCAATAGAACACCTTTTGCTTTCTGGTGGATTAAGGATTGACATACTTCTTGCACACGAGATTCCACTCCCACTGGATACTCAGCAACGAACAAATCTGTCCTATCGAGCAAGCCCTTAGCATGTTTAACTATTTTCTTGATATTCCCAATATGCTCATCATTGTTGTGCCTATAAAATATCACCAAAAATAAGGCGCACAGTCAAATTATATAAGTTTTTTCCAATATGTGCAAGTGCATCTATCAAAGGAGAGTGGATTTTCAAGTCAAAAATATCTAAAAATCTTTAGTACATATGAAAAGTTACACTAGCATATGCAATTGAAATAGTTCTTAAATTTGAAATGGTTCCTTAAATTAAATTATGCTCTAATTAAGCTGTAACTGTTCTTTTTCCTTAATTCCCTTCTGGTATAATGGTATTCCATTATTCTCTTCAATGAGTTTCTTTTATTTTTTATTTTATTTTTTATTTTTGGTTTGGTAAGGAACTGATGATTATCATCAATGGCTATTGGTATGAAGCTCTGCTCTGCAGAGAAAAAAAGACAGATTTGAACCTCAGAGAGACAGAGAAAACGAGATTGAACGCAGAACGGGTTTGTTGAGAAATGTTTTCATTCTGCTTCTGATATACTATCAACAAGTTTATATATATATATGATTAAAAAATATCTACAAGTGAATGAAATTGCCAACAGCTGCAATAAACTCTAAGAAACTACGTACAGCTAACTTAATTAATAGTTGATGAGCTGGAATGGGGAGCTTCTTCCTTCACATCCCCCACAAGCTCATGGCTTGAAACTGAGCTGAAGAAATGATGCAATAGAAAGGAGCTTCGTGAAAATGCGCGCAATTTGATCATGAGGAGGAACATGAGCTCACCAACACTTGCTTCCGAGCTCCAAACTACTCTATCACGCATAAATGCGCGCAATATATAGAAGTGTTTTTTTTAACCCTATATTTTTGGGTTATTTTTATTAATTTGATAATGATTTCAACCCCGTTGGATATTGTGCTAGTGATTTCGTAGTTGGGTTTTGTCTAAATTTCTAATTAAAGATTGTTATGGATAGTTTCATATTTTTAAAAGATTTGAAAGAAACAAAGAAACAACATGAAGATAAAGGAAAATATTTGAAAAATAAAAAGAATATATCAGATTTTAAAAATATTCAAAAGAAGAATTAGATTTGAATAAGATTCGAAGAGGATTTGAAAGAAAAAAAATATGAGAGATTTACCCACAAAAAAATATCAGAGATTTGTTAAATAATTATCTAGAATGGGAAATTAGGAAGTTATTAATAATTAGAATTAAGTAAGAAATTTGTTGATAGCCAGGTAAGTTGGTATGGGCTATAAATACTTATTGAGGATTGTTTGATGTATGAAAGGTGAAGAGGCTAAAGATCGATGAAGGGTGGTGATGGGGCTACTGTAAAGTTGGCATCGGCAATTTTGTTCTTAAAAGTTTCATTGATGAATGATTTGTACTTTGAGAGAGATTTTTAATATTGGTAATTGTAATATTTTGTAAAATTTAATGAATTGATTTGTAAAGTCGTGAATATAAAAGCCAAACCACATTAATTTGTCTATTTTAATTTGCTTGTTGATTTGATGGACTTTTATGAGAGGAGAGTTATTTACCAACAACTTCTATCAAAATGGATTCTGATATTGATGGTGAAGATGCAAGGCTTGGGAATTTTCAAATTTGAAGTGAAGTTTTTTATGGCAATGTAATCGTGATTTGATAATTTGAAATGGGTGTGCTATTGCTCTCTCAAGATCTATGATGATGATGGAGAATTCTGTGAAATTTGGTAGAATTTCACTTTTAAAGACTACATAATTTGTGTGAAAATGGAGATTGTTGGGTTTAAAAGATTACCATTTTTGAAAGATTTGAAGGAAACAAGGAAAGATACAAAGATAAAGAAAATATTTGAAAAAAAAATTGAAAAGAAATTCGCATTCGAAGAAGATTTGAAAGAATAATCACTTGTGAAAATGATTTAGAGAAGATTTTAGGGAGAAAATAGTGAAAGATTTGCCATATATTTATCTAAAATAAGAAATTAGAAAGTTATTAATGATTATGACTATATGTGAAATTTGTTTGATTGTCTGTACACTACTACCGATTGTAAATACTTATATTGAAAATTGTTTGAAGTATGAGGAGAGAGTAAATTTGAGAAATTAAAGGAGGAGAGTGATTATGACGAGGAAAGTGATGAGACCGTTGTAAAGTTGACTTGATTAGAGGGTTTGAACCTTTATCATCAAAAGTTGCATTGTTAAGAGGATTTGTGACTTTATCCAAAAAAATTGTGTTATTGAGAAGGTTAACAACTTTGTACACAAAAGTTACATGATGAAAGAGACTGCAACTTTGTCTACAAAAGTTACATTGAGAATAGGGATAGCAACTTTGTCCTCAAATGTTGCATTGATACAGGATTTACACTTAATTTGAAAGATATATATTTTTATGATTGATGATTGTAACCTTTTATTGAATTTAATAGGTGGATAGGAGAATTATTTCCCTAGCATTTGCAAGAGATGTTGACGATAGAAAGAGTACTACTAGCTTTATTTTTATTATTTTATGAATGACTGTCCTATTTCATGGAGTTCCAAAAAGTAATCCATTGCTACACTCTCAAATATTGTGAGTCGGGGTATGTGGTTGCCACTTATTGCACTTATCATGCTATATAGTTCGAAAAAGTAATCCATTACTAAATAAAATGGCATGCTAACATTCGTCGTATTAATATCTTAAAATTTTTAATCTATTGATTTTAAATCATAAGGTAACATAATAATATTAATCATATATTAAATTACTATATACTATTAAAATATAAAAAAATATATTAATATTTGATGATATATTATCATGCCAATTGTTATATAAAACACTATACTTATAAAATAATGTGATATTTTATATTAACGGTGAATGCTACTTAAAATTTGAATTTAGTAACAAACTATATATTTTTAGTTAATAATTTGTTATGTTAATAAAGAATTTATTAAACTAGGCCGTTAGTGTCTGTAAGTCATAAAAAAAAACTTATTTTCATTTTTAATGGTATTTATAGAATATTAAAATAGAAAAAATATGCTATTATGCTTAGTGGAATAATCATTTTTCATTTTTTCAAAAAATTAAAAAAAATGCATCAGCAAAATTTGATGAAACATTAAAAAAATATTCTTTTATAAGATTAATAATATTGAGTTTTAATAAAATTAGATGTATTAATAAATTATTGACTTAATCATAAAAGAGAATAGAAAGAGTATATTAGAAAAGTTGACTAAAATATGAGTGAGTGGAGTGATAATAGCTAAAATGTAATGACAATAGTCTCTTCCTGTAAACTACTAGAGATTAAAAAAAGAAAAAAGTTACGGAGAGTCCTTTATCTAATACACAGTATGGAAGTATATATAAATAAAATCAACATATCAATAAAATAAAAAATTAATATGTCTTTAGTTCTTGAAAAATATGAGATTTTTGTTTAACGACTTATTTTTTACCCGATTAAAACAAAATTCACTGATTTTCTAAAGACAAAAATATATTTAACCCTAAAATAAAATAATGACAGAAGAATTTCAATTACCAGTGATCAAACACGTTATAGCTGACATCGTGATGGCGGCTAGACATTCGTGCCAAAGCTATCTTCCAACTCTCCACCTTATCTTTGTCTGAGATCCTTTTTGTGAGATCACCAAAAGCATCTCCAAATCCGCTTGCCTGGTAAAGTAGCTCATTGCCAGATATACCAAAGAAGACTGGCAGAATGAACTGACCTGCGATTCTGCGGCATTCAATTATTTGCTCCAGCATTTCTAGACACCTTCTTGAACCAGTGTAACCTTTTGACAGAACAACCACAGAAATTCTACATCTTTGGATTACTCGCAGTAGTGAGGGCGAGATGTGGTCGCCCCCTGTAAACAAGCTATCATTCCTGAAAACAGAAATTCCGGCTTTTTCCAGAGAGCCAACGAGACATGAAGTGAATGATGAAGGCGTGTCTATGCTGAAGCTGAAGAACACATCGTAGATACTTGGCTGAAACCAAAAGGTAAAAAAAGAAAAAAACATGAAATCCCGTAGCTTAGATATATGGAACCAAAATAACATGTTACAACATGTAATGCTATTGAGATATTGACTACAACTCGGCAAGAGCCTAGGATTAGGAAGAACAGAAAGATTAGCAAGCAAACTAATTTTTAAAGTGAGAGATAATTAAATCAATGGACACAGCAAACGTTAGCAACTGACTTTAATGTTCATTTTCTATAACTTAATACGCACCATTCTTGATCGTTGGCGAAAGATCTCTCTTGCCATGTGTTGGAGCAAAACATGCATTCCAAGCCTGTTCATCTCGTCAACAATTACAAGGCTTTGCCCAACAAGGACAGGTACACTCGTTGCTGCTAAATGATCTCCAGAGACATTTAATTTCTGCATTACTTCATTCAGGTCCAACCCAACAAAGAAACAAGCTATCTCGAGAAACACGTTTTTCACTCTGTCATCACCTAAACCATCAAAGCTTCTTTTTAGAACATTCTGTATTGTGGGATGGGGAATTCTTTTGTACCTGAGCATTAGGCTCTTCCACTCTGATTCATCCTTTCCAAACAATTCGCAACCAAGCACTTCAAGAGCTAGTGGCAATCCCCCACAATGAGCAACTACATCTCTACAAAGTCTTACAAAATCTTCTCTAGGACTTGGTCGTTTGAACGCATGCCAACTAAGAAGCATGGCAGATTCACTTTCATCCATTTCTTTCATTCTATACACATGACCAACGCCAAACTCACTAAGTAGGCGCTTATCTCTTGTTGTAATGATTATGATACTATCTGAACCAAACCATTCACGACTTCCACATAAAGCATTCAGCTGCTCCAAGTCATCCACATCGTCAAGCACAAGCAGTAACGATATCCTTTTTCCTGGTTTCATGTCATTTTTCTTTACGTTTGTTGTTGTGTTGATATCAGAAAGAAGCTTTTCTTGTAAACATACTCGCCCATTATCTTGCTTCCAAATATCGCTTATATCTTGGAGGAAGCTCCTAGCCTCATACTTTCGACTCAATATATTATAAATGGCTTTGGCTAGGGTCGTTTTACCAGATCCACCCATCCCCCATATCCCTAGTAGAAGGACATCCTTTGGCATTTTGCAATTCAGTAGTTGAATCATATCTTGCACCCGAGCTTTTAATCCTACTGGGTGCTCAACAACGAACATATCTAGGGAATGTGTAACATGTTCAATAACATTCTTGATATCCTCATCACGTTCTTTCCTACAAAATATTAACCAGAGACACGGTGCATAAATAATCGCTTACATATATATAAACATTCTTCAACACTTTAATGTATCGTGCGAAGAGGAATAATTCGGAGTTAAAACAAATAATTGTTGCAAATGACATATATGTGATGGGGTACAGAGAATGGGGGCAGGTGATTTTTAGTTTTGACCCTGTGTTAGTTAATGTTCAAAGCCTGAACTCAGCTAATAAAATAAAGACCCAAGTTCACCCAGTAAAAAAATAATAAAGACCCAGAAAACAAAACATAATCATAAAGCTGTCAAGTGCTCTTATTTGATACTCCAAAAGTTGTAAAAAAAAAATAACATTTTTATGTAATTTATACACTAAAGCACAGTAACACTCATAGGAAGCACTCTAGAACACACTTCTCTTACTATCTCTCTACTACACTTAAACGAGGCACTACCTCACGCTACACACACTTGGTTATTGGCTCACAACTCACTATCTTTGTGCACACTTTAATACGTATGTTATCATTTTATCAATATGTATAAAAATTATATAGTAATTAATCAATATTATATATTAATCAATTAATTAATAATTAGGAGTATATAAGTAAAGTAACATAACTTATCTAATTTAAACTTTTTTCAAACACTTATGTTTTAAAAAATGAACTATATAATTTAAAATTACTTTTGATTATTTATTTATTTTATTTATCACTAATTATTTTAAATAACTCCAATATATAAGGTTATTAAAATAATGTACAACATTTTCACCATATAGATTTTAACATAAATTGACCAGATATTAAAAATAATTATTATGAATATTGAAATTATATAAATCAACGATAGTAAACTAATGATATATAATAATTATGATTATAATTATTTTAGAAGATATTAATTATTAAAGTTATGAAATTTGTGAGCATTAAATTACTCTGGAAGCTACATCTAGAAAATCCAAAGGGGTGTTGAATATTAGTATTATAGATTTAATTAAATGTCAATAAGTTTTAAATATATTTAATTTTTGTAGTGCAATCCTACTATTAAATACTGATGATTGTTAATGATATTATAATAATATGTTATAATTACAGTTTTATTTTTTTTAAAAAAATTAATGATTACCTTGTTAAAACTGTGGGCCCTAAATCATTCTCATTGCGACATCTAAAAAACTTTCTCTCATAAGAGTCTAAAATATTAGTATTATAAATAGATAAATGGACTTTTCCAACCCAAAAAAAATTGAAAAAAAAAGTCATATACCAAAACACAAAATCGAGTAATAAACAATGGGCAAATGTCAAAATTTGATCTTTGAAGGAAACAAGGCAACCCAAGAAAGGAATGAATGACAGTAAGAAGCGAGAAGCATAAAAATGAATCACCAACGAGTGGCAAAACGCCTCTGTTAGAGAGTTGATTAAGAAGCATAATATGTGAGACGTCTCACGTATTATGTGCTTTCCTCACCTCAATAATACGTGACACATAGTCACGTATCATATTTACGTGTCCCACGTATTATGTGTAAAAAGCTTTGCATTAAATATATGGCACTGTATCACGTATTACTTTTATTACAAACGAGTGTATATTTATCAATAATGTGAACAGTAACACATATCCATAAATAATTTTTTGTTTGTTTTTCTTTGGTAAAAAACCCTCATTTACCAAGTCTAGAAGTTTCTTTTACTTTTGCTGTTAAAATATTTGTTGTCGAAGGTTTAAGTAACTTCTAGTCAATTGTAAGAAGCTTCAGCGTGTTGATCCTTCACATCACGTTGCTCCAAGAATTTGTGCTAATATTTCATACCAGCACGTTTTTTAAACTCTGAAAATTTAATACTCCTTAGCCTTTAGGCGAAGATATCTGTTATCTATTCATTAGTGTTGATTTGTTCCATTTTTCTTCAGAGACTTCTTCATATATTGTAGCCTCCTTTCCTTCCATAACCTTTGCAATGTTTGCATGCTTTGGATTGGGCTTTCTTTGCCGGGTTGATCTTCTGAGTTGTGCTTGTTCCTCCACCTATTCTTTCTTATTGTTGAAGCTCTTCTTGTTCCCTTTGATACACTACTATTTTCCAAGGGCTTTGCGCATGTCTCTCCACCTCATTGGTCTAGGAGACTCTTCTTCTACGTCATCTTTTTGCTCCCCTACTTTACTTTCTATCATACTCTCAATCCCTTTAATTAGAGTCAAGTAAAGTTACCTGTTGTGGTGTCATCATGAGGAGGCTTCATCGAGCACCACATTATGTGACGTATAACATTGACCAATTGGGGAATCACAACATCTCCATCTTTTTTCTTACCATCATATCCCACATAGATGCAGCGATTAACCTTTTTGTCCATTTTTCTCCTTAATCGATCTGGAACAAAGACATAGAACACACAACTTAAAACTCGAAAGTGACTCACTGTGGGTTAAAGCTTCCATAGCTTCTCAAACGGTGAGACAAATCCCAACTTGGATTGTGGAAGCCGATTAATTACATGAGCTGTTGCCTTCATGCACTCAGTCCAACTTTGCTTGGAACATTTTTAGCATGTAACATGCCTCTACAAATCTCTGTCAAATGGAAATTTTTCTTTCTGCCACACCATTTTGCTAAGGAGTATTGGAACACGTTAATTATCTTCACATTTTACACTCCTTTAAGAAATTGTAGAATTCTTTTGACGTATACTCTCCCCGTTGTTTGGGAAAAGGTATCAAATCTTTTTTCCAACTTCACTTTCAACATTCTCTTTAAATTATTTGAATTTTTCCAATGTCTATGTTTTTTCCTTTATAAAATATACCTATACGTACCTTGAGTAGTCATCGATGAAGTTCACCACGTAAGGATATCCACTAGCCGAAGGCTATTTAACTAGCCTTAACACGTTTGGGTGAACCAGTTCCAACGACTCATTGGCTTAAAACATCGAGCTTCAAGTGGAAGTTGATGAGCTTTACCGTATTGACATCTATCACATATAACATCTTCTCGTATTTCCAAATAAGGTAGACCTTTGAGCATCGACTTCTTCATCAACACCTTCAGCTTGTGATTGCTAACATGTGCAAGGCATGCATGCCACAAATCCACTGTCTTGTTCTTTTGAGTCTTATCTACATAAGCGATTCTCCAGACATTTTGTAGACTGACTCTAAATGTAGCCATTTTAGCACTGATGTCCTCATAATTTTTACCATGTCATAAATCTTAACATCCTATGGGCCAAACACAACATATCTCCTTAACTTCGTTATTTGTAATCCTGAAAGTTAATTTTTCTTCATTCCAGGTATACAATAGACTTTTTGTAAGTGAACCTGATTGTCATTGCAGTGAAGTGAGATTATCACTTTCCTAACATGAGTGATTGGGAACCTTGAATTATCTACTATTACCACCACCCGGTTATCTTTGTACTCTATTGTGCTCTTCAGCTTCTCCTTATCTCCTATCATATGATTAGAGTAACCTGAATCGATAATCCAATATTTGCTGTAGTCAACACCTGATGGGCGAGTTATTACGAGTGCCTCTTCTACCTTGGGTGACTCCACGAGCTCCTCGGCAATCTTGTGAAAATTTGTTTCTTCTTCCTGACAAATGTCTTCTTCAATTGCTAGTGAAGCGAGAGCATCCAGTCTTCTTCACTACCCATTTTCTTTTTCTCGATGACTTAAGCTTGTAGCATTGCTCTCTGTCAACTTCTTCTTGTACCAACAATCTCATGCAAAATGTGTTCGGTTGCGTTGAAGAAAGCATTATCTTGTTTCTTTGTCTTCCTAGGTTCGGAATCTTTTCCTAATCCTTCCTTGATTTCTCATTCTTTTTATCTAAATTTTTGCTAAATTGTGGGTTTCCCTATTCTCTTCCTGTAACATCCTAGTTTTTTTATGCTTTCAAAATAAATTTCGAAATTATATAGTTAGAATAAAGACCGGCTAGTTCGTTGAATAGTTATGTGATTTCTAAGTTTTAAGGCAGACTTCTACAATTTAAGGGTATGTCCTACAATATAAGATATGGCCTATATATTAGGAAATGACCCTTATGATTAATATAACACCTAGTAGAACCCAATTATACGTAAGTTCGCATTTGGATTCTATTAGTTGTCACTTATGCCTTGCATTCATTTTATTTTGAAATTAATTTAGAAAAATAGTGGATAATTTTTTTTTTATAAATTTTTTTTGAAAGTTTAAGTCTCCAACGAGAAGTAAAATACATAGTGCTTACGTGGATGGTAATCAAATTTACTTTGTTCACTTAATTTAAATAAGCGGAATAAGGGACTAAATGTAGAAATATCATCACATAAACTGAAATATACTACTTAATACATGAGTCATAATAGGGTATATACCATAGCGATAAGTTATTACAAATAATAATATAAATTCTACTACTACTAGTCTGTTTCTCACAACTATAGCATAACTAAAAATCGAAGTGGTAATTCTTAGAAGGTCTGAATTCTTCACGTGTTGCCTCCTTCCTTAGCTACAGCTCCGTTGCTTTAAATTGATCCGTCTTCTCTGGTAATGACAACGGAAAAGGAACATAGGAGCGAGAAATACAAGATTTCTCAGTAGGAGTTCCTAATTGTACTAAAGGTTTTATCGTTGTCGTTCCAGTCACTTTAGGTTTGTTATAAAAAATGAACAGGTAAGGATTCAATTATCAAACTTTTTGTAAACGTGATTAGCCAAAGTGAAGTTGCTTTTAAACTATTTTTGAACATTAGGAGGCATATATAACATAACTCATCAATTACTATTTAACACTTCACTTAATAATCTCTTTGCAAACTTCACAATCACATAAACATTTTCATTCATGATATTCACGCATGACACTTTACTTTCTTTCATTAATGTATTTCTCAATTACTCATGGGATGAATACATCAATGCCTTAGACCATAGTTATTAAAAGGGACAGAGGGAGGATCAAACGGAAATCGATCGGTCACTGATCCGTCTGGTTCGTGCATTGGACCGGTCAAGTCATTGACTCGGTCAAACCTGGGTTGAACCGGCCGAGTCGCCTCCGAAGCACAAGCCAACCGACTAAACCGGGAGGTGAACGCGCACACCCAAGCCTGTTGATAAACGGCGTTCACGCCGTATATTTAACTTCTAAACCTTAGGTTTTTGCATGGGTTTTTGATGTGTTATTGAGGAAATTAATAGTGTTTTATAAATTGAACCTCAATGCACGATTTTGAGAAATCAATGTCAATTGCTCTATTTTTCTTTTGTGAATAGTTAAATCTTGTTACCATTAACTTGTCTCCTGAGTTAGGTTTTTGTGCACAGGAGCATTACATTAAGTGCAAGCATCAAGAGCAGGAGCTAGAATTGAAAGAAGCAAAAGCCCACCATTCGGGTGAGCGCTCCAGCTCTCTTAGCTCAGCGCTCGCAAGAGCACAGATAATTCATCTTGAAGGCGGCCTGTTCTAGTGAGCGCTCAGCGCTCATAGCATTGCAGTGCTCCTGCGATAACTTGGTTTTTTGTTGCCTGTTTTATTTGGGCCAATCTTTGGGGCCCCTTGGAGGGAAAAGAATAAAAAACGCGAGGAAGGACGGAGGCGGCATCTAGGTTTAGTTTGAGGAAGATTAGAACTCTCTCTCTCTCTTTTTCTCTCTAAGGGTTCCATTGGTGAAGGTATTTTATCTTGGAGATTGTGGCAACGATTGTTGCTATTATTTTCAGGTTCTCTCTTATCTTCATTGTTGTAATCCTCAGAGATGGAGGAGTAGATTTCTTTACAAGTGTAGGGATTTCTAGATGGATTGGAATGATGTTTGAGACCCTTTGTTTATATTAAATGCATTGATTTTCTTGATGTTCTGTAGTTTCTATTCCTTTAATTATTGTGGTGATTGCTATAATCTTTATTGGGATAACTAAATTGGCGATCGTCGTTTAGGGAAACCCTTTGGGCATAAATTGATAGATCTATTGATTTATGTTTGAGGGAGAACATTAGAATTAACTTTCCGATTGGCGGTTAGGATATAGCAACTGGCTCATTAAATTGATGTGATTTCTAAATAAATTGGTGATTGTCATTTATTAGTTATTTGCATTGATTAAATTCTAGAGGTCGATTGATCACTAGTAGAATTGCCGGTAATTTATTACCAATAGTCACCAATGGGTTTAATATTTGGTCAATGATAATTAATTTCCAATCCTAGGAATACCTTACACTAGTGCCTTTTCTATTGTTGCTATTATCCTTAAATTTAAATTATTTGCTATAATCTCAAAAACCCTTGCTATTATCCTTAAATTTAAATTACTTGCTATAATCTCAAAAACCCCAAATTTCTAATTAGCTAGTAACACTTCCTTGTGTGTGCCCTTTACTACATTTTTTGTGCAACTTGGCACTTTATAAATTTTTAATTTGTTGTGAGTCGTGACAGCTCGCATCACCTGTACACGTGGCACTCCATGAAAAATCCGTGGCAACCCAAAAATCATCAAAGCGTGGACTTGAACCTGTGATCGTTTAGGGAAGAAGCGCTCAACACCATTACGTGATGCCTTTGTTATATATTATGCGTTTAGCTATATATATATATATATATATATATATATATATATATATATATATATATATATATATAGCTGGGTTAGACTTTTTTCAAAATATTGATCCAAAATGCCTTTCACAAGACTCGAACCTGACTCGAACCTAGGACAAGCACTCCAAAATTCGCTGGACAAGCATGACTTCCACTAGGCCATGTGCCTGTTTGTTATTAGTGCATCATTAAATATATATATATATTACATATTAAATTGCCTTAAACTATAATTTTATATATTTGTTTAATTAAATCTGGTTTAACCGGTTGAACTAGTGACCCAGGTTGAACCAATGACCCAGGAACCCGGTGCCTTGACGAGTCGATCGGTTCGGTTCTGATAACTATGCCTTAGACTACCTTAAAGGGTAATGAATTCATACCATGGCTGTCGCCAAAACCTTTTGGTTTCCTTTCCGTTGCCGTAATCTCACAATTTAGGGGGTTAAGCCGTGAGCTTAAGTCCACGGCTTAACCCCACTTTTCCAGACTTTACTTTTATTTTCTTTCCATTACTATAATCTCAACGTTAAGCTGAGCTTAGCTCAAGTCTACTTTTCCAGACTTCTATTGCTACTTTCCCAGGCTTTACTTTTATTTTCTTTCCATTGCCATAACCTCAACGGTTAAGCCGTGAGCTTAGCTTAAAACCACTTTCCTAGGTTTTCATTGCTACTTTTGCTTTACTTTTATTATTTCATTTGAAAGTGAATGTATGCATATCATCACGTAATCATAAATAAATCATGGACAATTAATCATTCATCCTCATCATTTCATAACTCATCACTATATATTCATATAGACAATATCTCATATACATCCTTATATCAAATCGTAGGCTTCTCATACTAAATCACATGTCATATTTCATCATTTGTGTTTACACATTATGGAGTCTTTCTTTCCATTCTAACTAATTAAATCTCTTATTCTCATAGTCATCTTTGTACACTTAGCATTCCATTAATACATTAATGTACTTTAAAATATTATCCTTGGGTATTTATAGGTTCTTTATATATTTTCAAGCTCCCTCATGAGTGTTACATATATATATATATTCTCTTGAAGTTTTATTGCAACTTAAATCCTTAAAACTCTCTTTCTTTACAAGACTTGAATCTTCTATTTACAGTTCTGACATCTTTTACAAGAAAATTTGTAACTTTTTGCATACTTGTTATTTCAGCCTCCTAAATGTAGCTCTAGATTCCTAACTCATCAAACTTTCCATTAAGATTAATTTCATTAAAAGCACATTTATGGTTATGCCATAGTGCCCTTGCAAAATTACCCTTTTCCAGACCCTCTCAGCACATTGTCCTACAAATTTATTTCTTATTCTGTATTTTTGTGGTGCAAAGCTTTATACATGGCATATATGGATGTGTTCCTCTATGTATTAGCTTTCCAACAAAGTTGAAATGAGGCTATTTGCATTTTTCTAGAGTGAGTTACACCTATCTTACTAATGAAAGGTAGAATTCAAAGTTTTAGTCTTAGGCTCAACTTTGAAAATTTATATCTTGGGATAGAAAACTCCTTTTAGGTGATTTCTTTTGGAAAGTATTTTAGAATGTGTCTAGTTTATGGTAAAAATAGTTTTATTTTGAGATATTTCATATTTTATGGACACTACTATACGAAATATCTATTGTCAGAAAAAGCAAGAAAATCCAGCATCTATTATTTTCATGCATTGAGTCATCTTCTCAAATCAGGTTTTACATACCATATTCTTAAGCCATATTTGAGTATAAAGACATTGTAAAAGCACTCAGAAACATAAAAGAGCATGTTGTATTCTCAAAAACATACTTCACAAACAACCATTCAAATCTTTTGTCAATAACCAAACTTGAGATAGTTTAACCATGGACAAGATTAAAAACTAACAATACTTAAAACAAATAAAGAAGAAGCTCCTACCTCTTGTGTAGAGGATTAAAAATGAGTCCTTCTATTCCTAGAGATCCCACAAACTCAACGAGGATAAGATAAGAAAACTTCCTTGACAAAGGCTTGGAAGGCTTAGTGTTTGTACTAGTATTTGACAAGAGTTAAAAGATGCAACTCTTACAAAGCATGGTGAGCTCTCTTTGTGGTTTGGAAAATGGAATGAATGGAGGAGAGTTTGAAGACTATTTATAGTGGAAAGATCAAGAAAAGAAAAAGAAGGAAAACATTTAATGCTTGAAGCATGATTTATGCAAGCATGTTTCCCTAATTTTGGGAATGGGAAAAGATTTCATGATTAGAATGTTTTATGCCTAAATTTAGGAAAAAGAAAAGGGTCCATGTTTTATACAAGAATATTAGCCTAATTTAGGGAAAATAAAGAAAGTGTTCCATATTTTATGCAAACATGTTGACCTAAATTTATAATTATTAAATTAGTGACATTGTGGAAATTTCTTAATTCAAGTCAAGGGCATTATAGTAATTGGACAATATTAGTGACATTCTTGTAATTCTTTTTATAAAACAAGGATATCTTTGTCATTTATTATAAGACAATGGTAGTTTTATAATTACTTTCATATAGTAAAGGTATTTTCATAATTTCTACTAAGTAATGATATTTTTGTAATTATTTGCATTTTTCTCTAGACATACTTAATTATTCTAATATTTATATTTCATGACACTTGTCCAAATTTATATTTAATCATTAATTATGATATTTCTAGTTATGAATTTGAGGATGTTACAATATAAGAGAATGTTCCTAGCAAAAGCCCAAAATTGTTGGGCTTAATAACTCTAATAGCCAAATTATGAGTGATTTATTGGTTCTTGACTAACAAAACTTTTGATATTGATGAATCAAGCCCAAAGCTAGCTTAAGGGCACTTAGCCTATGATATGAGAGCCTAATAATGTGTTTTGTGTTATTGGGTTATGTTGAGAAGAAAAATGAATAAAAATCGATTTTCATTGAAAAACTTAAAAGACCCATTTTGCACTTTTTTAGCCTAATCTTCTTCCAATTTGAAAAACCTAAAATGACCCTATCTAAGCCCACACTACAATTTGTGTAACCTAGCCTAAGATTCCTTAATTATTCGTGTGTGTGTGTTACATGTGTTAAATGAGTTTTGGAGATAATGCATGACTTTATGGTCATAATGTAAGATTTTTATGCTTTTGTAACTCCTATTACATAACCTAAATGCACCCTAAACCTACCCACTCTCTCAAGCATGGAATTCAATATATCTTTTAGCCTAATTTGCACATAAATAACCTAGAAAAGTCAAGAAAGAACCAAAGGAAAAGCCTTAGGTTGTAACCTCCAAATACCATTATTATTAGCCATTAGGACGAGAGGTTGGCAACGGGGTACACCCGGTTGAGGTTGTTTAACCCTGAAAAGAGGCCGTTTTGATACTATTTTGACCATTTGTCTACTTCATTATGTTAAAGTCAGAGAGTACTAATTAAAATATTTTTTAAGACCTTAAGGATGCTTCTATGGTAGAGATTACTCTAATTAATATATATTTATTTAGAAGATGTAAGATAATTGACTCGAATATTGAAAACCTTCGAGCATGACAATCAACCAATATTTATTTAAAATATAGCATTAAAAGAATTAAATTACCTGAACTTTGTGATTTCAATCCCTGCTATGCTACCAATATCATGAAGTGCTGTCCTCCAACTCTTCTCCTTGTCTTTGTCCACTGAGAATTTTTTCAAAAGATCTTGAAAAGCTTCTCCAAACATACGTGTTTGATTATGTACTGAAGAGGGATCTACATCATAGAAAACTGGCAAAACCACCTGACCTATCGTTCTCCAACACTCCATTATGTACTCCAACTCTTGTAGACACCATCTTGAGTTAGCATAATGTGTTGACAGAATAACAATAGAAATTCTAGACCTTCTGATCGCTTGCAGAAGCGAGATTGATATCCAGTCTCCCCTTCTATGCTCTTTGCCTTCCTTAAAGACATGAATTCCGGCATTTGCAAGAGAGGCATGGAGAGGTGATGAGAATATTTTATGAGTGTCCTCTCCTCTGAAACTCAAGAACACATCATAGGTCCATGACTGAAAAACAAAATGAATTCACAACTTAGATATATGGGAGCACAAATCTTGTAATTACGCGACTGATAACAACTATGACATTTGAAACCCATTACTTTTTCTTTAGCTAGTGCTAAGGAAGTATGACCAAACTAATTTTTCGAGTTCATCGAATTATAAAGAAACAAAGTGAGTGTTAACAACTCAATATTGACTTTGCTTCCTCAGGCATCGGAGATTAAAAAAAAAAAAAGAAAAAGAAAAAATAAGTCACGACTGAATGATACATCAAGCACACATCTTCATCAAGTGAAAACTTACTATGTATCCAAATTAGGATCTTTTCGTTTTTTTATTTTTTAACAAGACCATGAACTGTAGTCTGTAGAAAGAGTGATAGACGCGAGAGTACTTTTAGTAAACATAGACTTCTTAAAGTTTGAAGAGTTGAATTAATAGTGTTTGTCTGTCTATGCTCAGTCACATACCACACGAATAACAAATATAAGCGGATGTCAAGCTCTACTTACCCCGGGCTCCGCGTTCATTTGCTCATGAATAATTTTTCTTCCGACATCTCGCAATATAACATGCAATTTAAGCCTGTTTTTCTCATCAATGGTCACAAAGCATCGGTCTTCAAGGGCTTTCATTCCATTGCTGGCCAAATTAAAGGCATTCAATGCCTCCATCGCCTCTTCATGATCCATCCCATTTAAAAAACAAACTATATCAAAGAATATGCATTTCTCTGTATCATTTAAATCATTGATGCATGTTTTTATTGCTTTTTGTACAACAGTATGGGGAAATTCTTTGAATCTATCAAACGTACCACAAGCAAGGACTTCCACCTCCAGAGCTAATGGCAATCCCCGACAGAAGCAACTAAATTTTGTTTTTCATGATATGAAAGAAACTTATTAGATCCAGACAACCATTTATTAAGAAGCTGAAAAGATTCCTTTTCATTCATTTCTTTTATTCTATACACATGGTCAACTTTAAGCGCCCTAAGTAGACTTCTATCTCTTGTCGTGATGATTATGACACTCCCAGGACCAAACCATTCCCGACTTCCACATAAAGCATCCAGTTGCTCCAACTTATTCACATCATCCAGTACAACAAGTAACCTTTTATGGGAAAGCTTGTTCTTTAGTATCTTTTTACCAACACTGATGCTATCTATCTTTATTATTGGTAACTTGTAGACATCCGAAAGAAGTAGTTCTTGTAAATAAACATGCCTTCTGTCTTGCTCCCAGACTTCTCTGATATTTGGCAGGAAACTTCTACCCTCAAAATTGCCACCAATTTGATTATAAATTGCTTTAGCAATTGTTGTTTTTCCAATTCCAGCCATCCCCCATACCCCAAGCAATAGAACATCTTTTGCTTTTTGGTCGATTGAGAGTGGACATGCTTCTTGCACACGAGATTCCACTCCCACTGGATACTCAGCAACGAACAAATCTGTCCCATCCAGCAAGTCCGTAGCAAGTTCAACTATCTTCTTGATATCCTCATCTTTGTCACTCCTATAAAATATCACCAAAATTAAGGTGCACGGTCGATTATATAAGAATTTTCCAATTTGTGCATCTGTCAAAGGAGAGTGGATTTTCGAGTCAAAAATGATATTTTCAATCTAAAAATCTCTAGTACGTATGAAAAGTTACACTAGCATATTGATAAGGGAGGAGAGCTCTAAGTCTATTAGGCCTAAGTTGTCCACCTAAGCATGTTAGTTAAGGCAGTTATCATTGTTTGTTATCAATGTTAGCTTAGTCACTTGATCCATGTAATATATAAATACTGTATCAATGCAAATCAAATTTAATGAGAATAAGTTTCATTCTTTCACACTCTAGAAATCTTGAGTGCTCTCTTTCTCTCTACTACACTTTCTTCCTTTTCAGCTCTTGGCCTGATACCTTACATGGTATCAAAGCTAATCTAATCCATGGAGATGCCTGAAGTATCAAATGCTTCCCCATCCACAAACATTGTTGCGTCTATCTTCACTCTGAAGATGTTTGCCAATCCAATAGCTGATAGGCTTGATGAAGAAAGCTATCTCACTTGGCAAGGCTAGCCTTGGCCACAATCGAGGGTCACAGGCTAGAAGATCACCTTGAAGAAACCAAGATCCCTCCAAGATTCAAGTCAGAAGCTAATATGGTTGTTGGAATTCAGTAGAAGAATACACCAACTGGGTTCAACAAGATAAGGTGCTAATTTCATGGCTTCTTTCCTCCATGAATTCTGCTTTCAAAAATAGAATAGTAGGTTGTAAATTCGCCTATCAAATTTGGAAAAAGATAGGGGTGTATTTTGCCCCTCATACTAGAGCCAAAGTGAAACGTTGAAAACTCAATTAAAAGAGCATTAGAAAACGGGGTTCTACCTAGAGTATTTGCTCAAAATCAAGAAAGTCATTGATTCTTTGGCAGCTGTTGGTTCACCACTAACCATTGAAGAGCATGTAGAAATTATTCTTGAAGGATTGAGTGAAGAATATTCTCCCTAATCACTATGGTTCTGTCTCAATATGAACCTTTTTCAATTGATGAACTATAAGTCTTGTTGATGGCTCAAGAAGAAATGCTTGAAAGGTTCAAGAAGATGGACCTAATCACAGCACAAGCTAATGTAGCTCAAGCCTCACATCAATCTGATCATAGAGTTGTAGCAATAGGAAGTTTTAGAGGCCGAGGAAGAGGAGGCAGGGACTTCAAAGGTGGAAGAACTTGGGGAAATTCAAACGACCCCAATGTCAATTGTGTGGAAAGGTTGGTCACACTTTGTGGCAATGCTACCACAGGTTTGATCAATCCTTTCGAAACCCTACAAGAACTTATTCTGCACATGCCCTTCCACCCCCTGCATCCTTCCATAATCCGAAGGCTTACATAGCAGGACCAGCTACTCTACTTGACGATGCTTGGTACCCTGACTCACGAGCAACACATCATCTCACATATGATCAAGGAAATCTACTCTCAAGTTCTGAGTACAATGGCCCTGAACAAGTTATGGTTGGCAATGGCTCAGGTATAAACATAAAACACATTGACAGTTCTATCCTTCATGACTCCAAATCAAGTAAAAACTTTAGGTTGCAAAATCTCATCCATGTACCTCATATTACAAAGAATTTGATTAGTGTCTCTAAATTTGCAAAAGATAACAATGTTTTCTTTGAATTCTGGCCTGATATTTGTTCTGTTAAATCTCAAGGTTACAAGGGAGACACTTCTCCAAGTCACACTTAAAAATGGAATGTACGAATTTGATAATGTTATGATTCCTATAAACGCTTCACTTCATGCAAATAAGATAGTTTCCCCACATAGAGCTTTATACTCTTCTTATAATTATCTTGCAACTTGGCACAAAAGATTAGGACATACAAACTCAAAGATTGTATCTTTAGTTTTTTCAAAATGTAATACCTCTGATTCAATAAATAAAAGCAATGATTTGCCCTTTTGTGATTCATGTTGTTTGGCTAAAGTCCATAGACTGCCTCATTTTCCTTTAGTGCATACTTACAAACCACTAGACCTCATATTCTCATATTTATGGGGTCCAGCACCTGCTTTTCAAAGTTTGGAAATAGATATTATGTAGTTCTTGTTGATGCTGCTACAAGATATTCGTGTACTTACTTGTTGGAGAATAAGTCTCAAGTGTTCACAGCTTTCAAACAATACAAAACAATGATTGAAAAATTAATAAGCCTTCAAATTAAAAGTTTGCAAATAGACAATGCAAAAGAATATGTGTCAAATGCATTCACTGATTTCCTATCAACTCATGGTATAACCCATAGGCTTACTTGTCCATACTCCCACCAACAAAATGGTAGAGTAGAAAGGAAACATAGACATATCACTGAAGTTGGATTAGCTCTCTTAGCCATAACCTCATTACCAATTTCCTTTTGGGATGATGCTTTCTCACAGCCACCCATATCATAAATAGATTACCCTCACCCACATTGGCCTCCGAATTACCCCATGAATTGCTATTGCATAAATACCCAGATTATTCCTCTCTAAGAGTGTTTGGCTGTTCCTATTTTCCTAACCTTAGACCACACAACCACACCAAACTATCTTACAGATCTCACAAGTGTCTTTTCTTAGGCTATGCACCAAATAACCAAGGCTACAAGTGTCTTTCTCTAATAGGAAAAGGATATATATCTTGGGATGTATTATTCAATGAAAAGGAATTTCCATACCACAATTTATTTCCCGCTTCCACAGACTCAAAAACACCACCTATGCCTAACCCCTTAGTCCCCTTTATCTCACTCATTCATAGTGTTCCACAACCCCTATACAAACTACCAAATCTGGTTTGTGTTCTATTCCTATTGCGTTGCTTCTGAATCACTGTAGGTACACTTTATCTAGTGACTGAACAAGCCTTGGTCACCACTCCACCTGCCACCACTATGCCATCTGCCACAGGACAAGTTGAGAATCAAAAGCTTACGCAGTTAGCCGGTCACAGACTAGAGGGAAGTCTGGCATTTCAAAGCCAAAACTTATGCCGCCTGCACTTCCTCAAGTCTAGCAATGACTTGGTCATAATTATGAACCATTCACTGTCACTCAAACCCTCAGGAGCCTCACTGGAAGACAGCCATGGAAGAAGAATTCAAAGCCCTAAAAGAAATCAACACGACCTTAGATCCTCCTCCAACTGATATCAAACCCATTTGTTGCAAATAGGTTTTAGAATTAAAAGGAATCCAAATGGCTCTATTCAGAAATATAAAGCTCGGTTGGTGGCAAAGGGTTTTCATAAAAAAGAAGGGCTAGACTTTGGTGAGATTTTTAGTCTAGTGGTCAAACCCTCCACTGTCAGAATTATACTCTCTCTTGCGTATCAAGAGGCTGGAAAATCAAGCAATTTGACTTCAACAATGCCTTCTTAAATGGATATCTAAGTAAGGATGTTTTCATGGTTCAACCTGAAGGGTTCACTCAAAGCAACTCATCAATGGTTTGCAAGCTTCACAAAGCTCTTTATGGCCTAAAACAGGCCCCAGAGCATGGTTTTCCAAGCTCAGCACCACCCTTAATACCTTTGGCTTTGGCAGCACAAGGTCTAACCCTTCCTTCTTTACCAAGTTCACTATAACTTCAACTACATATCTTCTAGCCTATGTAGATGATATATTAATCACTAGTAACAACCCTGGTAAAATTTCCTCCCTCATCACTCAGTTGAATTCTATCTTTAGCCTCAAGGACCTAGGAGAAATGCATTACATTTTAGGGCTCGAAGCCCACACCACAACAACTGGAACTGTGCATCTGAATCAAGCAAAATACATTAAGAACCTACTTCAAAAAGCTGGAATGTCATCTGCCAAAGCAATGCCCACTCCAGTGATCTCAAGCCTAAAACTCTCAGCACATGGTGACACTAATTTTGCTTATCCAACTTTGTACAGGTCCATAGTAGGAGGCTTACAATATGCTACAATTACCAGACCTGACATATCATTCTCGGTCAATAAAGTAAGCCAGTTCATGCACAAGCACTTAGAGTCGCATTGGAAGGCTGTGAAACGAATTCTAAGGTACCTGTTAGGTTCCTTAGACCAAGGCTCATGTTTCACTAGTGCAAAGACTTTAGGATACTTGGATTTTGTGATTCTGATTAGGGATCTGATATTGATGATAGGAAATCTACTAGTAGATATTGTGTATTCCCTGGTCCTAGCCTCATTTCGTGGTCTAGCAAGAAGCAACATGCAGTCTCAAGGTCAAGTATGAAGCCGAATTTCGAGCTTAAACTCTTATGGATGAGATCAAATGGTTGCAAACCATCCTCAGTGAATTACACATTTGCTGTCTGCTTTGCCAACGTCTTTTGTGATAATTCCAGTGCAATCTTACTTGCTTCAAACCCCATCTTGCATAATCGGACCAAGCACTTTGAGATTGACTTACACTTTGTTAGAGATCGAGTTATTCAAAGGCAGCTATTTGTTTAGCACATTCCCTCAACTGAACAAATTGTGGATGTACTGACTAAACCACTTTATGCTGCCCGCTTCCTCAAATTTCGAGACAAACTCAGGGCCTCTCTCACCAGCCCCTTAGTTTGAGGTGGGATGATAAGGGAGGAGAGCTCTAAGTCTGTTAGGCCTAAGTTGTCCACCTGAGCATGTTAGTTAAGGGCAGTTATCATTGTTTGTTATCAATGTTAGCTTAGTCACTCGATCCATGTAATATATAAATACTGGATCAGTGCAAATCAAATTTAAAGAGAATAAGTTTCATTTTTTCATACTCTAGAAATCTTGAGTGCTCTCTTTCTCTCTACTACACTTTCTTCCTTTTTAGCTCTTGGCCTGATACCTTACACATGCAATTGAAATGGTTCTTAATTTTGAAATGGTTCCTTAAATTATGCTATGATTAAGCTACTACCTCGAATTTTTAGACTCCAACAATAACTTTTCTTTTTCCTTAATTCGCTTCTGGTATAATGGTATTCCATTATTCTCTTCAATGAGTTTTTATTTTTTTATTTTTTATTTTTTTTGGTTTGGTAAGGAACTGATGGTTATCATTAATGGCTATTGGTATCAAGTTCTGCAGAGGAAAAAAGAGAGAGACTTAGAACCTACTATCAACAAGTTTGTGTGTGTATATATATATATATATATTTAGATGATTAAATAATATTTACAAGTGAATGAAATTGCCAACAGCTGCAATTAACTCTAAGAAACTACAGCTAAATTAATTGTTATGAGCTGGAATGGGGAGTTTCTTCCTTCACATCCCCCACAAGCTCATGGCTTGAAACTGAGCTCAAGAAATGATGCAATAGAGAGGAGCTTCGTGAAAATGCGCGCAATTTGATCATGAGGAGGAACATGGGCTCACGAACACTTGCTTCCGAGTTCCGAACCACTCTATCACGCATAAATGCCCGCAATATATAGAAGTGTTTTTTCTAACCCTATTTTTTTTGGGTTATTTTTATTAATTTTATAATGATTTCAACCCCTTTGGACATTGTGCTAGATATTTCGTTGTTGGGCTTTGTCTAAATCTCTAATTAAATATTGTTATTGATAGTTTTCTATTTTTAAAAGATTTGAAAGAAATAACATGAAGATAAAGGAAAATATAAAAAGAATATATCAGATTTTAAAAATATTCAAATGAAGAATTAGATTTGAATAAGATTCGAAGAGAATTTGAAGGAAAAAAAATATGAGATTTACCCACCAAAACATATCAGAGATTTGTTAAATAATTATCTAGAACGGGAAATTAGGAAGTTATTAATTATTAGAATTAAGTGATAAATTTGTTGATAGCCGGGTAAGTTGTTATGGGCTATAAATACTTACTGAGAATTGTTTGATGTATGAAAGGTGAAGAGGCTAAAGTTGGCATATGCAATTTTGTGCATAAAAGTTTCATTGATGAATGATTTGTACTTTGTTTGAGAGATATTTTTAATATTGGCGATTGTAATTTTTTATAAAATTTAATGGTTTGATTTGTAAAGTCATGAATATAAAGGCTGCCTATGTTAATTTGCTTGTTGATTTGATGGACTTTTGTGGGGGAGAATTATTTACCAACAACTTCTATCAAAATGGATTCTGATATTGATGGTGAAGATGCAAGGCATGGGAATTTTCAAATTTGAAGTGAAATTTTTTATGGCAATGTAATCGTGATTTGATAATTTGAAAGGGGTGTGCTATTGCTCTCTCAAGATCTATGATGATGATGGAGAATTCTGTGAAATTTGGTAGAACTAGTCATTTGACCCACGCAATTTATGAGAGATAATAAAAAATAGTTTTTTAATTATTATAAAAAATGAATAATAATTTATTTAAATATATCTTATAAAAAATTGAGTATATAAATTTATTTTAAAAGTAAGTTAATAGTTAAATAATTAAATAAATTGACAAAATATAAATGTGACATTTTATTTTATATCTTATTTTGAATATTATGTTTATAAGGTTGAAAACATATCGATAGATAACTAACTAATAAAGAGCCTATTTTATGAAAATTTTATACACTTCGAAAGTTGAAATTGTTGAATAAAGAAATATAATAACTTGGATAGTTTTACTATATTATGAGCCATTTGTAGGGATGACAATGTGTATCTATGAGAAAAGAGATATGTCTCACACCTCCCATCGCGTTAAGAATTTTGTCTCTTATCGTCATTCCCTTACGGGCCCTAATTTTTTATTTCCCGTGGGGATTTTGAATCCCTCCTGTATTTAGGGGTTTATTAACAAATTTCAAAAAGAAAAAAACTTTAAAAATATTTTACAATTTAAAACATAAATATCCATAATAACAAATAATATTAATGCAACATAATCCAAATTAAAATTAAAAATGCATACATAATACAAATCCAATAAAGATAATTGAAAAAATAAAGGTGTGTTATCTTCATCCCTACCTCGTTTAACAAAGAACTTCACCCCATTATCGTTCCTATGAAAATAAAATATATCCCTATTTTCGTTCCATCGTGGATAATTCTGCGTGTATCCACTTTCAACTTTTTTTTATCATCCCTAGCCATTTATATTTTTTTAGTAAATTAAAATATTTAATGTATAAAAAAATAAAAATATATTTTTAATTAAAAAAAATAATAAATTACATTGAGGATAGGAATTGCAACTTTTTTCTCAAAAGTTGCATTGATAGAGGATTTGCACTTGGTTTGAAAGATATTTTTAAGATTGATGATTGTAACCTTTTATTGAATTTAATAGATGGATAGGAGAATTATTTCCCTAGCACCGGCAAGAGATGTTGATGATCGAAAGAGTACTACTAGCTTTATTTGTATTATTTTATGAATGACTGTGCTATTTAATGGAGTTCCAAAAGTAATCCATTGCTACACTCTCAAATATTGTGAGTCGGGGTATGTGGTTGCCACTTATTGCACTTATCATGCTATATGGTTTAGAAGATCATTGTTGGAAATTCTTTTCCGCGGGAGGAAGCAACAAAGACATTTTTTGATAACAAGTCTACACATACTATTGGCAAAAATCCAATAATAAACAATGACTGAAGCAACTATATTGACACAAGGTTTCATTTCATTGGAGAGTGTGTAAACAATAAGGTGATTGAGCCTTATCATATGAAGACTCTTGCTCGAATAGCTAATATTTTTAGCAAGCGTATCAAGTTTAAAAATCTTGAAAAATTGAGAAAATGCATGACTTGCCATGAAGAGGAGAAGACTCAAATTAGAGGGAACTATTAAATAACATAAAATAAAATAGTAGTAATTTAAAGCTAATGGGAAATTTGATACTTTTGGTGATCATGTAACCATTACTTTGGTGCTATGGTTATTGGTCATCAGAAAAAATAAAGCTGAATGAGTTTGTCACTAGGAAGAGTAATATTAATTAGGGATATAAGGTTATGACCACCTGAGTTAAGAAACAAAAGTCTCTTGTCATAAAATATAACGAGTCTCCTAATTTTTCTATAAGTATCCTATATGTTATAGAGTTTGTAAAATGAGTAAGAAAGAAATAAAATTTATCTTTTTCAATTTGTTTGTGGCTCTTCATATATTCCTCCTGTTTCCCTCTAATATTTTGAAGGGCACAAAGTTTGGAGTTTTCCTTCTTTCTTAAAAACCCTATAAGTTATTGTACTTTTTTCTAATGTAAGAGACATGCACAATATAAACTATGCCACTCCTCGTTTGTCTTTACTACTCCCACTAAGTTGATTGGTTTTTATCTTATTTCTCTAAAGTGTCCTTCTCTCTCTTTTTATAATTAACTAGTGATCTATCATTATTTCATTCAATTCTAACTCATTACTAGTATAACAATATCATAAAGTCCAAGACAAAAACAAAATATTATCATAAAATATTTTTTAAATATATATTTCATTGTTTTTGTTTTCGTGAATTTTATGTTGTGAAATTTTTTTTTCTTTTTTCTTTCACTTTTTAAACATAAAACAAAATATTAAATTTAATTTTTCATATAATTAAGTATAAAAGATATAATTATTTACAAGTTTTTCTTAATTATCTTAAAGACAATTTATTAGTTGAAATAATCTTTTTAATCTTCACATGACCTTCTTTAAACAGTTTTACATATAACAATAATATATCCTTTTATTTTAATATCATATAAATAACATAAGAAATTAAAATAGCTATGTATGCTATATATACAATTGCACATACCCAATATTTAATCATCTAGTATTTATATAATTTATTTAACCTAGTACTAAATAAATGGCATACTAACATTCGTCGTATTAATATCTTAAAATTTTTAATCTATTGATTTTAAATCATTTTTAAAAATTAAGGTAACATAATAATATTAATCATATATTAAATTACTATATAGTATTAAAATATAAAAAATTATATTAATATTTGATGATAAATTGTCATGCCAATTGTTATATAAAACACTATACTTATAAAATAATTTGATATTTTATATTAACTGTGAATGTTACTAAAAATTTGAATTTTGTGACAAACTATATATTTTTAGTTAATAATTTATTATGTTAATAAAGAATTTATTAAACTGGGCCGTTAGTGTCTGTGTGTCATAAAAAAAATGAAAACTTATTTTCATTTTTAATGATATTTATAGAATATTAAAATAGAAAATATGTTATTATACTTAGTGGAATAATCACTTTATATTTTTTTCAAAAATTTAAAAATTGCATTAGCAAAAAGTGAAATATTAAATTTTTTTATAATATTAATAATAGAGTTTTAATAAAATTAGATGTATTGCTAAATTATTGACTTAATCATGAAAGAGAATAAAAAGAATATATTAGAAAAGTTGACTAAAATATGAGTGAGTATAAGTGATAATAGTCAAAATGGAGTGACAATAAACTACCAGAGATTTAAAAAAAAAACAGTTCCGGAGATTCCTTTATCTAATATATCATATGGAGATATATATAAATAAAATGACCATATCAATAAAATAAATCAAATAAAAAGTTAATATGTTTTTAGTTCTCAAAAAATACGAGATTTTTTTTTAACTACTTATTTTTTACGGGGTTTAAACAAAATTCACTGATTTCCTAAAGACTAAATTATATTTAACCAGAAAATAAAATAAAATGACAGAAGAATTTCAATTACCAGTGATCAAACATGTTATAGCAGGCTTCGTGACGGCAGCTAGAAATTCGTGCCAAAGCTATCTTCCAACTCTCCACCTTATCTTTGCCTGAGATCCTTTTTGTGAGAACACCAAAAGCTTCTCCCAATCTGTTTTCCTGGTTATGTAGCTCATAGCCAGATATACCAAAGAAGACTGGCAGAACGAACTGACCTGCGATTCTGCGGCATTCAATTATTTGCTCCAGCACTTCTAGACAACTTCTTGAACCAGTGCAACCTTCTGACAGAACAACCACAGAAATTCTACATCTTTGGATTACTTGCAGCAGTGAGGGCGGGATGTGGTCACCCCCTGTAAACAAGTTATCATTCCTGAAAACAGAAATTCCGGCTTTTTCCAGAGAGCCGATGAGACATGAAGTGAATGATGAAGGCGTGTCTATGCTGACGCTGAAGAACACATCGTAGATACTTGGCTGAAACCAAAAGGTGAAAAAAGGAAAAAACATGAAATCCCATAGCTTAGATATATGGAACCAAAACAACATGTAACAACATGTAATGCTATTGAGATATTGACTACAACTCGGCAAAGAGCCTAGGATTAGGAAGAACAGAAAGACTAACAAGCAAACTAATTTTCAAAGTGATAGAGATAATTAAATCAATGAACCCAGCAAATGTTAGCAACTGACTTTAAATGTTCATTTTCTATAACTTAATACGCACCATTCCTGATCGTTGGCGAAAGATCTCTCTTGCCATGTGTTGGAGCAAAACATGCATTCCAAGCCTATTCATGATCTCGTCAACAATTACAAGGCTTTGCTCAACAAGGACAGGTACACTCGTTGCTGCTAAATGATCTCCAAAGCCATTTAATTTCTGTATTACTTCATTTTGGTCCAACCCAACAAAGAAACAAGCTATCTCGAGAAATACCTTTTTCAATCTGTCATCACCTAAACCATCAAAGCTTCTTTTTAGAACATTCTGTATTATGGGATGGGGAATTCTTTTGTATCTGTGCATTAGACTCTTCCACTCTGATTTATCCTTTCCAAACAATTCGCCGCCAAACACTTCAAGAGCTAGTGGCAATCCCCCACAATGAGCAACTACATCTCTACAAAGTCCTACAAAATCTTCTCTAGGACTTGGTTGTTTGAACGCATGCCAACTAAGAAGCATGGCAGATTCACTTTCATCCATTTCTTTCATGCTATACACAAGGCCAACACCAAGCTTATTAAGTAGGTGCTTATCTCTTGTTGTAATGATTATGATACTATCTGAACCAAACCATTCACGACTTCCACATAAAGCATTCAGCTGCCCGAAGTCATCCACATCGTCAAGCACAAGCAGAATCCTTTCATGGCAAAGTCTTTCACATAACATCCTTTTCCTGGTTTCATGTCACCTTTCTTTACGTTTGTTGTTGTGTTGATATCAGAAAGAAGCTTTTCTTGTAAACATTCTCGCCCATTATCTTGCTTCCAAATATTGCTTATATCTTGGAGGAAGCTCCTGCCCTCATACTTTCGACTCAATATATTATAAATGGCTTTGGCTAGGGTCGTTTTACCAGATCCACCCATCCCCCATATCCCTAGTAGAAGGACGTCCTTTGACATTTTGCAATTCAATAGTTGAATCACATCTTGCACCCGAGCTTTTAATCCCACTGGGTGCTCAACAAACAACATACCTAGGGAATGAGTAACATGTTCAATAACATTCTTGATGTCCTCATCACGTTCTTTCCTACAAATTATCAATAAGAGGCACGGTGCATAAATAATCGCATATATATAAACATTCTTCAGCACTTTAATGTATCATGCAAAGAGGAATAATTCGGAGTTAAACAAATAATTGTTGCACATGACATATATGTAATTGGGTACAGAGAATGAGGGCAGGTGATTTTGACCCTATGTTAGTTAATGTTCAAAGCCCGAACTCAGCTAATATAATATAGACCCAAGTTCACCCAGAAAAAAAATAATAAAGACCCAGAAAACAAAACATTATCATAAAGCTGTCAAATGCTCTTATTTGATACTACAAAGGCTGTAGAGCAAGGAGACAATAAAAATAAAATAACACTTTTGTGTACTTTACACACTAGAACATATTAACACTCGTGCACTCAAACTCATATGAAGCACTCTAGGACACACTTCTCTCACTATCTCTCTACTACACTTAACCGAGGCACTACCTCACGCTACACACACTTGGTTTTTGGCTCACAACCCACTATCTTTGTGCACACTTTATTACAATGAGTCAATGCATATCTACATCCTTGCATTGTCGGTTGAAATAACCAACTTCGCATTGCTAGAGAATTCTAGTCATTTACCAAGTCTCGGAGTTTCTTATACTTTTGCTGTTAAAATATTTGTCGTGGAAGGTTTAAGTAACTTCTAGTCAATTGTAAGAAGCTTCCAGCGCCTTGGTCCTTCACATCACACCGCTTCTAGAACTTGTGCTGATATTTCACACCAACACGTTTTTAAAACTCTGAAAATTTAATACTCCTTAGCCCTTTGGCAAAGATATCTGTTATCTACTCATTAGTGATAATTTGTTCCATTCTTTCCTCGGAGAGACTTCTTCATATATTGTAGCCTCCTTTCCTTCCATAACCTTTGCAGTGTTTGCATAATTTGGATTGGACTTTCTTGGCCGGGTTGATCTTCTAAGTTGTGGTTGTTCCTCAACCTCTTCTTGTTGTTGTTGAAGCTCTTCGTGTTCCCTTTGATGCACTCCTGTTTTCCAAGGACTTTGTGCATGTCTCTCTATCTTAGTTGGTCTATGAGACTTTTCTTCTACGTCATCTTTTTGCTTCCCTACTTTACTTTCTATCATACTTTCAATCCCTTTAATTAGAGTCGAGTAAAGTTACCTGTTGTGGTGTCATCATGAGGAGGCTTCATCGAGCACCACATTGTGTGACATATAACATTGACCAGTTGGGGAATTGCAACATCTCCATCTTTTTTCTTACCATCATATCCCACATAGATGCAGCGAATAACCTTTTTGTCCATTTTTCTCCTTAATCGATCTGGAACAAAGACATAGAACACACAACCTAAAACTAGAAGTGACTCACTGGGTTAAAGCTTCATAGCTTCTTGAATGGTGAGACAAATCTCAATTACTTGGATTATGGAAGCCGATTAATTACATGAGTGCACTTCTTGCACTTAGCCCAAACTCTACTTGGAAAATATTTAGCATGCAACATGCCTCTACAAATCTCTGTCAAATGGCAATTCTTTCTTTCTGCCACACCATTTTGCTAAGGAGTATTGGGAGGTTAATTGTCTTCGTATCTTACACTCCTTTAAGAATTCATAGAATTTTTTTGATGTACACTTTCACCGTTGTTGGGCAAAGGTATCAAATCTTCTTTCCAACTTTACTTTCAACTTTCTCTTTAAATTATTTGAATTTTGCCAATGTCTATGTTTTTTCCTTTATAAAATATACTCATACATATCTTGAGTAGTCATCGATGAAGTTCGCCATGTAATGATATCCACTAATCGAAGGTTGTTTAACTAGCCCTAAGACATTTGAGTGAACCATTCCAATGGCTTCTTGGCTTAAAACGTTGAGTTTTCAACGAAGTTAATGAGTCTTACCATATTGACATCCAGCGCATATAACATCTCATACTTCCAAATGAGGGAGACCTTTGGGCATTGACTAATTCATCATCACCTTCAACTTGTGATAGCTAATATGCCCAAGGCGTGCATGCCACAAATCCATTGTCTCTTTCTTTCAAGTCTTATCTACATAAGCAATTCTAGACATTACGCAGATTGACGCTAAATGTAACCCTTTAAGCATTGTGTCCTAATAATTTTTACCATGTCATAAATCCTAACATCTTCTGGGCCAAACACAACATATCTCCCTCACTTCGTTATTTGTGATCCTGAAAGTTAATTTTTCTTCATTCCACGTACATAATAGACATTTTGTAAGTGTACCTGATTGTCATTGTAGTCAAGTGAGATTATTGCTTTCCCAAAATGAGTGATTGGGAACCTTGAATTGTTTGCTATTACCACCACCCGGTTACCTTTGTACTCTATTGTGTCAGCTTCTCCTTATCTCTTGTCATATGATTGGAGTAACCTGAATCGATAATCCAATCTTTTCTGAAGTCAACACATAATAGGTGAGTTACTAAAGTGACTCTTCTACCTTTGGTGGTGCCGAGCTCCTGGCAATCTTGTCAAAATTTATTTTTTCTTCACAAATGTCTTCTTCAATTGCTATGAAGCGAAAGCATCCATTCTTCTTTACTACCCGTTTTCTTTTTCTCTGATGACTTGAGGTTGCAGCATTGCTCTTTGGCAACTTCATCTTGTAACAAACAATCTCATGCAAAATGTGCTCAGTTGCCCAGTTGAAGAAGGCATTATCTTGTTTCTTTGTCTTCTTAGGTTGGAAATCTTCTCCTCATCCATCCTTAATTTCTCATTCTTTTTATCTAAATTTTTACTAAATTATGGCTTCCCTATTCTCTTTCCTAACATTTTTCTATGCTTTCAAAATGAATTTCAAAATTATATAGTTATAATAAAGATCAACTAGTTGTGTTGATTAGTTGTGTTTCTAAGTTTTAGGGCAGTGTCCTACAATTTAAGGGTATGTCCTAAAATTTAGGATATGGCCTATATATTAGGAAATAACCATTATGATTAAAGGGAATGTTCCTTAGCACGAACCCTAAAATTGTTGGGCCTAATAACTCTAAAAGCCAAATTACAGGTGATCTATTCAGTTTGACCCACAAAACTTTTTATACTGAGCAGTTAAACCCAAAGCTAGCTTAAGGGCGCCTAGCCTATGAGATAAGAGCCCAATAATGTGTTTTGTGTTATTGGGTTATGTTGAGAACAAAAAATGAATAAAAATCGATTTTCGAGTTTGAAAAGCCTACAATGACACTATCCAAACCCACACTACAATTTGTGTAACCTAGCCGAAGATTCCTTATTAGTGTGTATTGTATATGTGTGAAATGAGTTTTGGAGATAATGCATGACTTTATGGTCATAATGTAAGATTTTTATGCTTTTGTAACTCCTATTACATAACCTAAATGCACCCTAAACCTACTCACTTTCTCAAGCATGGAATTCACTCTATCTTTTAACCTGATTTGCACATAAATAACCTAAAAAAGTCTAGAAAGAACCAAAGGAAAAGCCTAAATTTGTAGCCTTCAAAGACCATCATTATTAGCCATTAGGGTGAGAGGTTAGGCAATCGGGTTTACCCGGTTGAGGTCATTTCATTGAAAAGAGACCGTTTTGATTTCGTTTTAACCATTTTTCTACTTTCATTATGTTAAAGTAAGGAAAGTATTAATTAAGATTTTTTTAAGACTTTAAGGATGCTTATCCACCCATATACAGTGTTCCTGAAGGTTTATGGTGACAACGACTAACCTTGGTTGAATATCATCAGTTGAGAATAGTTAGTCTTGTAAAGAGGCTAGCGTTCCACTAAGTGCAATGGGTCCCACGTTGGGCCTTGGTCCTTGTGACACTTGTCCACCCATGAATCACTTTTGGACTTGAGTTGAAGGGGATATGTGCTTCAAAATGTGAACAAATGAGCTTTGACCAAGTCTCCAATCACTTCCATGAAAATAGAGGCGATTAAGAAAAGTGGTTGTTGATTTGAATAAGGGGGTGAGTGATTGAATAATGGTTTTGGGAGATTGTAGATGAACGTGTGAACTCTCTACAAGATAGGACATGTGGCAAAGTGTTGGCTAGCCCACGAACTAGAATTAGCCAAGGCTAGCCTGTTTAGTGCTAAGAGTTAGGTCCATGAGTATGAATAGTATTAGTGGAGTTAGTGTTGAATATTTGCTTCATTATGCTTATAAATAACCCTATACTCAATTGGAAAAAACATCAGAACACACAATGAATTAATAACAATTTCATTTTCATTTATCTTTATTTTCTTGCACATTACTTTTCTACAATTTATCTTTTTAGCCTTTTTATACTTAGTTTCACTAGGATATCTATTTGTATGACAATCAAATGTTTTTCTAAGTAGTTTGGGAACCCATAGTAAAGAAATAGGGTCCCTTTCTCTATGATATCATCTAAGTTTTAGGAATCAAAGTTTTCGTAGAAAACACATATACATATGGTTAATTATGTAGTACAAAATAAATAAAAATTATTAAAGAAATAAAAAGTAAAATAAACTTTTTACTTGATAAAAATAATTTTAAAATAAAAATATTATATTAAATATGTTTTGAGAGTAGTTACAACCAAAATAAAATAGAGGTGAATAAGCAAAAATGAAATAAACTAATTTTATTAATATCCAACTACAGCAGTAATTTTCTTTTTCTTTTGCTAGATAACTAATTAAAAAAGAAAGTTAAAAAAAATCATGATAAAACGAAGAGAAAACAAAGAAAGAAAGCAAGCAAAAAGGACCGAGAAAGTTGAGACACAAGCTTGAAGCTCCCAGCACATGAAACTCAAAAAGTCTCACATCGAGCAATAAACTTGAGTGGGAAGGCAATATTTCATTATAAATACCACGGAAGCCACTCTCATTAGTCACTTCTTTTATATTTTGGTCCAAACTTTAGTCACTTGCTACGTGGCAAGTCTGTACATGGCCACATTCAACTGGTTGGGCCTATTTGGGCTCAAATACATTAGTTAAAATTTTTATTAGTTCAGTCAAAGTTTTAAATTGGCACGTCATTCATGGAATGACTTTCCACTCCTGTAATGCTATTTTTGGAAAATTATTTCCAAGAATAGCTTTCTTGGAAATGTATTCTAGCGTTTGGTATTCGAAAAAATAAAATAAAATTCATGAGACATTTCCTGAAATATAGAATATTTTTATCAAAATACGCATGACAAAATGTTTTATGCTGGTGGCAATTGGTGGTTCGACACCAGACCGTCCTAAAGTGGTCCGGCTTGGTACTTCCATCGACTGTTGGTGGTCCGGCAAGGGCATGGTGTCTAATGTCGATCAACAGTGGTTTGACGCTGGTCCACGGTGCTCTAGTGTCAGACCACCATCAGCCATTTGATAACTCTACTAATGGCTATTTTGTCTTAGGTAATTTATGAAACTTTAGAAAAGTTTTGTAGGCTTGCATTGTTAATATTACATGAATTTAATCTCTCTATAGGATCTTAATTGTGTTCAGCATGAGTTCATTTTCTTTTAAGTCTATTTTGCAGGTGTGAAGGACAGGGATGAGTTGGAAAGAGAGAAAATTTTGAGTTGGAGAAAAGCCAACTGCCCTTGAGCCCACCAGCCCTGAGCTTGAGTGTGATGAAGAAATAAAAAGGGCATCGTAAAGGTGCTCGAGCACGACCCCTTGGGCTCGATGCTGGCGGTGAATTAAGCAGAAAATGTCCTAGTCTACACCAGACGCGAAAAAACCTTTTTGGGCGTTTTTCGAGTCTTGTATTCGAATGAACCTGGGCTTCTTGGCTACATTATGAACCTTAGAAGTATGCTCGCCAGGTTGTTAGGAAAAGGAAATGAAATGTATCAAAGGGAAATAAAAGGAAAAGGGAGAAAGGATTTTAAAGGTTTTCAACCAACCTTATTAATGAGTTTAGAATTGACAATGGAAAGGAAATTGAAGGCTTATAATATATCTTTACAATTTTATCCCTTTTTGTATTCAAAATTCTATATTCAAGATTTTGTATTCAAAATTTTAGCTATTTTATGCGATAATTGATTGCATCCTCGAGGAAATTAAAAGGAACAAAATATAAGGTTCAAAATAGAAAGAAAAGCATAAATGAGAAAGGAAGAAAAGAAAAAGCATGAAACACCATTGCTAGGCCATGAATAGACGACTGCACTCAAGTGTCTCTCCCTTCCCTGCCTTTTCCTCCTAAACTAAACTTGCAAACATAGCTTAAGGAGGGAAGTGATCTTAGATAGCTTGGGAGAACAATTTAGGAATTCAAGTGCTTTTCGAAGAGACCCAATGGGCACTAAGATTCAGATCCTCTTCTGACTATTAGCAACGGATCAGAGTTTCCTTCACTCTTCTACTCTATTTTATTTTCTTTACCATCTTTATTTGCTATGAACGAAGTCCCTCTAGCTAGGGCAATTGCTGTAGCCACTTTTGGTAATGTTACATGCTTTGATGTTATTACAATCCTTATTCTCATTGACTCAGTGTTCATAATTGTTTTTAAGTTGTGTTGTGTGATTGATCACCACCTAATTGCCTTGTTCGTTTACAATTACTAGAGATAGGACTTGTGAACAAAGCTTCGTGTTAGAAACACCATAGGTTGATCGAAAGCCATAGATAGGTAAACGCAATTTGTGTGGTTATTTTTTAGGATTCCATTGATGCCTATCACTTCCTTTATTCAATTACACTAACAGATTAGGTGAATTAAACTACTATTGAGAATTGTAAGACCTTGATAGAGGTGATAGATTGCATTCATACACCTCTTTTCTATATAACTCTAGACATATTGCATCATTTATATACATAATTGGTTGACATTTGGTAGATTTGCATTTAGTCTTCATTGCACATCGTTGAGTAATATCATAATTAATTGCACTATTTTGATAACCAAATATGTTTTGAAGCTTCCTATACTTTTAATTCTCTTTTGTGATTATTATTTGCTTGTAGGGACATCCTATGTTAGTGCATGAAACTTGGAGCAATGTTTAATTTTGGAGAATTTGGAGAGCTAAATAAAAGAATTCTAGAGCTTATCTGAGCACATTTGTAGCAAGTATTGAAATAAAAAATTTGTATCTCTACAAAGATCGGATTGAAACAAATAAAGGTATTTTGAAAAGCTCAAGAAGTCCTCTATAACTTTCATTTTTATCTCAAAATCTAGTTCTAAGATCCTCTTGGTGAAAATTGAGTTATGAGATTAAAGGTTTTGATGTTCTGATACTATCTAGTTTAACTCTTAGTTAGTATTTGGCCAATATCTAGAGTTACAAATGTCCGATTGAAGTGATTCTTACGGCATTGAAAAGCTTATTCAAAGAGCTACAACTTCTATTTCCAAATCCAAGAGCTAATTCGAACCTTTTGAGACTTAAAATGGGCTTAAAAGTGTATGAGGCAGTGTCTACGTGAAAGCAATTTGTAAAACAACGTTTTTTATTATTTTGGGGTCCATTTTTTATATTGTGATGATATATTTTATATACTCACTTAACCTAGGTTAATGGGGATTTTCCATACTTGCTCTAGGGCTGCTTGCACACTCTATACTCTCTTTATTTTCTCTCTATACTTTCTCTAGATTTTGGGAACTTCCAATCCTTGTTTTGGCTTGGAATCCTTGCTCTAGGTAAAGACTCCTCCATAAGTGTGAAGGATCACCATCAATGTAATGGAGAGTACAATCATAATCCCAATGATCCAAGGATTATGTTTTGAGACTTCCATTATTTTAATGCAATTTACGGTTAACTTTTCAGTTTTTCTTCTTTTACTCCCTTTTCCATATTTTTGTGTTGGTTGATACAATTATATTTTGGAGAGTCAGCTTTGATTGTGTGTGTATTTGCTATTATGAATCTCATGCACTGTTAGGGTTCCAATTTGGCATAATTTAACTGATAATTTGAAGTGTTTAACTGGTAAAGGGATTGGAATTAATTCTAATAAGAATTAGGTTATTGTGATTGACATTTAAGCTAATGTAAGCATTTAGGGATTGCGATTATGATTTTTTGATACTCATATTAACCAAACCATTGGTCAGTTGTGCAATTGTGTGACTACTAAGTAAACTTACATCATTGATTGTGCAATTGTGAATTGGTGAAAATAACTCCATGAATTATTCTTTTGAGTCAGTGATAACATAATCCTAGATCTACAGAAACTCCTTAGGCAAATAATTTATTTAATTGAATTTTCTTCTATTATATTATTAATTTCTTCCAACAAAACTCCTCAATTTCCAATTGGCTAGTAACACTTTCTTATGAGATAACCTAAGTTGTGCCCTTTACTATCTTTTTGTGCAACTTATCATAAAATAAATTTTAATTTGTTGTGGTAATAACAGCTCACATCAAGAGGCATATAGCTATTTTAGGGAATCCAAACATTAGTAAATGAAATAAGGATTTAATAATTGAAATTCACGAATGACAAAGCCATTAGTTAGGTGGACCAATTTGCCTTAACTATTTCTCATCTTATTTCATTCTAATCGTTATCATCTGTGTTCTTATTTTATTTCTGTGTTTTCACATTTTAAATATAAATTTTCTTAATTATCCTCTCATCTACCATATAGTTCAACTTGTCTTTTAATTTAGCTAATTCTAGTACTTGGGCTATCCTCATGAGACACGACATCGCTTTTTCACTACTATATTACTTGTATGATCTAGTGCACTTGCTATAATTGCATCGCCATCGATGGTCTAACATTGTTTGGTGTCTGTCGATGGTGGTTTGTCGTTAGCCCACGATGGTGTAGTGCGACCATATATGGTTCACACCGTTTGGTGAAGGCATGGTGCATGCCAGTAGTTATGATGATTTTTTGTGGTGTAAGGTCTAGAACAATTTGGTCTTTTCATTTTCAGAAGCATTTCTAATAAGTCTAAAATATACACTTATTTATAGCTTGTTTTGACATGGTTTTATGCTTCTTAATTATTGGGATTTTAGCCATTCTTATTTAATAATTAAACCATTTATACTTTACTGTGCTTGATGTTAATTTGGTTATTGTTAGGTAAATATAATGGCTTGGAAGTTTATTTTATTCAATTTTTCAAAAGAGACATTTTTGGAGATAAATAAAAGAGTTCTCTGAGCTTATTTGAGATGATATATGGAGAACACTATCATAGAAAGTTCATATTTTCTCTAAATACATCAAATTTAGACAGAAGAGGATGTTCCATAAAGATCAAAAAGTACTCTACAACTTTGATGTTAAGCTAAAAGCCCAATTCTAATTCTCAAATCCTCTTAGTGAAAATCCAGTTGCAAGATTGAAGGTCATTGTTATTCTAATGTTGTCAACATACCTTTGTCTATTATTTTGTCAATATCTTAAGCCACAAAAATCTTGAGATGGTGTTTGTGCCATGCAAAGCTGATTCAGTACTTTACAATTTTGTGTGTAATTGTCAAAAGCGTAATTCTAACTGTAGAGATCTCTATAAATCTCGCATGTGACAGTCCGGATTTACTTGTTCACTAGAACATGAACTGGGCACATCTTGGCCCCATTGGGATACAAATTAGAGCCATTTAAACCCAAGTTCTGCACCATAATCTGTGATCTGGGCCACAGTATATGAGAGAATAATTATTTTGACCCCAAACAATCATTAAAGGAGCTTCAAGGCCTCTTGATTTAAATTCAGATCTTAGGAGATAATTTAGAGTCTTAACTTCTCCTCTCTCTTTTTATTTGAATTCATGTCTTAGGGGATGACTTATGACCTAATTTCATTCTCTCTCTTCCAACATACCCCACATTGAGAAGGATATATATTTAACTTTTAAAAGGAAAGAAAAGGGAGCTTCGTCTGAGGAGGCAAGGTTTAGGGGCTTGGTCTCTTATTAGCATCTTGGTCATGCTACATTATCTTCTTATCAAATCCTCTTGAGAGACAGCAAAGAGGAGCTAAGTTTTGGCAACTACATAAAAGACAAAAAGGTGTTTGACTGAGATCCATTTTTCTATTTTTCTTTTTCCCTATGATTTATGTTTAGCATATACATTTTCTCTATCAATTTATGTTTGTTAAATATGGTAGTTAGCTAAATACTTTATGCTAGGGTGATGATGTAATTTATATTGTGAATATGATTATTTGATTTCCAGTCTATATGAATTCTCTTTTGTTCAATTGAATCTGTAATTAGTGTTATTTTTGGATTCCCGACATGTAGATTGATTACAGAGTTATGTAGACTAAGAGGAATCTAGGTACATAGTTGATTCAATAAATAGAAACCTTAATTCCTCATTGTCCATGAATAGAGATTAGAAATTTCAAAGGGTTTTGTAAGAGGATTCACAAATTAGTAATGCCTTTAGTTTCAGGGTTCAGGTTGAGGAATCAATTGAGTTTAAAATCTAGAAAGAATTGGTGTACTAGAGAAATCAGGTATCAATTAGATTAGTAATCTATCAATTACATTCGTAATCTATCTCCATTAATTGATGAGTTGTATTTATCAGATTAAAAGCTCAATCATCAGAGGAACAACTTGTGAAATCAAACCCCTAGTACTCTTTCCTTTGTGATCTTCTATGTTTCTTTTACATTTTTATTTTATTTGATCTTTTTTGTTTTATTTGTTATTTCACTTATCAGGTCTAAATAGTTTTTAAGTTATGGAAGTATAATTGATTGAGGTAATCCTTGTGCAAATGATGTTCCTACTCACTCTTTTATTACTTATATGATGCCTTGGTACACTTGTCAAAGCCTTTCATCAATTTTCTTCTCATGGAAATATAATCCAACATTCGAATTGTGCGTGCGAATAAAATTTGAAAATTTCCATTTTCGGGAATATAACTTGCCTAGAAATAACTTTTAAAACAACGAAGTAAACATAAAAATATTATATTACTAAGCCCATAACCCAGAAAATGTTTAGAGATTTCGTGAACCGCACGCCTAGAAAGCATCATCAAGCAAACAAAACTCTTATTAACATCACTGTATAATAACACATTGTTGATTTTTAATTTTACATGATATTTTTGTATCTTTTAAAAGTGAGATAAATATTTATTTAGGTGTCTTTTTTTTACGTGTATGTAGGTGTCAAATAGTACAACATTAACCGAATATAAAAATGTTTGTGGAAATTGAGGCCCAATGTTCATACCTAGTATACTCATAGGTAAACCAAAACAACATTGCTTCAGACCAAAAAAGAAAACAACAGCGCTCATAGGAACATCAAATCGGAAAACAAGTCCACACCTTAGAGTCATGGGAGATCATTATTTTACGTACTTTCAAGTGATATTCATAAGTTTTATTAAGGAAATGTTATAATGAAAACAATCAATTTTTACAATAGAGACCATTCTAACTTAAAATATATTTACATAAAAGATGCAAGATAATTTACTCAAACATTGAAGGCTTTTTCCAAACACGAAGATCCATGCATATATATTTAATTAAAAAAAATACTGTAAAAGAGAAATTGAATTACCTGGAATCAGCTGGTATCTCAATTCCTGCAATGTTACCAATTTCACCCAACGCTATCCTCCAACTCTCTTCCTTGTCACTCTCCACCGAGATTGTTTTTAAAAGATTTTGAAAACCTTCTCCAAACTCATCTGTTTGATTATGTACTGCAGAGCGATCTATACCATAGAAAATTGGCACAACCACCTGACCTATGGTTTTGTGGCACTCCATTATCTTCTCCAGCTCTTGCAAACACCACCTTGAATTAGCGTAATGTTTTGACAAAACAACGACACAAACTCCAGACCTTCCAATTGTTTGTAATTGTGAAATCGAGATCCGGTCTCCCCTTCTAATCTCATCATCATCGTTCTTAAAGAAATTAATGTTGGCATTTGCAAGATGAGTATAAAGATGTGAAGTGAATGTCACCCAAGTGTCTTCTCCTTTAAAGCTCAAGAATACATCATAGATCAATGACTGAAATAGAAAACAATACAAATGCATAGCTTGAATGTATGGAACTGCAAGTTTTCTGATAATCTGCTTCTATCAATTACAACTTTGACATTTGAAACTTTGCTTCCTTATGGTATATGCTTATAAGTTTGCATTTTGGAAGAGAATGGAGGAGAGGCAAATACTTGTAGTGTAAGCTTTTAAAACTTTATATTACAAGTCTTTCCCTCTCCTCTCTTCTCCTCTAAAATCCAAGCTCACAAACATAATTTAGGTGTTTGATATTTTAAAAGGTAAATAACACTTACCTCCCTTGAGGTTTGTGAAAATGACATTCAACCAAAACTTGCAAGAAATTGATACTCCACCCCATTATCTTGTATCACTAATTACTTAGTCAACAATGGTTAAGATACACACTTATTATACACATATAAAAAAAGGATAAATAACACAAATCCCCTTGGAGGTTTAGATGAACTGCACTTCCATCCCAATCTTGTTCAAAAATTGCACCCTACCACATTAAACTTAAATAACTAATAAAAACTTATTATTTTAATATATATTTTTTATATAGTATATGATAGTACAAATTATAAAATAATATCTTTTAAACTTAAATAATTAAAAAATATAATTTTAATATATTTAAATGAAAGATTATATTTGATTAAATATTAGAATAGAAAGTAAATAATAAATTAAATTTAATATAAATTATAATTTTAAATAATAAAATTAATTAATATTTATAATAACAAAAATATTTTGTCGTACGAAGACGAATTTTGTACTGTTGTGCTCTACGTGATTGATTTTCAATCCTTAAATTTTGCTCTTACCCTGGCTTTCTCTCTCTCATGTTTAAGTTTATTTGTTTTTGATATGCTAGTCATAATTATTAGACCAACCCGAATAGTTCTAATCAAGGCATTGATCACTGGTTCAATGTACGTGGGTTATTGGTTGAATTGAATTGAATTAATTAATATATAAAAAATAATTTAATACATCTATATATATAATTAATGTAGCGTTATAAGACAACAGTAAGCCAAGCTTGGTGATCGTGCAGCTCTCCCTCATCAAGGGGGACTATGTTCAACCCTCATGGCTAGAATTTTTGGATTAAGTCAGGAAGTTCAACAAGGCGTGCTTCATGAGTTCACAGTCCGGTTTGCTACTGGGTTGATTAGACTTGGCCGATGCAGACCGGTACTTATTAGGTTTGACCAAGTTTGATTAAGTTAATTGCATCTCCAATCTAGTTAGCAAACCGGGCCAGACTAGTGATCATCAATTTTTAGTTCGAACTGGTCAATCCGATTCGGGTTTTATTAATATGTGTCCCATAGTTTTTGGAACCGGACATATGCTCGACTCGGCCAAAACACTTGGTCACCGGTTCAATTAGTGAGTTATTTAACCGGATTTAATTAAAATCACATAAATAAATACAATTTCATGTGACTATGTATGTAATATATATAAATAATGAAGCTAAGTAACACAAAGTTGAGGCTGGCCTAGTGGTAATAGAAGCACTGCCTCACCTTGATGACTTGAGTTTAACCCCAACACGGCATTTTTGGGAGCAATTTCAACCAAAAACAAAAAAAAAACCTATTGGCCAATTCAATGGCAACCGGTTCACTCCAAGTATTGACTAGTTTGAGCGGCTCAATGCTTGGTCGGTCCAGTAGTGAACCGAATTGGCCAATCCGATCCGACTCTTAAAACTATGATGAGGCTAGTTGAATTTTTGTACTGGTCTTGATGAAAAAATGCGTCAATTCATATATATAAAACTTCTCTTATAATACTATAACTACAATAAATAAATAACTAACACAGATTTTTTTTTTTATTAAAGATTTGCTTATGATTATAATTATTTATAATAATGAAGGGGTAATTGTATATCATATAATGTATGATTGATAACACAAATACACTTGGGGTTTGGAAAAAGGAAAAAAAACTTAGAACAAGTTCCTTATATATTACATCCAATCATCTAATCAAGTTTTAAAATGTGGAATTTTACTTGAGATGGGTACATACTTTTAAATTTTAAATGATTCATTTCAATAAAAATATCCTTTTGTCATGATTTGATTATTGATATGGATATAAAAAACTTGATCTAAGTTGTGTCCTTGGAAAAATTATACTCTCACTTCACCTGGCTCATTATTGCTCAAAAATTGTATTATACCCCACTTGCTCTAATAACTCTAACACCCAAATTGGTATGCCTTATAAGAAAATTTTTGATAGAATAAAATATAATAATATAATGTTTGATACTATTAGACCTGTTAAAATTTTGATACTATACAGTATTTGATGTGACATTGTCTAATATGTTATATTATATGATGTATAATTATCCTCTCACTATTGTAAATAGCTCTAATCTTAAGTAAATATTTACAAAAATGTAAAATTATAATAAAATAAAACATTTTAAAATTATTTATTTATAAATTTAAAAATAAATGTTATTACTAAAAGATTTTTATAGTTATAGTTATTATAAATATTTATTATATTTTATTACCTAAAATCACAATTTACATTCGATGTAATTCATTATTTATTTTAATTTTTAATAATAATTTATTGATTCAATCAAATATAAAATAGAAATAAAATATGTCATACTATATTTATTTTAAATATTTTTATATTTTTTACTTGTATTTTTCATCATATACTATATGATAAGAAAAATATATTAAAATAATAATTTTTATTAATTATTTAAATTTAACGGGTGGAGTGAAATTTAGCCAAATTTTAAGTGTAATTTGTATTTTTTAATCCTTTTTCTTTGTATATAATAAGTGTATATCCTAATCATAGGTGAAATGTCAATTTTTATTGATTGTTATTTTTACAAACCTCAAGAGAGTCAATTGTCATTCATCCTATTTTAGAAACAAAAACGATATATTAGTTAATGAAATATCAAGCACACATCCCAACGAAGCCATAACTTACCATTCTTATCCTTTCAAAATATCTATTAAATTAGGATAAATACAAATATTAAGAAATATTATAAATAATATTAGTAATTAAGTAAACTATTATGAATGGACTTATATACCTTATATATTAATTAATATAACACAATCTTCAAGACTAATATTAAATGGAATGTCCTAAAAAACTAATGTACTCCCTCCATTGCATGTTATCTGTCTATTTTTTTAAAATTTTTATTTCACTTTATCTATCCATTTATTGAATCAAGACAGCATTAAGTTTTTTTACCAATTACGCTCTTATTATAATTAAGGGTAATCTAGCTGTTTGTCTTCTCAAGAAAATAATTATACTTGTTAAATAAAGGCAATCTTGCCAATTAACATATTTTTATACTATTATCAACATTCATTTATTGTTTTCTTAAGATGTGTGTTTTTTTTGGTTTTGAACAGATAACATGCAACAAAGAGAGCACATGCTAAAGGCAATAGTTAGTGAGTGAAATTAATTACAAATAGTATTGAAAAAAAATGTAATATTTTATTGAAATGTAAAATTAACTGATATTTTAAAATGTGAAGATGTGGACATATATGCTAATAGTGAGAGACTACTTACCCCAGACTTAACTCGCATTTGCTCACGAATGATTTCTCTTCCTGACTCTTGTAGCAAGACATTCATTCTAGCAACCTTGCTCCCCGTGTCAAAGGTTACAAGCCCATTGTCTTCAAGGGCACTTAGTCCCTTCTCAGCCAAGTCTCTAAAGGCATTTAATGTCTCTATCATCTTCACCCGATCCATTCCGATTAAGAAAAAAGCTATATCCAGGAATATGTCTTTCTCTATATTGTGTAAACTATTGATGTAACTTTTTAACACCTTTAATACCACAGGATCAGGAAATTCCTCGAGCCTATCGTCTAACATTGCACCAGGCCTTTCGAAAATATTGGAGCCAAGGACTTCAAGAGCCAGTGGTAATCCCCCAGTATAAGCAACTATATTTCTAGAAAGTTGATGAAAGTCTCGCTTAGCACTTTCTCTTCCTGCATAACAACTAATAAGGTGACCTGATTCTTTGTTATTCATTTCTGTCATGTTAAACACATATTCAACTCCATGCACCCACTCCCTGAGTAGACTTCTATCTCTAGTCGTGATGATTATCATACTCCCAGGGCCAAACCATTTACGACTTCCACACAAAGCATTCAACTGCTCCAATTTATTAACATCATCAAGTACAAGAAGTATCTTTTTATGCGAAAGCTTTTCCTCCAACATCTTTTTCCCAATATCAATGCTTTCTATCCTTTTTCTTGGTAACTTGAAGACATCTGAAAGAAGTCGTTCTTGCAAATAGACATGCCCTGTACCTTGCTTCCAGATTTCCCTAATGCTTGCCAGGAAGCTTATACCCTCAAAATCTTCACGATTGTGATTATAAATGGCTTTGGCAAGTGTTGTTTTTCCAATTCCTACCATCCCCCATATCCCTAGCAGTAGAACTCCTTCTGGTTTTTGGTTGATTAAATATGGAACTGGAATTAAACGCGCGAGACGTGCTGTTCCCTCTAAATGCTCAGCAACGAACAAGTCTGTCCTATCCAGCAAATTTTTAGCACGTTCAACAACATCCTCAACTTCACTGTCTCTCCTGTAAAATATCAACCAGAAATAAGATGCATAATCGATTATATAAGCATTTTCCGACATGTGCATCAATCAAACGGAGAAAGGATATTTTTTGAGTGAAAAATGATATTTTCAAGATCTCTACTACATACAAGAAGTTGCCCCTATTGAAAATGTTCTTCAACAATATCTTAGTATGTCTTATACTAAAGGTAGGTGAGTATAACATGATAAAAAATTGATAACCAAGTTTAGTTCATATCATGCATGTTTAATCAACCCGCTACATAGCTGTGATGAGTCCGCACAGGTTTGTTTTAATACATGTATTATAAAATATTTTTTAAATTTTACTTATATTTCTTAAAATCCTAATATATTGTTTAAAAATCAGGTTGACCTAGTCATTAATCGAGTCAGGTTTAGGTTTAAAAAAAGGTCTCGTGGTCTCAAAATTGGACATTCAACTCAACGAAACATATCACTCCTATGACCCCTACCGTCATGGAAAGATTGAAAAGCTCTAAGGCCTTGGTTGGTACAACTGATAAGATAAATATTGATAGTATAAAACTTAATAGAATAAGATTGTCGCAACCATCATCGCAACAAGATGGGGAAAAAGAACAAAATCAAATTAATTGTTTTGAATTTTTTTCAACGGATGAGTCGCCACCCATATTTTTTTTTAATTGGTAAAACATTCTAAAAATGCATTTGTTTATTTTTTAAATAGAAAATGGCCTTGAAAACTATATACTTGAGTTCATGAGTCGGTTATACAATAGGAAAGACAAAAATTTTATTTTTGTAGCACCTCTGGCACATTCATATTGCTACGGTTACCTTAATTGATTATGCTGATTATTATTAACATTTCAAAATATTTGTTTTACCATTTTTTATTACAAAAAAAGAACTTTGCAGTATCAAGATATTACAACTAGATGTCCAAAGGCAGAGAATTTAACAAGTCATCACGGCTAATTTAACATTCTTTTCGAAATAAAATAAAACCTCTTCCATTTATTAAATAAAACTTGATTAGAATAAATAAATATTTACAAGTGAAACAAAAATTTATGAAAATTTAAGTTTAGCTTGATAGGGGATCCTTGCTCCTACATATTCTCTAGTACAAAGAGAAACTCAAAATCATATAATTCTCCAAAAAAAATTTGTGGGTTTATTAATTTTATTATAAGTTCTTAGAATATCACTCTCCCAATTAAAATATTTAAAGACACAAAATTAACAAGTCATCATAGCTAAGTTAACTCTAAAAAGAAAATGTAGCAAACCCATTTCGATTAAGCAACATGTTAACTTAATGTAATCAAGCACATTGGTAATCAATGGCATGAGATTGGGACTCAGTTGAGCCAATTGAAGGGTATGGTAAAAACATCTTATCATTTCTGACAACAACGGCAATGTGATGCGTGTTCACGTGGTCGAATAAAGGCAAAGGGTCAAGCAGTTGGTTGTGGACGATGACAGCGTGACAAGGTTGTGCGGGTTTGCATGATTTGGCTTTGGACAGGTTGTTGAGCTTTTTTTATTTTTATATTTTTCGGGGTTTTATTGTTGCTGTAATTTTTTAGTTGAGGGAGATGAAATGGTAGTATTTGTATCTTTGTGTTTGAGAACAGATCAGAGAAGTTGTGGGTATGGGGATGAAGAAAATTGTGATGGGTTGTTTTGTTCTGGTTACAGGTTTGGAATGGTGCTCATGGATGTTTTAAATGGAACCTCATTGCTATGGGTTTGGACAGGATCAAAATGTCGAAGGAGGATGTGGATATGGCTATGAATCTAGGGAGGTTCAAAGTGGGGCGTCATTGCTTTCTAGCTTGGGTTTCAAGAAATGTTTTCCTCATCCTTTTATTCTTGCGGATGATCTTCTTGATTATTTTTAGGTCTCCTTTGCAGATGTATAGTGTTAGCTGGCCTTGGCAAGAGTTGCCATTTTTGGTGTCACACTTGAGAAGCAAAAAGGAAGTTTTTATTCCTTTTATTTTTCTGTTCTCATGTCATAGGATTGCAATTTGGTGATTTCTCTGGTGATGTTGGTAGTCAATGCCCGTGGTGAGGTCGCCTAGGTGGAAGCTCATCTGTGCGACACGCCATTCAAATGCTATTATATTTATCCACATTTAAAAAATGTGGTTAAATATGGTTAAACAAAAAATTGTGGCTAAACAAAAAACATCGCTCCAGCTCTCTTCCCACACACATTCAGAGCCACCCTCCTCCATCCCGTCCCCAACCTCACTCCCCTTGCAACCACCCTAACTAATGCCTCGAACCAATGAGAAAACACAACCAATGACCCATTCCATTCCTTTTCGAGGTGTTACTCTAGTTATATCATCAAGTTTTTGCATTCGTTCAAGACTCACGTAGCAATCACTATTATTATGAACCATCCCCCTCTCTCTGAGAAGTTCTCACCACCATCACTATCAGCTACATCATCGTCATCCTATGGAAGGACGCGAAGTAACGCTCTCGGGAGTTTACCAAAGTGTAAAGATCAAAGCTTTCATTAAGGACTTGCAACGACCTTGAATGCCTCAAGTATGCCACCGCAGCCTGTCGATTCGGAGCTTGTGTTCACCATCAAGATGAACATTACTTAGATCCAATCTGCGTTGAGATGGACCTCTACGAGCCGTCGCCACAAAACCTTAGTGCGATCTTTGGAAAAAGGTGAATGAATAGGCCTTTATGTTATGTTATTTTATTTTATTTTCACATTGTTCTCTTTTTCTATTTTGGCCAAATCGTGATGGTTCTGAACCCGAAATGAGGGTGACCATGGTTGAGCTGGTTGTGGTAGTGGCGGTGGAGGGTGGTTGAGGTTTGGGTTTGGGTTTGGAGGGGGATCAACTTATGATTTTGAGGGAATATGGTTTTCTTGTTGTTGAGATTGAGGGAGAATAGAAGGGTGGATTTGAGAATGCGATTTTGGAAGGGAGGAGGAGGGATGGGTGCAGTGGAGGTGGGGGAGTGAGGGTGAGGACTGAGAGGAGGGTGGCTCTGGATGCATTTGGGAAGAGGAACTGGATCGATATTTTGCCACATTATTCTTTCACTTAAGAACATCTTTTAAATGTGGTTATATGCAACGTGTTGTTTAGTTGAGCTGCCACCTAGGAGACCTCTCCATAGACATTGATGAACAACATCACCAATTCACCATAGAAATCACCTTGCAATCTTTGGTTTTACAAAAACTGAGATTTAAGAAAGGGGCATTTGTTTTTTTTCCTTCTCTTGCATAGTCTCTCATATCTTTGCTGTTAGAGGCATAGTTTTCATAACCTTACAGCCAATGATCGACTTGGCCAAAACACTAGATTACCAGGTCATTGATTTAACCCGTGGTTTATTGATTGAACTGAATTTGATTAAATCAAAACATAAAAATATAATTTAATGCAACTATATATATATATATATATATATATATATATATATATATATAATGAGGAACAATTACACAATTGAGCATACAGTCTAGTGATTACTTAGCCTGATTAGCATGTCACATCCTATCATGTTGGTTTGCGCCCTACCCAGTGATTTGCATCCTTCCTGTTTGACTACAACTCGATTGGTACACCCTGAGTTTGACCAAAGTTGACCAATTTAAATACAGGTCCGATCCAACTTAATAACCGAACTGAACCCATGGCTTGGTCACTATTTTCCTGAACCAACCAGTCCAGTTTGCTTTTGAAAACTATTGTTGGAGGGGCTTCATGGATAGGCATGTGATTTTTTTCATTTAGCTTTTTTTTTTTAAGAGTTATGGGCTGAACACAACGATAAAGATGGGCTGATGTGAACAAAAAAGCTAGGTGTGTTTGGGCTATAACCAAGAAATTGGCCTGATGAAAAAACAAAGACAAGAAACTTGACCCAAAAAAAAAAACTTGATTTTTTATTTTTAATGTTTATTAAGATGCAACAAAAAACCAAAAATAAAACAAAATACACAAAAAGGAAGATATGAGTCAACAACAAATTATAATATTCACAATGATCAAATATGACATTTAAAATTAAAGACAAAATAAACTTAAATTATCTATTTTTTTAACTTAATAAAAATTGGGTGCTAATAAAAGCCCAATAGTATAAAACTTGATAAACTTTAAATATTATACAGTATTTAATGTAGCACTGTATAAGATGTTATATTTTATATTTTATAATATTATTATTTATTTAGAAATAATTATAATATCATAAGTAAATATAAAATAGAATAATTCCTTATCAATTATTTAAATATAATTTTAAAATATTATACTTATGTAAATATTTTTTAATGAAAATTGAATTTATATAAACATTGTTATTTATTTCAATATTTATAACTATTTACTATTTCAATAAATTATATAAATATAAAATATACTCTTTGATATATTTTATATTTAAATTTTTATTCAAAAATAATTAGAACAAAATAATTTTATTATTATTTCTTATTTATTTATAAATTTTATTAATAATTAATAAATAATTTATATTTTTATATTAGATATTTGTAATGCCTGGGGCTAACGAGCGGAGAGTAATCAGGTGCAAGAGGCGCGGACAAGGAGCGGCTCCTCAGGCTTCGAGGTAGAGGAGTACATGAATGAACTGATTACAAACCAAAATGAGAGAATCCTGAGACTGTGTATGTATGTAACTATACAATTGATGATGACTTATATGAATTGATTGGTATTACCTACACTAACAAGATGTATCTTCTTTACAATAGTCCATCATTAAAGAACTCTACGATTAAGCATGCTTGACTTGGAGAAATTTTGGGATCGGTGACCTCTTGGAAGTTTTTTCCAAGAAGCGTGTGAGTGAAGACAAAACATGTTGAGAAGACATGTGTTGGTTTGTGGGAACGTCGTCAATCCATAAAGCAGCATAAGATGTTATAAATGGTATCAGAGTAGCACCTTTCCCAGTGCGTGTGATTCAGGGACAAACCAAGCGGAAGCTGGTGGGCATGTAACGCCCAGGCTGAAGAGGGCGGGAATGATCGTCGATGCAAGAAAGTATGAACAAGGAGCGGCTTCTGACAAGCTTCTAAGAGAGTGGTATATGAATAAACTGATTACACACTAGAATAGAGAGAGAGTATAGGTATGAGACTATACAGTTGATGATGACTTATATGAATTGATTGGTACTACCTATACTAACAAAATACATCTTTATTTCAATAATCAATCATTAAAGAACTACATGGTTAAGCGTGTTTGACTTGGAGAAATTTTGGGATGGGTGACCTCCTGAAAGTTTTTAGGAAGTGTGTTAGTGAGGACAAAGCATGCTGAGAAGACATGTGTTAGTTTGTGAAGACAATCATCAATTCATAAAGAAGCATTAGATGTTACAATATTATTTATTTATTTTGAATTAAAATATTGCCAAATTTAAATTTTAAGAGTTTGAGTAACGTATTGTGGAAAAATAATTTGAATATGGTGTTTTGATAGGTGATTTACACTGATATAAGATAACAGAAAAATTTACTTGTATATGGTGTTTATAGAATTCGCCATGCGCGAAGTGTGTGATTCTGTGTTATTTTCATTTTACATTGAATCCACCAAATCCGCCTTTGACTGATTCAATGTTATTTTTTTATACTGAACCCGTCTTTGACGAATTCGTGTAAATAAGTCTTTGATGGATTCTATACTGAAAATATTATATTGTGAGATTTTTTCCTAAAACACTATATTGATGTAAATACATTGCCCAAATCCCATATATTAAAAAAAGACCCACGTATTGTCACATTATCATTATCCTTTTTTTATATATAGTTTTGCAGGTATTTTCTTTTAAAATTTTAATTTTTTGCTTTGGTATGCAGATATATGGAGGGATTTGAGTTTGAAAGTAATAGTCTGAAAGCTTCAAGGCATGGAAGTGATGAAGAATTATTTTGTTGTATAAATGAAGAACACTAGATTTCAATCAAAGTAAAGGTGCAAATGGGTCAAATATCCTTTATCGTGAGTTTGAAAATAAATTATTTGTGATCTACCTAATTAAATTATTTATAAAGGTACTTGTAAAAAAATCACAACTAAAAGAAAAATAACTATAATTGTAGGTTGAATATATTTTATTTAAATTTAAACGTGGGTTTGAATATTTTCACATTAGTTTGAAAAGTGATTACAAAAAAATATAATCCTCAAAATGGAGAAAAAAAAATGGTTTTAAGTTTTAACTCTGAAATCTGAATCTTGGAGCTTCACTGTAAAATATTTGCTAAAATATTGAAGTATTTTAGTAATTAAAAGTAAAAGAAAACTCAAGGAATAAAAAAATAAATTAAATTATTATTGTATGACTAAAATTAACAAAATTAAAGAGATAGAAAAGCCCAATAAATAAGTCATAAAACAATTGAAAGAAGGGTATAAATAAGGGGAAAATGATATAACGAAAAAATCGAGTCCACTATTTTTAGAGTGGAGCTACAAACAAGATGATTCAACATCTCATCTCGTCAATAGTCAACTTCTCTATCATGTCATGGAAAGACCGAAAAGATTCAAGGTATGACTATTAGTCTATCAACCAGCAATTGTTAAAATTAACTGAACCAAAAAGTAAAAAAAAAGAGGAAGAAACTCAATTACCACCACCGTTTATTTCCGTCAACGCTACTGCTGCTGCTGGGGTCTTTCCGGAGTTCAACACGTATGTCGGATTGGATTTGACAAATCCGAGCAAAAGATAACTTCCAACTCTCCACCTTATCTTTGTCTGAGATCCTCTTTGTGAGATCATCAAAAGCGTTTCCAAACCCACCCCACTGGTAAAGGACGTCTTCGCTAGATATACCCAAGAACACTGGCAGTAAGAACTGACCAGCGATCCTTCGGCATTCAATTATTTGCTCCAGAACTTCTAGACACCTTCTTGAACCACCGTACCCTTCCGACAGAACAACCACAGAAATTCTAGATCTTTGGATTCCTTGCACTACTGAGGGCGAGATTTGCTCGCCCCCTGAAAGCAGGCCATCATTGTCCCAGAAAACAGAAATTCCAGCCTTTTGAAGACTGGTGTAGAGATGTGAAGTGAATGGTTCTTCATCAGTGTCCCCGCTTTTGGAGCTCAAGAACACATCATAATTGGAGTCGGGATTAGGATTATGCATGGCTTCGGATTCCTATTCTAAGGACGAGTAACTGAAGGATAACATGGATGATGATGGATTTAGTTGAAAGAGGAGAAAAAACTGCATGTTACAAGTCCAAGTCTTGAACTTGCTGATCTTATAGAGGAGAGAATAACACTTCGGCCCACTGAGAAGACATTATTTTTTTATATGAAAAACAACGCGTGGGAAACACCGGGTTGTTTTCCTTGAGGAAAAAGAAAAGGCTCCACACCGAAAACCAGCTGGAGGCAACTGAATGGCATTATTGTCAAATTTATTTTTTTAAGCCATTAAAATTATTTTTAAAGCATTTAAAATTACTTGCGGATAAATGGATAAATTTTTAAGTGCTATTAAAGTGAGACAAAATATTTATTCTACTCTATTTATTGATTGATATATAAGTTATTGTATTAAAAAATAGAAAAAATGAGAGATAATAATGACTTATAAAATTTATATATTAATTGATAGATGAATTGGAATAAGTAGTGTATCTAAGTATTTCTAATAATCATTAAGTTATATCTCATTTTAGAAGAAATACTTTTTTGAGGTGAAATTTTATTATTATCCTTGTGTTAAACAATCATTCACCTATTTATTTTAAAATTATGTAGTACCCTCTTTGCTAATTTTGTCTTTAAAGGTAATTTTGTTTACAGAGACTTTCATAGATGGACTTCAAATCATGCGCCCATGGAATCAGCTTATGAAAACCGCATATTTTCTTGGTTGAAAAACTGGTTCTCCTTGCAAATGAATCAATTGCCTCGACATTTTCTACTCCATGAAAGAATTAAATTTTTACACAATGTAAACAAATATTATATAGTCATGTAATTCATCTGATTATATTAGAAAATATATTTAATTTTTATAATTATTATTTTCAAAATTATTAATCACATATAATTAAATAAAAATATAAAATTATTTCTTCTTATTTCTTAGATTAGCTTCGTACGCAATCAGTAAGAGATTATTAATCTATGAACATATGGCCAAATGTCTAGACAATTTTTTTTTCAATGAAACATTTTTATCTTGAGTAATGTTAATTTGACATATACTTTGTAGGACACTATATCAATATATTTTTATTTATCATTAAATTAAGTATAAACCTCATTTAGTTTAGATCATATATCTTTTCAATAATAGATGTGAATATATTAATATAATATCTCATAAAATTGAAGTAATATACATTAATTTTTTATTATACTAAAATAGTACAATTTCTCACAACGATCAATAATAAGAAATTGAGTGAGTATAAAATAAAAGGAAGGCTCCATGTGAGAAGCCACGTGAGAATAGCCGCGCAAAGGTCAAAGAAAAGGTTTTGAGGGGGAAAAAAGGCGACGAGAGGTCATAGAGTGTAGCACCGTGTAACCAAAACAAAAAAATGTGTAGCACCGTAGAAAAGTGAATAAGAAAAGGAGAAAGGTTCTGTTATGAGCTCACGATTTTTTTTCAGTTGCTCCAGCATTCATAGAAAATGAGGGGATTCCTTATGAAATGCTCTAATAAAAATCTGTTATGTTTTTCAAATTATGCCACATGGATATTTATGCATCATATCTTTCACATTTATAGTTTTTTTTTTTGTATTCTAATAAGGAGAAAAGGTTTGACCCCATAATTAGGGAAGCAGCCAAAATCCAGCAAAAAGAAAAGAAATAAAACCAAAAAAATACTAGATAATATTTAGACCTTCCACCAACAAGCAATAACATCATCTAATAAGCAACTTATAACTGACATATATAACAAAACCAGATAAAACATCACCTAGAAAATGATGTGGAGTCTAACCTATGCCAAAAACCATTCAAACATAGCCGCCAGCTATATTGCTAAACAGAATACAAAGGACATCCATTGAAAATGTAGCTCAGAAATAGAGAGGCAATCTAGAGTGACATTAACTAAGAGAGTCACAAATCCCACCTCAACTTGGGAATGAAAACATCATCACCAGTACATCAATTGTAGTTTGTAAAAGTCATGCAATCACCAACAGAATTCCTCAAAGCAAATGCAAGGAACACCATACATAATCGTAATCACTCACCCAAAACATCGGTCAACCAATGGAAGTATGCCTCATGTAGGTTGTTACCGACTCCTTCAAACTTTTTCTACCCATCCTCTAACATACCCACAGCTCTTCCAATTTGAAGTCACACAAATTGCCTAAAAGAAAACAACAACTCTCACTAGTGTATCCCTCAAGTATTGCTCGCTAATTAATCCACCCTCTACTTCACATATCTCTCCATCACTTACACAACCTTACAGTATATTACTCAAGTAGCACTCTACTACCTCTATCACACCAAAACAGTTTTATACTCCACCAAGAATATAACATGTTACAATGTTAAAACATAGAAATAATATACATTAGCATATCCCTCACTTTCACAATTATAGTGTGGTCCAAATTTATATTTAGGGATATTTTTATAAATCAATTTAAGTTATTTTCAATTTATAAATACATTAACATAATAAAAACTATTTATGAACCAAAATGAATTTTAAAGCAAAATCAAATTGAAAAACCTAGCTCTCATGTTCGTTAAATAACTAGAACCCTGAATGTTCATCTTCATCCCAGTGTTCCTTTCCCTGTCCATATTATGCTCGCCCCTCAAGCTAAGAGGACTAAAAAAGAATACAACCATATGAAATGTCCAGAGCTTATTAATATACAAAGAGAACCCCAACACAAAACTTATGACCCAAAAAGTAAAATCAATAAAATAAAAAAGATAAATAAATGAAATTTAAAAGAAAACCAGAACAAAGGCACATCAAACACAAAGTTAGGGATTCAAGTGTCACAATTTGGGGACCCCGTGGTTGTAGGGAGCGGGGAACGTTCAAGGTGCACGGACAAGGGAGCAGCGACGGCACAGCCAAGTCTTACGAGCGACTCCGCAGCAAGTGCGCGACGGTAGCGATGATGGCTGAGCGGAGGCGAGGATGGTGGGTCGTTGCGCAGCGCGGCGGCGATTTGTCGTTAGGTGACGCCGCTTGTAGGCGGATGTGCGGCAAAGTGGTGCAAAGAAAATGGAGCAAGAAGCGGTGCTAGAGGTGGACCTGCAAGAAAAGAAGTCAAGATTGGTGATTGGAGGTGTGAATGGGAGGAGGAAGGTGAAGGGGCTAAAGATGAACAATTTGGTTCTTCAATTTGATTTTGTTTAAAATTGCTTTACTTGGCTGATTTTTTTTTTTTTTGGGTTAATGTATAAAATATAAATTGCTTTTCTGAAATGAAAATAACTTAAATAGATTGGTAAAAAATGTCCCTGTGTATAGATTTGGGCCACACTATGATTTTAGAAAATATGATGCATAAATATCTATGTGACCTGATTTTAAAAATATGGCACAGTTTTATTGATACTCAAGCCCCTCATTCCTTTTTCATGGGTACCGGAGGAGCACCAATTTATTTTTTTTTTACCTGAATTTTTTTTGTTGTTGTGGAAAATATTTTTTTCTTGAAATATTTTTTATATTGCTTGTTTAACTATACGGGTGAGTTTGTTGCTTGTGCTGCATTATTTTAATTTTAAGTTACTCGTAAAAAAGTAGGAGAACAAGATGCGCAAATCAACATAAGTTACCTTAATTTTAATATATTATCGGTATAGAATGATTTATATTATTAATTAATTAATTATATGTTACTATAATAATTACTATTATACAAATTTAATATTTTTACCAACATAACAAAATGATTTAATTTAAAATATTGTCAGTATAAATTTTTTTATATAAATATTCATCATATATTGTTATATATTAATAAAAATATTTAACTCAACCACCCATAACTGTAAACATAAAAGGATTAGCATAAATATAAGTTTATGATCATATTACAATTCAAAATTAATTTCTAACAAAATATAATTAAATATATGTATATATATAGAAAAATTTTAAATTGTTTATGTATTAAAATTAAATTTTAGTATTTAATAAAAATATCAAAATAAGAATATATGTATTTTAATTTGGATCAACCTCCTGTCAGGTGCACCAAATCCATGTATTTTATATCTCTTGAACATTAAAAACATCACTGATCCTTTCATCTAGTTTTAAAAAACAATCGGACAGCTTGAGCAGGAAGATTTGAAATTATTCTATATAAGCATGATTGCCAGTCACTTTTCCATCAACATAAATAAATAAAAAAACTGCTTAAAACGTGTACATCAACTTGCTCAACCAAGCAACAATTAGTTGTTAAACAAGTTGACATTGCCTATAAATTATGTTGAAAGAAAAAGAGGTGATGCTGGCGAGGGAGGACGGTGGTGGTGGCTGAAAGAAAAAGAGGTGAATGTCGAAGAAGGAAATAAAAATTAAAAGATGATTAATTTAATAATTTTAAAATAAAAAGTGAGGATCATTAATGATCCAGATCATATGAGGGACTTCTTTATTTGCTTTCCTTTGCTCACTAAAAAAAATAAAAAATCATGTGAGGGACCAAATTATTCTTCTTCCTTCACTAGTGATACCAAAATGATAAACAATAAGACACATGTTAGCATGATTGCTGTTTAGTCTAAGATGCAATAAACTACTACTAAATACTTTTGCCAAAATATTTATTAGCTAGAGATGAAGATTCCTGGTATTTTTCGCCAAACTAGACAACTAGAAGAGAAATTATTAAATACTTACACTCCAAAATAAAATAATATTTTCATGATCAAATAAAATATAATTTAACAGATATTTTATGAAGATCTAATAATATGATTTTTCCAACTAAAGACATGCTGAATAAGATATTAAAATTAAAACATTAGTGAAAATAAAATTTTAAAACATAAAGAAGAGTATGGTGAAAATTTTCTAAATATAAATAAGACTTAAGAGAGTGAAAAAAAAATTGATGCAAACAAAATATCTCACAAACCTTGACAGTTGAAAGTATTATTTATATTTCTTATTTTTCAACGTGACGTGATTTATATTTCTTGTTGCTATCATGTGATACGATGTTAAAATTATTTAATACACTACTCCAGTCAAAATTCAAAAATTGAATGCATTGTGTTTCAGTATTCTACCAAAAAATGCATTTGACACAAATTTAACAACTATTTATTCATAGTCTGCCCAAAAAAATGGTTATGCCATTTTTATCTTAAGAGATTCTTGCATAGATATAAATTTAACAACTCATATTTACATATTTTTACAATAAAATCAGAATCCATTAGCTTTATTCAGCATACAATCACTCATATTTGGTATTAAATTTGACTTGGTGAACTTCTATTTATCCAAGAATTATCCTTTTATTTTTTTCATTTGACATTTTGAATTTAAATTGCATAGTTGGATGAGTTTCTACTACTCCTTCCTGTTGAAAATACTTGTCCACTTATAAAATTTTATTTTTCTTTAAATAATTATCCATTTAAAAATTATAGACAATATTTATTGTTTTTTCTAGTTATACCCTCAATTAGTCGAAAAGGGAGAATAATGAATGGGAAGAAACACTTAAAAGAGAGAGATAATGGGAATGATTTTGTGTTGTGCTCTTTATGGATTATGATAAATTTTTTGTCAGCTCAATTACATTATGGGACCCGGTGGAATTCTATTTTTTTGGGCAGTAGAGTAGAAAAAAATTTACATTTATGATTAATTTTTTGTTTTTGTTATGAGTTGTTGTAATTAGGATTTTAGGGTTTGTTTTTCTAGCAAACCTTGAGGGCAAGGTTGATTTGAAGGGAAGGATAATAATTAAAGATAATTCTAGAATAAATAGGGAATAATATCATTTGTAAAGGATAAAGGATAAGTGAAAAATTAGTAAAATACCTCTTCTGATCTCTTGGCTACTTCTCTCAATTCTCCCTACTCCTCCTCTCTATGCTCTATTATCCCCAAATTATTCACACAATAGTAATGACTATTAAATACTCCTAAATTTAGGGTTATTCTGGAAGAAAAATGAATACCCTTAAAACTCTTCATGAAACCCATCATTATAATAAAAATGAGTATTTTCAACCGTTCTTGATATTTAATATGTTAAAAAAAGTATTGTAAAAAAATGTTAATTTGACATAAGGTGGCTATTGAAAATATTATCAACAATTAGTACATGTCAAAAATACCCAAAATGACAATTTATGTACTAATTGGGTATTTTTGACATGTACTAATTATCAATAAAAATTTTTAAATACTTTTAATGGTCACTTTATTTTAAAGTTACTTTTTTTATAATATTTTTATTGACACGTTAAATGTCAAGTTCCATTGAAAATTATCATTTTTTCTTGTAGTATCATAAATGAAAATACTCATATTAAGAATTTAAGTATTGTAAGTACTGGAAGCAACAGAAAAAGATCTTTCAAAAAATGTCATTTCTTATCATCAATTCTTTTTGAAAGGAAATAAATAAAATAAAAATGGAATATTACAAAATTTATGAAAAAAGAAATTTGAAACAAAAATGAATTTGAAAATGCCTATCTATTATGTAAAATGGCTAAAAGTGTGCCGCACCAAATATGGTGATGTTCATAGTGCATGATGTTGTTCTTCCCTTCAAATTCAATTAAAAACAACAAGGTTGTTAAGGTCAAATGATCTTCTTGTTAAAGATTATTGGAGTTCTAAGTTCGATAAATTAGATAAATAGAAAAATGAACATTTTAATGCATTGGAAAACATTATTAGACAGAATGAAGTTTTTGTTGCGAAATCTTATAATAAGCATGTTAAGTTTGAACAATTTGAGGAAGACGATCTTGCTGTAAAACTAATACTTCCTACAGAACATAAGTGTAGGACCTGTGGCAAGGGATCTTCGATTTGGGGAGGATCTTTTGTGTTGAAAAGAGGTTCTGATCGAAGTCGAATCAAAACTAAAAGAACATGCAAATTAAACAAAAGAAAATACTCTAAGGCATCTCCACAGGCCCAAAAATAAAGTGCATATTGGCACAAGATCATGATAACCATACAAAATAACTGTTTAAATGTTTTAACAATAACTTGTCCAAAAGAAGAAAAAATAATAGATTTGCATGAAATGGCAGACATGTAGAAATAACAGAGTTCAAGCTTTAGTAATCTTTAGAGATTGTTGAACGTCCTCTAACTGTTTTGATAAGGATTGTTGTGTGATCTCTGCTTCTTTGGCTGCAGCCTCAACAATGGGGAGCTCCTCCAATATCTTCTCTCTCTCTTCTAGCTTAAAAGATACCTCTTGTTTCAGCTCATTTTCTCTCTCCACAACTAATTTGAGTTCCTCTTCCAATTTTGCGCGCTTTCTAGCCACATCATCTAAGCTCATATTGATTTCTGCCGTCGAGGCATCAAGGTCAAGTTTTCTTTTCTTCAAGGAGTGAAGGTCCTCCAAGACTTTGGAGTTCGAGTCGAGAAGGGAACGGTGCTGGTCTAAGACTTGGCTGGTGGGGATGAAATGGTCAAGAACGTCCTTGTAGAGGCGCTCTAACTTGGTAGCCATTTCCTTGAAGACAGGAGGAAGATGAGATCGGATAGGAGCCAGCTCAGTTAACTTGTCTATCAGCTTGCACATCAAATCTTCATTAGTGCCAAGAGATTTGAGGTCTTTGCCTTCAATAATCTCATAGCACTCATGCAAGACTTTGACAGCTGGAATGTCGATGGAAGCAGCTTTTGACCCATCAGGTGAAGCTTTAGTAGGGGATGGTTCACCACCCAAAACCTTGTCTAGTTCGGCAAAGATGTCATCATTATTATCCGTCTCTTTTAGAGTCTGGGCAAGTTTATCTTCAATCCTCCCCATATCCGATTTAACAACGGGCTTATTGAAGAGTGGGTTAGGCAGTGTTGGAATGATCGAATTGCCAACAGCAGGTGGTTCTCTTGGCGTTTCTTCTCCAACAACAAAAGGAGTGATAGTGGAATTTTCAACGAGGGCACCATCAGCAGTGGAAACAAGCTTAAGGTCCTGAACGAAGTTTTGTAAAATTAGCACGTGATCTCGGATGGACATAAAGGAAAATGCGTAGAAACAAATGAAACAAATGGATGTCAAAAAGTAGTGAAAGAAGGTTACCTCAATGTAAGGGAGTTGATCAGTAGCATGAGTCTTTTCTTGAAGAACTTGGTCTTCATGGGAACTTTCTTGGATTAAAGTAGCAACCTGTAAAAAACAAAAGCAATGTTATATTGTTGGAATAATTATACGAATGCAAGAGAGTTGTGGAGTCTGTATGCCTAAAATACCTTTGAGGTCAGTGATCTTTCAGGGCTCGTCAAAGCCTTCGTTGTGGCGTCAAAAATCATTGAGGTGATCTTTTGGCTCTTGGGTGCTTTGGGAGAAACTCCAGAATTGGTGGTCGAAGTAGGTTTTCTTTTGCTTTTTCTCTTCGCAAGATCTTTGACCTGGACAAGCTCTTCTAGTTGGAGCTTCTTATTGTGTAAATCACTAAAATACCTTTTACTTTTTACTGTGTATAAATTTCATTAAAATAATATAAGAATGATTAACTATTTATTTTTGCATTTGGTCAATCTCAATCCTCAATATAGAGGAGCCAAATCCTAATATTTTAATGTGAGAAGAATGTGAATAGTTCAAATTAAATACTTCTTCCACCTGTTGAATTTGGCATAAATAAAATAGTGTATAAACATAACTAAACAAACTTCAATTTTAAAAAAGAGTATAATTTGGATGAATTGACCGTATAATTTTTTTTAAAAAAAATTATTTAATCAAATTTTCTATTTGTATGATAATTCAAATAGTGGTACATTAATCAATAACATTTATTGGTGCAATAATATATGAATTAACAATAGATAAAACTCATTTAATAGTGCATCAAAATTAAATACTTTTAAGGAAAATATTTTTACCTATTATTATATGAATTTAATTTAGATGCACTATCAATATATAAAACTTTTATATAAATATTCAACCATATGGTGTCATATCAGCAAATATATGATTGACTCAATAAAAAAATTTACAAATAAAATCATAAGATTAAATTATAATATAAAATTCTTTTGCATTGACAATGTATTAAAATTAATCTCTTAGAATATTATTGGTGCATTTGTTTTAGATTTTGGAAAAAAATAATTTTGAAACTTATAATTGAATAATTGTAAACTGATTTTTAATAAAGCTAATGAAAACTTTTTTTTTTTAATAAAAAGAATGATTTTCAGGGGAAAAAAATCCAAGGCCTATATAACTTACATTTTCATCTCCACCAGAATCAGTACCGCATGAAACAAGAGCAACCTCTTGTTGCTCCATGTTTTGGTCATTTGGTGCAGCAGATATGGCATAAACGGTTGTCTTCTTCACAATGAATCTGTGCCGAGAAACCTCCACCCAGTTACCAGGATCCAGATTTGAAAGCAAGCTTTGCCACTCCTCATCTTCAAAAGAGGCTAGTGTGTCTCGCTTATATACCTGAATGGTGGACTTTGTGTAGGTTTTGATCGACACGGATTTATGACATTCTGATATGATGGTGTCCGGGGAAGAAGAATAGACAATGCGGAACATTGTCTTCATGTTACACCCATTCATGTGAGGGACTTCGAAAATTACGGAAGAATCTTTACAATTAAAGGAAAACGAAGCAGGATAATTGTCACTAGGCAGCAAACAATCATCAGGTCCATTGGAAGTCAATTTCTGTACAATGAAAAAAATATCCTTAGAATCTTAATTAACAATATATCAATACTTAATCAAACAATTTATGAATTTTTTTTTCATATAAGAGAGAATTTTATTTTAACACCATTTTTTAAGAAAAAAAATCTAGTCCGTCACCGGTGTTAACTAGTTGAAAAGTACCGAATGTGGTATCTAAAATATATTTTAAGTAAAATGATTGGATTCTTACTTGCATCTTCTATATATATGTGTGTGTGTGTGTGAATTTTGAGTATTTTATCTGTATTTGTTTTTTGGTGGTGAATTTGTTGTTGTGAACAAGCATCTAATTTATGACTTGACTGAAGTGGGACTGTCTCCTACTATCAAGAATAAGATTGTCAATGAGGATGGTTTAGTTCAGAAAATCTCAGAAAGTACCTGATGAACTGAAAGAGACATACAACTATGATATTTGTGGTTTATAACTAACCTATAATTGGCTCTAATATTAATATATTTGTGCTGACTTAGTTTGAAATGATTAGAACTGTTTGGCAGATCAAGCAAAAGACAGTGGTTGATGTCCTATTTAGGGATGATTTGCTTTGTCATTGATGAAGGATCCTCAGGTATTCATTCTTTCATAGTATGTTTATATTGATGTCCTCTAATTATTTTAGTTTGCTATATTTGTTGCATTTCTCTTTAAAGTGTAGCATTAGTGGCATAAAAGTGAAGTTAACAAAAGTAAACTCAATTTGTTGTTGTCTAACATTTTTATTGTTTTCATCTATTTCAGATTTTGAAGAGCAAATAGAGTTCTCAGAATGTTTGCAAATGACTTCAGGTTAGTGCCCTTTCCAATATCTCCCTCTTTGTTTTTAAATCCACAAGTTCATTTGTTCGTATTTTCTGAGTCTTCTGTTTTGTGTTGTTTAATGTATGGTCAATTACTTCTGCTTATTTTTTCACGAGTGTTATCGGTCTGCCAATATTTTTTCTATAATGTGAATTTGTTGATGTTTCTTCCCTTAAAGTATTATTATCTTTTCTATTATGATTATGCCTGTTACTTTCTTTCAAAAATGAGAATAACTTCTTATTATCACAATTCTAATGTGAAAGCATGTGGAGTGCAGCAATTTTTTTTATTGGATTCTTTTCTGACACGTATTTGATAGTACTTAATTATTTTACATGGTCTTTTTTGTGTTACTGGTTTTTTGGTTTAACACATATTAGATTGTGCCTCATATATGCATATAATTGATATTTGGTTACAGATTATTAATGCCTTATGTTCACTCAAAATTGCTGAGGACTGAGTTTAGTTGTGGCCTACAGAGAAAGAGATAATATATATTTTTCAAAATTGACAGCAACTTTTAAGGTTCTTTGTGTATGAAAATGCCACTTTAAACTTTTCCTGTTCTTTTTATTTTTCATTTAACTGACTCTATTAACTTTATACTACATTTTATGTATATTTAGTTGCTTCCATAATGCTTTGTAAGAACAAGATTTGGAATAAGTTATGTGTTAGAAATCTGGAATTCAAACACAAAAGCTATAACTCTGGTCTTGTGAATTTACAGGGTTTGGGCCTTTAAATACAAGCTTACTTGTCTTAGAATGTCGGCCTCAACATTTTGGTAATGCATCTAAAACGGTAGAGTGTTTTTACTGATATTAAAGAAAAATAGAGGACATGATATTAAAGGATAGATAATAGAAGGTGTACATAAGACAATGATTTAAACACATTCAATAAAACTATTATTGCTACATTTTGACATCATACTCACTAAAGATGCCATAAAATTATTATATTGTACATCTATTTTATTTTATTTCAGCAAATTTAATTTCAACATTGTTCATGTATATCAATGTATATTGTCTATGTTCTTCATCATCAACATTTTATATCATTCTCGTGTAAAGCATGCACTATTGCACTAGTTACTAATAAGGCATAGATAATATAAAAAAATAGTTCACAGTATTTAGTTTTACCATAATTACCTCAAAATTTATATAAAAATTTTATATGGTCGTTTGTAAGTTTACAAACTTTATGTATAGATAATGTATCACAGTTATGTTTATGTATTGTGTATTTGTTTTACTGTGACTTATAAGTAAAATTATTATACAAAGTGGACATACGAGAGAGATTTATGGAGACATGCAAACCTGAAAAATTATCTCCCTAAGAATATTGGTGACTTGGCACTTCATACCCACTTCTGTTAATGATGAACTCCTGACATTTGAGACCTTGCAGTATGTGGCATCTAAGGTATTCAAAATCCTTATTAAACCTTGTTTATGATCTGAGCCGCTCCTCACCCAACAAAGACTTCCAAACTTAGGTACATCCAAGGAAACAAGTGCTAAGCCCACAAATGATGATTGAACGAAGGACGAGAATGACACAATATTTGTTGGTGACATCCAAGACCAAATAAGAGAAGGAAACACATCACGCGAGAATCCGTCATAGCCACACATAGAAATATATCCAATACTTTTTGATCTCACCATTGAAAAGGGGACTTGTTTTATTCCGGTGTTATCTGCAAGCAAAGTTATCAGCGATTCCATCTGTTCCATATCCTCTTCCAATTTGTCAATCATTGAGCATCCAGAAATTATGAGAGTTTCAAGAGATTTCAACTTGTAGAAGCTTCTAGGAAGGTTAGGAAGCCTTGTGCACTTTTGGAAATTTATTAGAAGAATATTTTTGAGATCTCCAATGGTTTTTGAAACAGCAGACAAACTTGGACAGTCTTTGAGTAATAGCTTTTCAAGATTAGGCAAGTATGAAAAGTCTGGTGTTTGTGTCAAACGATGAGAATGACTAAGGTTGAGAATTTTCAACTTCTCCAAAATCTGAAGAAAAATTAACATAAATTTGAGAGGAAGTTAGTTTTGAGATATGACAAATCCAAAGCATCGCTTATCAATTTCTGATGTATGATACAAAATTTAAATTATTTCAATAATCAGTTAATTATACTTGTAATTGCTTTCTTTTATTATTAATTATATGAAAATCAATTTATATTTGAAGGATTAATTAAAAGTAATTTATGTTTAGATGTATTAACTTAAAAGTAATTTTAAAATAGTGTTTTTAATCTATAATCAAAAGATTTAAACGTAGTTTATATTTATAAATTATTTTTAGCAAAACGTTATAATTTTTTTATAATTCATTCCTTCTTACTCAAACACAACAACTTATTTCAAAATAGTTTTCATTCAAAATTAAGCTGATTTTAGCTTATGACTCAATTTCAAACACACTCACGGCATCGCTTAACTTCTTTTTAAAAAATCATATGTATTAAAATAGCAATACCATATGAGTCCTTCGAATTCAACTCATGCGTCAAGACTCAAATAAGATACTGAAAACTATGGATGAAAGATAAATAATATTGATATTCTAACGCCAAAAATATATTAATTTTACACTTGACAGGGAAATTTTGTATAATTACATGTATTTGGTGGTTACCGTGGCCAGAATCAATGGTAATTAACCACAAAATACATGTAAACTAGATCAGTTCTCATACTGTGTAAGGAGTTATTTAAAAAATTATTCATTTTTCTTATGATTTGACTAATAATTATTTTTTAATAATACTATTTTTTTATAAATTGTTAAATGAAAAAGTTTTGCGAGTAAATTATTTAAAAGAGAAAAAAAAATCATTTTCTCTATAAACCCAATTTGTATAATAAATTCACTTAAATATTAACTTAATAAAAATAAAAAATAATACACCTTTTAAAAATATCCACCATCATCCAGCAAAGCACAAAATTGAAAAAATAATTATTAAATACTTGTTTCGAAATATGATCAATAACAGAAATTAAAGGACAAAATCATAAATATTTTTTTCAGAATATTCAATAACATGATGCAGTTGAATCAACAAAAGCCAAGTAAATTTATGTCTTTCTCACAATACGAACACCAAACAACATGATTAATTTCCAGTTGAATGCACAAAAATTTTGAAAAAAATAATAATATTAACCCAACCATCACAATGCAATAAAAAACTAAGAGTGACATAAAAAAAATCTTAAAAATATCACTTGAATATGCCATCTAATAGTTTGGCATTAGTATTTCATTTAAATTTAAAGCAAAATTATAATTGTACATAACATAAATAATAAAAAGTCAAGTGTTGGATAAACAAAATAAAAAATACTCAAAAGAATATAGGACAAAAAAAAAAAGAAAATATTGAAAATAATTAAAAGAGCAACAATTTTTTTTACAAGATAAAAAGAAATTTATACATTATTAAAAACTCAAATTATCATGATAAATTATTATTGTGTTTACTTTGAAATGCTGCACATAATTAAGAAGAAATTTTTGTATATCACAAATCGACGTAGGGGATTAGAAAATTTTGGAATGAAAAGATCATTTTTGAAAGAAAAATACTCAAAATTTATACCTTAGTCTCGTTGCTCATCAATACGAGATTACTGGATTCTAACTCAAGGGCAACCAAACTTCCTCCATTAAAGTTTGTTAGGTAATCCAAAGGATATCCATGCCAATAAAGCCAGCTTAGCTTGGTGAATTATGATATACAAAATCTCCATCAAGTTGGACATCAGCAAATTGAAGCAATCTGAGTCTCCGCATCTGTCTGAATGCTTCAGTCTTCAAACAAGTATTTTTTCCGGTCAACTTCAAAGTCAAGCCTTCAACAGAATAATCTGTATCCTGTGAATTAAAATGAATAGACAAAAATATAAATGAATAGCCTAGGTAATTTAGAAACCAAATCAATACAAACAAGCTCAGTATGTTTATTTTGCTTTCTTTGGAGCCAGATCTTTGAAAAATTAAAAATAAAAAATAATATTTATAAGTCTTACAGCCTGATGATTTTGTAATACTTTAAGCACATCCTTTTGCAACCATAGCCTGCTACGCTTCTCTGGCTCCTTTAGTGATTCCTCACAAACAATTTGTCTTCCCATATCTCGCAGCAAATTATGCATTCTAACTTGTTATTTTTGTCAACTGATACAAGATTTCGATCTATAAGATTACTTATTCCAACTTCAGGATAATATCCATCTAAAATGTGCATACATCATTTCGGTCCATCCCAATGAAGAAAAAGGCTATATCAAGGAATATTTCTCTCTCTGTATCATCGCCTAAACCATCAAAGCTTACTCTTAGCTTTTTCTGTACTTTTTCATTGGGTATTGTTTTCAGTTTCTCCAACACACTCTGCCACATTTTTGCATTCTTGTCAAACAATAAAGACCCAATAACTTCAAGAGCTAGTGGCAGTCCCCCACAATATGCAACTACATCTCTAGAAAGTTCAGCAAAATCTTCTTTGGGACTTGCTTGTTTGAATGCATGCCAACTAAAATGCTCAATGGATTCACCGTTGTCCATTTCTGACATTCTATATTTGTGATCAACTTTAAGCACTCTAAGTAGACCTTCATCTCTTGTTGTTATGATTATTCTACTCCCTGAACCAAACCATTCACGACTCCAACACAAAGCTTTGAGCTGATCTGACTTATCAACATTGTCAAGTATCAGAAGTACCCTTTTATGATAAAGTCTTTCCCTCAAAATAATCTTTCCAGATTCAATATTGTTTATCCTTTCCCTTTTCTTCAAAACATCAAAAAGAATCTGTTCTTGTAACTGAAGTTGACTAGTCATTTCCTTCCAGAATTCCCTGATGTCTAGGAGGAAGCAGGAACCATCAAAATCATGACGAATTTGATTGTAAATGGCTTTGGCTATAGTTGTTTTTCCAATGCCTCCAATTCCCGATATCCCTAATAGTTGAACATCTTTGGATTGTTGGTAGTGTAATAGTTTGATCACACTTTGCACACGAGATTCTAGCCCAACTGGGTGTTCAGCAACAATGAAAGTTGATTTGTCTAGCCAACGAGTGATATCTTCAACAATCTGATTGATACCCTCATTATTATCTCTACAAAAAAAAAAAAAAAGAACGGGATTCGTTGATTATATAATCCTTCTATAAAACTTTCTCATTCATTAAAAAAAACAAAGAAAAAGAGGAAGAATTTTGTTTGAAAAATCATTTTTGCACATATATTTTGACTGTTTGTGAACGTATGTGAAGTAATTGAAATGTTAGAAATAGTTTGGAATTTAGTGTGCAACTGTCAACCATCACGTCTTACTTAAATAGAATTATTGTTTTACATGCATGCTTGTAACGGTTTATGAGTGAAGTGTTACTCATATATATATATATATATATATGAATCCATAGAGGGCCATTATTAACTAATTTGTAGAATAATCTTTTTTTCTTAGTCTAGCTTGCCAATGTGGATGAATCCCATTTTAGAAGATGACTAACCCAAACATCTAAAACTATATTTATAGGTCAAAACACTTGCAATCTACTCACTGTAGGACCTTAGGTTAAATCTCAACACTAAGTATCCTGGCAAATATAGAAAATTAATTAGTGTCTCAAATGCAAATCAGATCAACATTGTGCTTCAATGACCTAGACTCGTGAACAACTTCGAAAAGTCACATTTACATGTATGCAACCATTTCTTTTCCAATTAATGTAAGTTCTGTCTCTCCAAGTTGCAATATGCTACTAAAATATAAGCTACTTCCATCTTTAAATAATTGTTCAATTTTAAATACTCACTAGAATTAAAGAAATAATTGGAAAAATATCAACATTAAAAAAAAAAAAATAATAATTTACTAAATTATCCTTCATTTATTAATTTTTCTCTCCTTCATTAATGAGTCAATAGTATTTAAAAAAGATATTATTGAAAAGAAATAATTAATATTACTTAAATTTTTAAAATGGATAATTATGTGTAGATACTTTTTTTAAATGAATAATTCTTCAGGATGGAGGAAATAATGCATTTAAATTTATATTATGTGGTTCAAAAATAACTTTTAACATAAGTATTTATAATGGTTAAAAGTTTTAATAAGTGCACCAAGTACAATTAAAATACAATGCATTTGGATTTTTTTAACCTAGAGGGTTATAAATGTAAATACCATTTAGCAGGACGCCAAATACGAAAAGGGGACGACCATCAATGATGTTATTGTTCATACATGTGTGTATGTGTGTGTGTGTGTGTGTGTGTGTGAGAGAGAAGAGAGATAGAGATTAATTGTTAGGTAATAAAAAACATTTGTCTTTTCAAATTCTCAAACAATAATGATATTTAATTACAAAATTTAAAATTAATAATTTCATACAAATCATTGATTTTAATTAATATAATACTAATGATAAAAATGTTTTTTTAAGCGGCTATTAATAAGGAATGAATAAAGTATTTTATTATTACATTTGGTTCTACTTTATATTTAATTACATTATAAATTTTATTCATAGGGATATTAATACAATTCTTCTATTATTTTATTTTTCATATTATTTTATTTTTTGATTTAGATTAAATGTTACTATATAATCATCTTTATTATTTTTACCAAATGGAAAAATACATCTTTTTGCATACTCGCCATTCATTTTGAACCAATAAACTCAAATGCAGTCCAAAGTGATAAAATGTTCAATAAACTCCATATGTACAACTACTAAAGAAAAAAAAAATCTCAATATAACTTACTAGGTCTAAATTTTAATCATTATCACAATTTTCTTTTAAAACTATGCTTATTACAAGTAATTAAAAAATATAGACAAACCCATGCAATTCCCGATTACCTATAATTTTGTACCGAAAACAATCAACTTCTATGGTAGAGATTACTCTAATTAAAATATATTTATTTAGAAGATGTAAGATAATTGACTCAAATATTGAAAACCTTCGAGCATGACAATCAACCAATATTTATTTAAAATATAGCATTAAAAGAATTAAATTACCTGAACTTTGTGATCTCAATCCCTGCTATGCTACCAATATCATGAAGCGCTGTCCTCCAACTCTTCTCCTTCTCCTTGTCTTTCTCCACTGAGAATTTTTTCAAAAGATCTTGAAAAGCTTCTCCAAACATACTGTTTGATTACGTACTGAAGAGGGATCTACATCATAGAAAACTGGCAAAACCACCTGACCTATAGTTCTCCGACACTCCATTATGTACTCCAACTCTTGTAGACACCATCTTGAGTCAGCATAATGTCTTGACAGAACAACAACAGAAATTCTAGACCTTCTGATCGCTTGCAAAAGCGAGATTGATATTCGGTCTCCCCTTCTAAGCTCGTTGTCATCCTTAAAGACATGAATTCCGGCATTTGCAAGAGAGGCATGGAGAGGTGAAGAGAATATTTTACGAGTGTCCTCTCCTCTGAAACTCAAGAATACATCGTAGATCCATGACTGAAAAACAAAATGAATTCACAACTTAGATATATGGGAGCACAAATCTTGTAATTACGCAACTGATAACAACTATGACATTTGAAACCCATTACTTTTTCTTTAGCTAGTGCTGAGGAAGTATGACCAAACTAATTTTTCAAGTTCATCGAATTATAAAGAAACAAGATGAGTGTTAACAACTCAATATTAACTTTGCTTCCTCAGGCATCAGAGATTAAAAGAAAAAAGAAGTCATAAATGAATGAATGATACATCAAGCACACATCTTCATCAAGTTAAAACTTACTATGTATCCAAATTAGGATCTTTCCATTTTTCATTAATAAAGTGTTTATGTCTGTCTATGCTCAGTCACATACCACATGAATAACAAATATAAGCGGATGTCAATCTCTACTTACCCCAGGCTCCACCTTCATTTGCTCATGAATAATTTTTCTTCCCACATCTCGCAATATAACATGCATTTTAAGCCTGTTTTTCTCATCAATGGTCACAAAGCATCGGTCTTCAAGGGCTCTCATTCCATTGCTGGCCAACTTAAAGGCATTCAATGCCTCCATCGCCTCTTCATGATCCATCCCATTTAAGAAACAAGCTATATCAAAGAATATGCATTTCTCTGTATCATTTAAATCATTGATGCATGTTTTTATCGCTTTTTGTACAACAGTATGGGGAAATTCTTTGAATCTATCAAACGTACCACTAGCAAGGACTTCCACCTCCAGAGCTAATGGCAATCCCCCGACAGAAGCAACTAAATTTTGTTTTTCCATTTGAAAGAAATTATTAGATCCAGACAACCATTCATCAAGAAGCTGAAGAGATTCCCTTTCATCCATTTCTTTTATTCTATACACATGGTCAACTTTAAGTGCCCTAAGTAGACTTCTATCTCTTGTCGTGATGATTATGACACTCCCAGGACCAAACCATTCCCGACTTCCACATAAAGCATCCAGTTGCTCCAACTTATTCACATCATCCAGTACAACAAGTACCCTTTTATGGGAAAGCTTGTTCTTTAGTATCTTTTTACCAATTCTGATGCTATCTATCTTTATTATTGGTAACTTGTAGACATCCGAAAGTAGTAGTTCTTGTAAATAAACATGCCTTCTATCTTGCTCCCAGACTTCTCTGATATTTGGCAGGAAACTTCTACTCTCAAAATTGCCACCAATTTGATTATAAATCGCTTTAGCAATTGCTGTTTTTCCAATTCCTGCCATCCCCCATATCCCAAGCAATAGAACATCTTTGTCTTTCCGGTGGATATTAATAGTTGACAAGCATCTCGCACACGAGATTCCACTCCCACTGGATAATCAGCAACGAACAAATCTGTCCTATCCAGCAAGCCCTTAGCATGTATAACTATTTTCTTGATATTCTCAATATGCTCATTCTCGTTGTGCCTATACAACATTTGAAAAAAAGAATTGAAAAGAAATTCGTATTTGAAGAAGATTTGAAAGAAAAATCAATTGTGCAGAAGATTTAGAGAAGATTTTAGGGAGAAAATAGTGAGAGATTTGCTATATATTTATCTAAAATAGAATTTATAAAGTTATTAATGATTATAATTATATGTCAAATTTGTTGATTGTCTGAAAACTGCTATCGGTTATAAATTTGAAGTATGAGAAGAGAGTAAATTTGAGAGATTAAGAATGAGAATGATAATAACGAGGAAAGTGACGAGGCTGTTGTGAAGTTGACTTGATTAGAGGGTTTGAACCTTTGTCATCAAAAGTTGCATTGTTAAGAGGGTTTGCAACTTTATTCACAAAAAGTTGTGTTATTGAGAAGGTTAACAACTTTGTACACAAAAGTTAAATGATGAAAGATGCCGCAACTTCACCTACAAAAGTTACATTGAGGATAGCGTTGCAACTTTATCCTTAAAAGTTGCATTGTGTAAAGGATAGAGTTAGTTTGAGCTAATAACAGAAGCTTATAATCTATTATAGTTAGTTAGCACTAACGCTTATTCTAGTGTAAATAACTCCCTTATATATAGCTCATAACTCTCTCTCTAATGCAATGATTGAGTATTGAATACAAACACTTCTCACATCACTATCTTCCTCAAAATACATTTTCTCTCGGGTCTCTCTTTCAGTCTTGGCCTGATACCTTTATGGTATTAGAGCTCAAGATCCATGGTCCTAAGGTTTCTCCTTCAACAATCTCAACACCTCTTCCGCAATAATGGCTGTGTTCTCACCAAAGGTGTTCTCAAGTTCAATTCAGACAAGTCAACGAAGAAAATTACATGTCATGGAGACATGAAGCATTAGCATCAATTAAGGGCTACAAACTACAAAGCTATCTCAACCCAGAAAAGTATAGCTTTGATTCAACACCATGAAGATAAGGCAAATGAAAATGAATCAGAAGCATTTCTCAATTGGAAGCTTTATTGATGGCTCAAGAAGAAATGATTGAAAGGTTTAAGAAAGTTGATCTTGGGTTGGTGCAAGCAAACATGGCTCAAAGTGATGCAAGAACAGTGAATAGTGCTCAAACTTTTGCAAGAGGAAAGTGGAGACGTGGCAGAATGCAGAGGTTTTAGAGGGTGGAAGAAGTTTGTGGAGGCAAACATCGATCTCAAGTGTCAATTGTGTGGCAGAGTAGGTCATACAGCTTGGACTCTTTCATAGATTTGATCAGGGTTCAAAACCCGACAGGCCTGCCACTAACACCCTCCTCCTTCCTCGAGTTCTTTCACAATCCTAGAGCATACCTTGCAAACCCTCCATAATATCTGATCCACCCTGGTACACTGACTTTGGAGCATCTCATCACCTTACATTTGATGGCACCAATCTACTCACCAACTCTGAATATGAGGGATCAGAACAAGTGACAATTGGAAATGACTCAGGTATGGACATAGAACACATTGGTAGCTCATCCCTTCATTCCCAATTATCTGATTTTTCATTCCAATTATCTGATCTGCTACATGTTCCAAATATCACAAAAAATTTGTTAAGTGTTTCAAAATTTGCAAAAGACAACAATGTCTATTTTCAATTCCATGCTGACTATTGCTTTGTAAAATGTTAGGACACACACCAAATACTCCTCAAGGGTAGTGAAAAGAATGGTCTCTACAAGTTTTATGATGTAGTTGTACCTAAGAGACATGTGGATTCTGTTTCTCACACTCCTAGTGCACTTGCTGCACATTGCAATTTTGTTTTTGATTTTTACTCTTTTTGGCATAAAAAGATTAGGCCATCCTTCTTATAGGATTGTTTCTCAAGTACTTCAAAATTGTAACATGTCTCATACTTTGAATAATAAAGCAATCACTTCTATTCCTTTATCTTCTAGGCTATTAATTTTGTTGTATGTCAAAAATACATCAACTACCCCACCCACCTTCCCAAACTCACTATGTAGCACCATTAAATTTATTTATTTTTTTATATATGGGGACCAGCCCTCAACTGCTCTGGCAATAGATACTATGCCTGTTTTATAGATGCTCACACTAGATATACATATGTTTACTTTATGACAAACAAATCCCAAGTGTTTCAAGCATTTATGCAATTTAAGTCCCTAATGGAAAACATCACTTGGCACCAAAATTAAAGCCTTACAAATAGACAATGCAAAATAATATCTCTCACATACCTTCACCTCTTATCTAACCACCCAAGGCATAGCTCATAGGTTTACCTGCCCTTACTCCCATCAACAAAATGGGAAAATGGAAAGGAAGCATAGACACATAATGAGGCAGGCCTTTCTCTCCTAGCCAAGCATCACTTCCTCTCCAATATTGGGAGGATGCTTTTGCTTCAGCCATGTATCTTATAAATCGCCTACCATAACCCACTACTAACCTACTCTCACCTTATGAACTCATTTACAAACACAAACCTGATTACCTTAGCCTTAAAGTGTTTGGATGTACATGCTATCCAAATCTAGACCTTATAATCAACACAAACTCTCCCTCAAATCTCACTAGTGTGTTTTCCTTGGGTATGACTCACAGCACAAGGGCTATATATGCTTGTCACCATCTGGAAATATATATATATAAAGATGAGTTTGAAGCATTGCAGGAGAATAATACATGGTCTTTGGTACAAGCTCCTCCAAACACCAAGCCAATAGGCTGCAAATAGGTGTTCAAGGTGAAGAGGAATCTCGATGGCACTATAAACAAGTACAAGGCTAGACTTGTAGCTAAGGGGTTTCATTCAAAGGAAGGATTAGATTATGATGAGGTGTTAGTCCAGTTCTGAAGCCGGCAATAGTTAGACTCTTGCTCTCCATTGCCCTATCAAAAGGATGGAATATAAGACAGTTTGACTTTAATAATGCGTTCCTCAATGGGGATTTTCCTGAAGAGGTTTACATGGCCCAACCCGAGGGTTTTTCTTCCAACCTAACTCTTGTATGTAGACGACTGACAAAAGCCCTTTATGGCCTTAAGCAGCCCTCGAGCCTGGTTCAACAAACTTAGTGCCACCCTTAAAACCTTTGGCTTCAACAATACCATCTCTTGATTCATCTCTCTTCACACGTTCCTGGCTCAACCATATATCTTATGGTCTATGTAGATGACATACTTGTCACGGGAGATAATCCTCAAGAAATCTTAGACTTGATCCCCAACTAAATCAAGTCTTTGGCCTCAAGGACTTAGGTATTATGCAATATTTCTTGGGTATTGAGACAACCAGAACACCTCCAGGAACCATACACCTGAGACAAACCAATTATATTTGAGATTTATTGAAAAAGGCTCGAATGACAGAAGCTAAACCCATGCCTACCCCTATGATTCAACCAGCAACTTCCTGATCATGGAGAAGCACCCTTTATAGATCCAACTCTCTATAGATCAATGGTTGGAGGTCTACAATATGCCACTATAACTAGACTCGATATCTCTTTCTCAGTAAATAAAGTCTCCCAATTTATGCACAAACCACTTGAGAGTCATTGGAAGTGTGTCAAGAGGATCCTAGATATCTAGTGGTACAATTGAACAAGGTTTGGTGTTTCATCCCATAAGGAACTTAGATTACTTGCTTTCTGATGTAGATTGGGGAAGTGATCTAGTTGATAGAAAATCCACTCCAGGCTATTGTGCATTTTTGGGGCCTAATTCGATCTCCTGTCTAACAAGAAGCAAGCTATTGTATCCAGGTCCAACATGAGGCTGAATTTAGAAGCCTAGTTGTAGTCTTGCTCATCTCATGTGGTTGTAGTCTCTGATTGAACTCGTTTGGCTTGCCCTATTGCTCCCACCATATTTTGTGACAATCTAAGTGCAGTCCAACTTGCAGCAAACCCAATCCTACACAACCGCACAAAGCATTTTGAATTGGACCTTTTCTTTGTACGAGACAACATCATTAAGAAGCGAGCCTTTGTATCTCATGTGCCCTCTCATGACCAAGTAGCTGACATTCTCACAAAGCCTCTTTCAACTGCTACATTTGATAGGTTGAAGTCCAAACTTAGAGTTGTTAATCCACCAACCTTGAGCTTGAGGGGGGATGTAAAAGATATAGTTAGTTTGAGCTAAATAACAGAAGTTGTTATAATTCTAATCAGGTAGTTAGCACTAACGCTTATTCTAGTGTAAATAACTCCCCTATATATAGCTCATAGCTCTCTCTGTAATGTAATGATTGAGTATTGAATACAAACACTTCTCACATTACTATCTTCCTCAAAATACATTTTCTCTCGGGCTCTCTCTTTTTCAGTCTTGGCCTGATACCTTTACATTGACAAAGGATTTGCACTTGATTTAAAAGATATTTTTAAGATTGATGATCGTAACCTTTTATTGAATTTAATAGATGTATAGGAGAATTATTTCCCTAGCACTTGCAAGAGATGTCAACAATAGAAAGAGTACTACTAGCTTTAATTTATTTGTATTATTTTATGAATGACTGTGCTATTTGATGGAGTTCCAAAAAGTAATCCACTTGCATTTGCAAGAGATGTCGATGATTGTAGCCTTTTATTGAATTTAATAGATGGATAGGAGAATTATTTCGTAGCATTTGCAAGAGATGTTGATGATAGAAAGAGTACTACCAGCTTTATTTGTATTATTTTATGAATGACTATATATGCTATTTCATGGAGTTCCAAAAAGTAATCCATTGCTACACTCTCAAATATTGTGAGTCGGGGTATGTGGATGCAACTTATTGCACTTATCGTGCTATATGGTTTAGAAGATTATTGCAGGAAATTCTTTTCCGCATGAGGAGGCAACAAAGACATTTTATCTACCAAAAAAAAGTAACACAGACATTTTTTGATAACAGTACAAGTCTACACATGCTATTTGCAAAAATCCAATAATAAACAATGATTGAAGCAAGTATATTGACACAAGGTTTCATTTCATTGGAAAGTATGTAAACAATAAGGTGATTGATGGGCCCTATCATATGAAGACTCTAGATCGAATAGCTAATATTTTTACCAAATCAAGTTTAAAAATCTTAAAAAATTCAGAATGACTTGCCATGAAGAGGAGAAGACTCAAATTAGAGGGAACTATTAAATAACATAAACATTGTTCTAAAACAAGGGACCCCGGTGAAATGATTGGAAAGGAATTTATTTTCCGGTACTGGGTTTGGCCCTAGGAAGAACCGCTAAGACCAGGCGGGAACGAAGAACAGGGCAAGGGGCTTGGTCAAAAAAGGTTTAACCGTTTTTTTTTTTTTGTAAAAAATTACAAAATTGCATTATTTTCGGGCTTAAAATCTTATATTTCCTAATTTTTTTTCTTTTCTAATGTGGGAAGTAGTAACTTGAGAGATTTGATCCATATGAATAATGTTTATTTTGACTAAGAGATGAATTATGTTATGTTCTATGGATTTTGTTGATGTCTTATTTAATTTTTAGTTATTTTATGACATATATTTTATTTTATATTTTTATATATTTATATAAATATATGTTTTATTATACCGGTTATATCCTGATTGGATCCTCCATTGAACCTCTGAACCTTTACCCCATTCTTTGATGTTAGAATTAAAATTTTCAGAACCTTGAACATAAAATAAAACAATAATAATTTAAAGTTAATGGAAAATTTGATACCTTTGGTGATTATGTAACCACTACTTTGGTGCTATAGTCATTGGTCAATAGAAAAAATAAAGTTGAATGGGTTTTTCACTAGGAAGAGTAATATTAATTAGGGATATGAAGTTAGTACCACCTGAGTTAAGAAACAAAAGTCTCTTGTGGCTTGTGATAGTCATAAAATATAACGAGTCTCCTAATTAAAATAGCTATGTATAATATATATACAATTGCACATACCCAATATTTAATCATCTAGTATTTACATAATTTATTTAAACTAATACTAAATAAAATGGCATACTAACATTTGTCGTATTAACATCTTATAATTTTTAATATATTGATTTTAAATCATTTTAAAAATTAAGGTAACATAATAATAATATTAATCATATATTAAATTACTATATACTATTAGACTATAAAAAATTATATTAATAATTGATGGTATATTGTCATGCCAATTGTTATATAATACACTATACTTATAAAATAATGTGATATTTTATATTAACGGTGAATGTTACTTAAAATTTGAATTTACTTACAAACTAAAAATTTGAATTTACTTACAAACTATATATTTTTAGTTACTAATTTATTATGTTAATAAAGAATTTATTAAACTGGGCCATTAGTGTCTGTATGTCTTAAAAAAAATAAACTTATTTTCATTTTTAATGGTATTTATAGAATATTAAAATATAAAAAATATGTTATTATACTTATTGGAATAATCATTTTATTTTTTTCAAAAAAATAAAAAAAATGCATTATCAAAAAGTGATGAAATATTAAAAAAAAATCTTTTATAAGATTAATAATATTAATTTTTAATAACATTAAATGTATTGATAAATTATTGGCTTAATCATGAAAAAGAGTAGAAAGGATATATTAGGAAAGTAACTAAAATATGAGTGAGTGAGAGTGACAATAGTCAAAATGGAATGAAAATAGCCCCTCCCTATAAACTGCTAGAGATTAAAAAAAAATTAGGGAGATTCTTTTATGTAATATATATTATGCAGGTATATATAAATAAAATGACCATATCAATAAAATAAATAAAATAAAAAAATAATATGCTTTTAGTTCTTGAAAAATACGAAATTTTGGTTTAACTATTTATTTTTTACGAAACAAAATTCACTGATTTTCCAAAGACTAAAATATATTTAACCCTAAAATAAAATAAAATGACAGAAGAATTTCAATTACCAGTGATCAAACATGTTATAGCTGACGTTGCGATGGCCGCCAAAAATTCGTGCCAAAGCTATCTTCCAACTCTCCACCTTATCTTTTTCTGAGATCCTTTTCGTGAGATCACCAAGAGCTTTTTTGAATCCTAATCTTCCAAATATACCAAAGAAGACTGGCAGAATGAACTGACCTGCGATTCTGCTGCATTCAATTATTTGCTCCAGCACTTCTAAACACCTTCTTGAACCAGTGTAACCTTTTGACAGAACAACCACAGAAATTCTACATCTTTGGATTACTCGCACTAGTGAGGGTGAGATCTGGCCATCCCCTGTAAACAAGTTATCATTCCTGAAAACAGAAATTCCGGCATTTTCCAGAGAGCCAATGAGATGTGAAGTGAATGTTGAAGGCGTGTCTTTGCTGAAGCCGAAGAACACATCGTAGATGCTTGGCTGAAACCAGATGGTAAAAAAGAAAAAAACATGAAATCCCGTAGCTTAGATGTATGGAACCAAAATAACATGTGACAACATGTAATGCTATTGAGATATTGACATAGAGATAATTAAATCAATGAACCCAGCAAATGTTAGCAACTGACTTTAAATGTTCATTTTCTATAACTTAATTAATACGCACCATTCCTGATCGTTGGCGAAAGATCTCGCTTGCCATGTGTTGGAGCAAAACATGCATTCGAAGCCTGTTCATCTCGTCAACAATTACAAGGCTTTGCTCAACAAGGACAGGTACACTCGTTGCTGCTAAATGATCTCCAAAGCCATTTAATTTCTGTATTACTTCATTTTGGTCCAACCCAACAAAGAAACAAGCTATCTCAAGAAACACGTTTTTCACCCGATCATCACTTAAACCGTCAAAGCTTCTTTTCAGAACATTCTGTATCATGGGAAGGGGACTTCGTTTGTATCTACCCAATAGACTCTCCCATTCTGATTTATCCTTTTCAAACAATTCGCAACCAAGCTCTACAAGAGCTAGTGGCAATCCCCCACAATAAGCTACTGCATCTCTACAAAGTCCCACAAAATCTTCTCTAGGACTTGGTTGTTTGAACGCATGCCAACTAAGAAGCATGGCAGATTCACTTTCATCCATTTCTTTCATTCTATACGCATGGTCAACACCAAACTCATTAAGTAGGCGCTTATCTCTTGTTGTAATGATTATGATACTATCTGACCCAAACCATTCACAACTTCCGCATAAAGCATTCAGCTGCTTCAAGTCATCCACATCGTCAAGCACAAGCAGTATCCTTTCGTGGCAAAGTCTTTCACATAATATCATTTTTCCTGGTTTCATGTCATCTTTCTTTACGTTTGCTGTTGTGTTGATATCAGAAAGAAGCTTTTCCTGTAAACATTCTCGCCCATTATCTTGCTTCCAAATATCGCTTATATCTTGGAGGAAGCTCCTATCCTCATACTTTCGACTCAATATATTATAAATGGCTTTGGCTAGGGTCGTTTTACCAGACCCACCCATCCCCCATATCCCTAGTAGAAGGACGTCCTTTGACACTTTGCAATTCAGTAGTTGAATCACATCTTGCACCCGAGCTTCTAATCCCACTGGGTGCTCAACAACGAACATATCTACGGAATGAGTAACATGTTCCATAACATTCTTGACGTTCTCGTCACCTTCTTTCCTATAAAATATTAACAAGAGACAAGGTGCACAAATAATAGCTTATATATAAACATTCTTCAACACTTTAATGTAATAATTTGGAGTTAAACAAATAAGAAAAATGATATGTATACAACATCTTCCCATATAGTATAGGAACAAGACAAAACAAAGTGGTGGGCCTAGGAAAATAAAAAAAATGGGGAAAGAGAAAGAATGAGAGCATGGTGATAAAAAAAACTTGGCTCATAGTAGAACCTTTTCACGAAGATTTTAATTTCACTCTCTCCATCTCTCCGAAAAAACTCACATTCAAGCATACAGAACCCTCTCCCCTGCAACCCTCTAATGAATTGCCAGCAATAACACAAAGTTATCAGCGTTCACATGCTTCGGTTTTTGTCGTCTAGATTCTCATTATTTTCTTTTCCATGTCAACTAACCATGCATGACTTTTTCTTGTATAAGATTTCAGTACAATTTTTCTTTTTTGTCTTACTAAATCTAGAGTGAGGGCACATCAAGCATTTTAAAAGGATATTGTAAAAGGATATTGTACACATAATTTTTCAACGAATGCTACAGATGACATATATAGTACAGTGGCATAAGATAGATTAAAAAATTAGGCAGGCAAACAAGGTAAAACATGAAAAAGAAAATAGGATTTTTTCTAATGACTTTTGAGATGGGAATAGATGAGGAAAAAAGTGAGTGAAATGAGTTACTAAATTATTAGACTTATTATGAATTAATGGATTTTTTTTCCTCTCATATAAGTTATAGAATATATTTACATTTTGGTCCATGAATTTTTTTTAACACTTTAATTTTCAAAAGATTAAATCCATACACTTAAATCCTCGAAAGTTTTTATGTCAAATACATTAATCCCTACATGAGGAAAATTATATATACACTATTAGTTTCTAAAATATGGTTTTTAACATATCAGTCCTTGAAAGATTCAACTTTTGACATATTTATCTTTTGTCCCCAAAAATATTGGCTTTTAATATATCAATTTTTTTATGTATTAAGGTTTATATATGATTTTTCTATTAATAGATTAATATGTTATAACTTGAAATATTTTAGAAATGAAAGAATATACATTTATTGTGTGTTTGGATGGAGCAATTATAAAGGGGAATGTAATTTTTGGAAGAATTTAAAATTTATCATGATAAAATATCTAATTTAGATATTAACTTATAAAAAATTACAGAATTTAAAGAATTTTAAAGATGAATTTTATCTACCTAAAATAAAGGATTTTAATTTCCACCTCCAAGAGAATTTTGAAAATCCCTACACGCACAAGTAGAAGATTTTCTCATTTTGATAAGTCTCACTTTTATTATATTTCATTATATTTTTTTTATATTTATAAGATTTTTTATTTAATATTATTTTTAATTCATTTTGTTGAATTTTAAATTTTTTAATATTCAGTTTATATTACATGATGTTATATATATGTATTATTCCATTTTATTTGTATAACAATTAAATTATATAATTTAAATTTAAAATATTTTGTGAATGAAATTTAAGATAATTTATGAAATATGAACTCATTATAATTGATTTTAGATTGATTGGATTTTGATTATTAATAAAAATCTTATTTTTAAAAAAATTACCTTATATTTTTCAAATAAAATATGTTAAAATCAACATAATGTAATTATCTCACCCAAACAAAGTATTTTACAAATGAAGGAAATGTAATTATCTGTCCAAATAAAAAATTTAAAAATTTAAGGGAATTTAATTGAAGCATTTTAATTTCCTAGCATTTTAAATTCACTTATTTTTTGAAAATACTCCATCTAACGCAGTTAATCTTTTAAGGACCAATATTTATATGATTTCCTTATTAAGAGATTAATATGTTATAATGTTAAATCTTTTGAGAACTAAATTATACATGTTTAATTTTTTAAGACTAAAGTGTTTAAATAAAAGTCTTTTAGGAATTAAATTGTAGATTTATTATACGATATATTAACTCCCTAATAATTACCATTTAATCATGTATAATCATATAAATTTTTTTGTGTGTGTATGTTTAGGGTTTAAAAAAATTATATATATATATATATATAATATGTGTTGTGTGTAGGGCTTAAGAAAAATTATATCTCTATGAGTGTGTGGACATCACATATACACGTGTGTGGTAAAAAAATTATTTTTCTTTACATGTTTAATTTTTTAAGACCAAAGTGTTTAAACAAAAATCTTTTAGGAATTAAATTGTAGATTTACTTTAAGACATATTAACTCCCTAATAATTACCATTTAATCATGTATAACCATATAATATTTTTGTGTGTGTGTGTGTTTAGGGTTTAGGAATATATATATATATATCTGTGTGTGTGTATACGCACACAAGTGTGTATGTGCATGCATGCATGGGTGTGCGTGTGTGGTGAAAAAAATATTCTTCTTTAGGTGCAACTGCCTCTTCCCTTCCCGGGCTTTTGTTTCAAGGTATACTAATCTATTTTCGGGAATAATTGCTTAAGAATGATTTGTTTCTATATTTGTTACAAATTTTATAAAATTATTTCTAGATATTAATAATTCCGAAAAGAGATATTCTCATGTTTTATTGAGATTTCATTCTCATATTAAAGGGTGGTAATAAATAATTCCCATGTCTTAAGAATGGTAATTATTGAGTACACACTCCAAAATACTCCTCAACAACAATAATAATAATAATACTATTAAATGTGTTATGGGTATATTAGAAATTATGACTTATTATATTATATTTTTATATATATATATATATATATATATATTCCTGAAAATATGTATATTGAACAAATAAATTTTAAATTTATTTCTACCAATCTCAACAAATAATTTTAAGATTGTTTAATACTAAACAAACAATTTTTTGAAATTCCTAAGAATAACATTCCAACCATTACATTTTTAGAAATATTATTCCTATTAATATAATTTTAAACCTTAAAATAAACACCCTCTATAATCATCCGTCTCTGGACATAAATGTCATTAGGGACAAAGAATGGGGGCAAGTGATTTTGACCATATGTTAGTTTATGTCCAAATTCCAAAGCTAATAACGTGTCTATATATATAAAGCCCCAAATTAAATACCCAAAGAAAGAGAAAAATCCCAAATTCACCCAAAAAAAATAAAGACCGAAAAAACAAAACATTATAATAAAGTTGTCAAGTTTTCTTATTTGATACTCCAAAAGCTTCCACCCAGACATACCAAAAGTGTCAAGTGCTCATTATATTCTTATTTGTTCCCACTAGACCCTTAATGCTTTTGTAAAACTTATCTCTTTTGAATAACTGATAAATTAGAAAAATCTCTTAATTTGTCCAAGTTATTTGATTCTAATCACTTTTAAGTTGAGCTATTTTTGAATAATTATGTCAAGATATCAATTTAAATTTTCTTAATTAATTTATTTAGTGAGTTATAATTTTATGAAGATTTATTGGCAAAATATCATCACCAATTTGATTTGATTTCCAGAATAAGATAATGGATAAGCGGTCAGCGATTGAATAGATATTTGAATGAGATATGCACTTATTTTTGGAGCTTTTGTGGGAGATTCTATTTTTAAATTGACGGTTTGAAAATCTTAGTATTTGAATCTAATGCTCCAGCATTAGTTTGAGTGCCCTTAGCATGCATGTGATATAGCATCTGCGCATGAAAGCCAAGGAAGCCAATCCTCTAGCACTGGATTGGATGCCTAAGCACGCACGTGATACAAGAGTAGTCGTACAAGTCTAGTGCCGCAACACTAATTGGGTGTTGTAACGCTAGCATTGATGAGTTGGCATGCAAAATAAGGCGGTGGATAATTTAGTCTCAGCCTAGTTTTGATCATTGCATGGCCCTTTATTCATGACCATTAGATTATTTTTAAATGGATGAGATTTAAAGATATAATAATTATATAAAATTAAAATGATAATTTTTAAAGTAAATAATTATTTTTAAAAGACAAAATTACCCTACAACATCAATCAACTCTCCTTCCCATTCACCGCCACCACCACCAGCTTGTAGCCACCATCACTCTACCACGACCATGCTCACCAGCCACAGTAGCATAGATCATTCAGAAAACCATCTTCCACCCCAAAAGACCACCACCTCTTTTAATCTCTTGAAGATCCAAAACCAAGAAAAGTTATCGGTTTCAACAATTTTCGATTCCATCCCTGTATGTATACAAACACATTTATGGGAACTCTACCCAACACAACCATAAATGGAGGGAATCAAGCATTCAAATGTGCAATTTCAATAGTCATTATTTTTAAGTTTTAATATCACTTTTGTATAGAAATTTCTTCCAAAGACACATAAATCGAATTAAAGAACTACGAGCAATGTAACCTTTTGTCATGAATGTAAACCAAGGCTTGTCAATTGGAGTTATGTTCCTTCACCCACACCAGTCATTTGTTACAGGAAAGGGGTAAACTTGATCTTAATCTAGAGGGGAAACAATCAATCTTTTGATGAACCCATCAACCAAACTAAGTCTCGTTTTATAAAATTCAAAAGAGGATTCAGAAGAAAAGCTCTTTTTCAAGATCTTGAAGCTTGGCGGAGGAATTGAGGTAGTTGAAAGTTCATTGCCTCGAGGGCTAGTCGTCACCATCATTTTATCGTTGCGATAGCAGCAAGGGCATGACAGCCTCACTTTCCTCTTTTGTGAGAAGTTGCATGTAGTGGGTAGAATAGAGGGAATGGCGGTAGCAGGGCAGCTCTGGCGATGATGCTGATTGAGAGCGGTAGTAATGACACTGGCGACAGTAATGGCTAGGAGAAAGTGGATAGAGGAGAAGGGTGACCGAGTAAGGAATTCATGGTGGGGATGAAGAGCAAGACGAGGACTTGGATTATTCAGCACTAAGATTTGATGATGGTGGTGGCGTTGGTGGGGTGGCGACACTGACGAAGGCAGTGGCGATGACGGCGGTAGCATCTATCATGGTGGCTAGGTTGCACAGCTTGCTAGGAAAAGGTAGACCAAGGAGAAGAGAGATGAAGGGATAAAAGCAAGAATTGAAAATAAAATAAGGTTAGTCTAGTAATTTTAAGGTGATAAAGTTAGGACCATGTAAAGATTCAAAAAGGATGGACTAAATTATCCCTCACCGCAAAATAGAAGTGTATTAGAGTCTTTTGCATTTTCATTTTTTAATTATCTCTTTTAATTTCTTCAAGGGAGTTTTGAAGTTCTTAGTTTTATAGTTCTTTTTTTCTTCCATAACTTTCTAAACTCCCAAAGGTACTAGGGAAATGGATTCTTGGGAAATTGCTTTGCAACATTTTTGTTATTGAATTTTCTTTTAATTTATTCCTTATTTTCTAGCAATCTTATTGTCGTTCTTGGTTTGACCATCGTTAATTGATGTATGATTTTATACTATCTAAAGAGATTTCACTTTATAAAATAAGTTAAACTAGAATTTAACATAGGTTAAAGCAACTAGAGATAAAAATGTTTATCTATGCGATCTTTATGAATTCTTGTTCTTCATCCTCAAGATAAATTCAAAATAGTATGATAGGAAAACTGTCTAGTTTATTCTAAGAAAGTTATAGTAGTGAGATCATGCTATAGCTATTAACAATGAGTAATTTGACTAGGAATAAAGTTTTCAACAAAAATTTTAACAACTAAGTAGTGCAACTCAAGGAACTTTGATTAAATCAACCCCTAACTTGCTAGTTTATAGATTTATTTTAATTGCTAAATTATTTTATCTTCACGTTCCCCTGAATAGTAAAGTGTCCAATTGAATTGGTAATTGAGATTTAATCCTAGTGGGACAACAATCCCTTCTCACTCCTAATGACCTTTGTTTTCTTTTGTTCTAGTAGCTTTTTACTGTATCTTTTACTGCTTCTCTTTGGAGAATCTAGTGTTATCTAATTGATGAAAAAAATAAATAAATATCATCATCATTTTGTTTATGGTAAAGATGGGTGCTATGGAAGATTCTGATTTGATAAGATTTGTGAGGAAATAGAAGAGATCAGAATTATCATAAACTAAGAGGGAATTTGAACTACCGACCCTTTGATCACAAGGAATTGGAATCAAGCTCTTGAATGGAGAAAGGAAAAATATCCCAACTATGAAATAATCAGTTCAATTCACTAAACTTCCAATTACAATTCGGACTACCCCTATTTGTACTAGTTCTATATCATAACAATTGGGAACGTAGCTTCATTACATGATCTAGCTTTATTTTGTTTCCGGTAAAGATGGCAGTGGCACGGGACAATTTCTACCATATATTCCGGGAGTAAATTATTTCTTCTCTCATAATCTCGACCTTTAACATGTTTTATCCTTTTACTTTCTTTTTTTACAATAACAATCGATGATTAACATATTTCGTGCAGGAACAAATCTCTAACTCCGCGGAGGATAAAAGCCAACTCGCTGGAAAACAAAATGCCAATGTGGTAATTTTATACTAATAAGGTGTGGACCTTCTGGTGGGCAGTGAGCTAATTAATTTGATTTGGTGGAGTGACATTCACAGATTTTAGAAAACATTCAATTTTTACAATATCGGCTAGTCTAACTTAAGATATAGTAAGAGGTAAGATGATTTACTCAAATTATGAAGATATTCAACAGAATATTTAATTTAAAAATAATGTATACATAAATATAAATTGAATTACCTGGAATCTGTTATCACAATTCCTGCAATGCTACCAATTTGCCGAAGCGCTGTTCTCCAATTGTTCTCCTTATCACTCTCCACTGAGAATTTTGTTAAAAGATCTTGAAAAGCTTCTCCAAACCGACCTGTTTGATATAGCACAGTGGAGGGATCTACTTCATAGAAAACTGGCACAACCACTTGGCCGATGGTTTTGTGACACTCCATTATCTTCTCTAACTCTTGTAGACACCATCTTGAATTAGCATAATCTCTTGACAAAACAACAACTGAAATTCTACACCTTCCAATTTCTTGCAACAGTGAGATTGAGATCCGGTCTCGCCTTCTAATCTCGTCGTCATCCTTAATGAAATTAATTTTGGCATTTGCAAGGCAAGTACAGAGATGAGAAGTGAAAGTTGCACATTCTTCCGCTTTGAAACTCACAAACACATCGTAGATCCACGCCTAAAACAGAAAACAATTTGAAACCATAGCTTAGATATATGAGACTATAAATGTTCTTGTAACGCTACTAATAACAACTATGACATTCTAAACACATGCAGGAAGTATCACCAAACTACTTTTTCAATTAATTAATAAACAATAAATCTAGCACACTTCCTATAGTGAAGTCATAATGTAAGACATACCCCAAGCTCTACTCGCATTTGCTCGCGAATAATTTCTCTCTCCTTGTTTCGTAACAAAACATGCACTCTAAGCTTGTTCTTCATGTCAACAGTTACAAGGAATCGATCTTCAAGGGCACTTATTTCCTTTTCATCCCAGTCTCCAAAGGCATTCAATCTCCATATAGCCTCTTCTCGATTCATCCCAATAAAAAAAAAGCTATGTCAATGAACATGTATTTCTCCTTACCATTTAAATCATCGAAGCTTTTTAGAACATTCTGTATCATGGGATGGGGACTTCTTTTATATTTACCCAGTAGACTTTTCCACTCTGACTCATCCTTTCCAAATAATTCACCACCAAGCTCTACAAGAGCTAGTGGCAATGCCCCACAATAAGCAACTGCATCTCTTGAAAGGCCTTCAAAATATTCTTTAGGACTTGGTTGCTTGAATGCATGCCAACTAAAAAGTATGGAAGATTCACTTTCATCCATTTCGTTCGTTCTATACACATGATCAACACCAAGCTCATCAAGTAGGTGCTTATCTCTTGTAGTAATGATTATCATACTATCTGAACCAAACCATTGTCGACTTGCACACAAAAATTCAGCTGCTCTAATTTATCGACATCATCAAGTACAAGCAGTATCCTTTCATGGCGGAGTCTTTGAATCAATAATTCTTTTCCTGATTCAACGTCATCTATCTTTATTTTTGTTCCATTGTTGATATCAGAAAGAAACTTTTCTTGTAAATACAATTGGCCATTATCTTGCTTCCAATCTTCCCTTATATTTTGGAGCAAGCTCCTAATCTCATACTTCCGAGTCCGACAATTCTATTGTAAATGGCTTTGGCTATGGTTGTTTTACCAGATCCTCCCATCCCCCATATCCCTACTAGAAGGACGTCCTCTGACATTTTGCAATTCAGTAGTTGAATCATATCTTGCACCCGGGCTTTTAATCCCACTGGGTGCTCAACAACGAACATTATGTCTAGGGAATGAGTAACATGTTCAATAACATTCTTGATGTCCTCTCCTTCGTTCCTATAAGATATGAACAATGGACAAGATGCATAAATAATTGTTAATAGGGTAAATTACATGTAGAGCAAGGAAGCACTAAAAATAATACTTTCTTTATTATTTATTGAATAATTTTACACTTTATACACTAGAGCACACTCTGAGCTCTCCACTTAAGCACTCACTAATGCTCACTTAGCTTGTTGTACTAGTGCGGCACTCTTCTTACTTGAGCACTTGTTCACTCTCACTAACACACGCAAATGCTCCTCAAGCCTATTTATAGGCTTTGTATGTTGGTCATGTTGGAGCATGGAATAGTTTCTAGGTTCTTCTCTATTCTATTATAAACTACATATTTCTAGATAATTTTTTTCTTGGACTAGACTAAGTAAACTCTAGAAACATTTTGTGTTGGTGCCAAACTTCTAACACATCTAGTAACTTCTAATCTAGATGCTACTTGTTTTAGTAGTTTAACATTCTTGAAACTTCTAGTGTTTTCCTCTAATATCAAGGCTTCCAAAATCCAATGGTAAGTTCTTCATAAATGTAAAACCTTCTAGATCTAGTGTTGATGTTTTTCATTTCTCCCCCTCAACACTAGATCTTCTTTGTTTGTTGTAAGTTCCTCTTCCATGACTCCTGCAACATTTGCATACTTTGGATTAGGCTTCTTTTCTCTGGTGGATCTCCTGAGTGTTAGTTGTTCTATGATTTCTTCATGTTGAACTTCTTGTTGTTAGAGCTCTTCTATTCTTGTCGATGAACTCTAGTTTCCAAGGACTCTTTGTGTGTTTCTCAACCTTTCTTGGACTTGGAGTTCTGTAGTTCATCACCCTCTTGCTCTCCATTTTCTCTTCTACCATGGCTTCAATATTTTTCAGACTTCAGTAGAATTACCTATTGAGATGGCCACTAAGAGGAGGTTTCATTGAACACTACATTTCTTGATGTGTAACATTTGCTCGTTGTGGGATCACAGCATCTCCATCCTTTTCTGACTATCATATCCCACAAAGATGCATCAAACGGTCTTTCATGGGTTTAGCTTCCATAGCTTCTCGAACGTGACACGAACCTTAGCTTGGCTTGTGGAAGTCGATTGATCACATGTGCTGCGTCTTTATACACTCGGCCCAGAATCTCTTGGGACATTTTTGGCATGTAGCATGCTTCAACAAATTTGGTCAAATGGCGATTCTTCCTCTATGCTATGCCATTTTGTTGAGGAGTGTTGGACACGTTATTTGTCTTCATATCTTACACTCCTTCAAGAACTCGTAAAATTCTTTTGATGTGTACTCTCCCGTTGTCTATGCGAAGGCACCAAATCTTCTTTCCAACTTAACTTTTAACTTCTCTTTAAACTCTTTGAATTTTGCCAACATCAGATTTTTCCTTCATAAAATATCCATACGTACCTTGAATAGTCATCTATGAAGGTCACCATATAACAATATCCGCTGATTGAAGGTTGATTAAGCTGGTCCAAGCACATCTGAGTGAACTTGCTCACTGCTCTTTGGCTTGAAACTTTGAACTTTCGTACGGAAGTTGGTGAGCCTTACCATCCTGACATCCAGTGCATATGACCTCTTCCTGCACTTCCAATTGAGGAAACCCTTGAGCATTGTCTTCTTCATCATCACCTTCAACTTGTGATAACTCACGTGCCCAAGGCGTGCATGCCACAAATCCACTGCTGATTCTTTGATTCTTTATATTACGTCAGATTTCAAGACATTACGTAGATTGACTCTAAATGTTGCCTTTTTAATACAGGTGTCCCAATAATTTTCATCTTGTCATATATCTTAACATCTTCTGGGCTAAATACCACATACTTCCCTGACTTTTTATTTATGATCCTGAAAGTAAATTTTTCTTCATTCAGGTACGTAATAAACATTCTCTAACGTCCTCGATTGTCACTGTAGCGAGGTGAGATCATGTTTTCCTAATATGAGTAATTGAAAACCTCGAATGTCTCTGTCATCACCACAACTCGATTACCTTTGTACTCTGTAGTGCTCTTCAACTTCTCCTTGTCCCCTGTCATGTGATTGGAGTATCCTGAATCAATAATCCAATCCCTCGTAATCAACACCTGTAGATGAGCCTACGAGTGCCACCTCTATCTTTAGTGACTCCTTCAACTCTTCGTCAATTTTGTCAAAACTTATTTCTTCTTCCTGGTAAATATCTTCTTCAACCCAGGTGAAGCGGAAGCATCCCAATCTTCTTCAACGTGATTTTCTTTTTCCACAGATGACTTGAGGTTGCAGCGTTGCTCTCTCCATCTTTTTCTTAAACCAATAATTTCGTGCAAGGTGCCCCGCTTTCCCAAATGAAGGGCATTATCACCTTTCTTTGCCTTTTCAAGTTCAAAATCTCCTTCTTGCTTATTCCTCGACTCCTCATTCTCGTTATTTAAATTCTTACTAAAATGTGGCTTCCCTATTCCCTTTCTTCTACCAATGAAGAGTGCTTCTTCTTTACTCTTCACTGATATCCCAACCATTTGTTTGGCTAACGCCTCTTGTTCAGCCAACAAATTTTCTAATTGTAAAAAGGAAGGTTGGGTAGGCCAACCTTAAATTGCAGCAATAAAGCCTCTATATTCTGGTCTTAACCCATGAATAGTAATTCTTTTCATATATTGATAATATTTTACTCTGGATCTAGCTAGAAATTTCTAGCAATAAAGTCTCCTTGTGTTGTCAACAAGAGCTCGATTCTCCAATAACTGCAACCTTGTGTCGTTCCTCTTGGAAAACGGTTGCAATGTGCCATGCTTCCTTTGGTGTTGACGTCTTTCTTATGTGCTCTAGCATTTCATCCTCCACCATGGTCTTAGTGCGAACATCGCCTTTCCTGCTTTAATTTTCACACTTCGCGCCTCGGCTTCATTTGTAAAGGTGGGGTGGTCTCACTACCTCCAACAACCTCCAAGGTCTTGACCTTGGAGATACGACTCCATACATGTTTGCCATGTATTGTAATTCTGGGCATTGAGCTTCCTAATTCCACCAACCACTTGAATATCTCCATAGTGATTTGATGAAATTTTCTCAATCCTGCTTTGATTCCAGACCAATAGCATCACGGTCCAAGCTTGATTTCAGAGCTCCCCCAGAATTAATAATCTTCCCACTTGAATCGGTCCTAGACCGTAAAACTTGATGCCAAATTGTAGAGCAAGGAGGCACTAAAAATAAAACTCTTTATTATTTATTGAATAACTTTACACTTTGTACACCATAGCACACTCGAGCTCTCCACTTAAGCACTTAGTAATGCCCACTTAGCTTGTACTAGTGCACTCTTCTTGCTTGAGCACTTGCTCACTCTCATAGCACACACACAAATGCTCCTCAAGCCTATTTATAAGCTTTGTATGTTGGTCATGTTGAAGCATAGAGTAGTTTCTAGGTTCTTCTCCTATTCTATTACAAACTAAATCTTTTTAGATAATTCTTTTCTTGGACTAGACTAAGTAAACTCTAGAAACTTCTTGTGTTGGTGCCAAACTTCTAAACACATCTAGTAACTTCTAATCTAGATGCTACTTGTTTTAGTAGCTTAACATTCTTGAAGCTTCTAGTATTTTCCTCTAATATCAAGGCTTCTAGAATCCAATGGTAAGTTCTTCATAAATGTAGAACCTTCTAGATCTAGTATTGATGTATTTCATTACATTTACCTCCGATTTGCGAAATGTAACTGACATCCCCTCTAGTAACACCTTCACTTACCCTCACTTTGTTTGTCAAATTTTAAGTATTTATACTAAAGGTATCATTAGTAAACTTAAAGAATGATATTTTTGTGATATTAACTTTCCTAATTAATAAAATCACAAAAATACCTTTCTTGCTCAATGACAACGGAGTAGGTAAGGACATTTTTATAATTTTATTAATTAGAAACTGTTAATATTACAAAAATTTCACTCTATTAAGTTTATTAATTATGATACTAAAGGGTGTGAATGTAATATAAATACTTAAAATTTGATAAGTAAAGGGGATGTGAGTGTAGGTTAGACAACAAGAGAGGAGTGAGTTGTATTTTCACAAGAAATAGGAAAATGAGTGTAATTTACCTTTGTTTATATAAGCATTTCTTAAAACTTCTTAATGTCAAGAGAATTAAGAGGAATAATTTTGAGTTTAAGAAAAAATTAAGGAGTTGCACAAAATATTGGATACTTTATGACCAAAACCACAAGTAGTAACATGAAGATCTACTAAGAAAAACATTAATACCAATCCTAAACCCAACCGTGAAAAAACATCAACACAAAGATGTATCGCAATGGGACTGACGTGGTCTCCAATAGCTCACATTTTTATTTTTAAAATTCTAATAGCTCACATTAGGGCATCTGAATATAAATATATCTGGATTGAAGCAATCACTTTGTAAATCCTTATCTATTAATTGGGTTATAGAGTTAACTGAAAAGGACAGGATTGAGGCAACCACTTTAGTCTGAAAAAACAATTATGAAAAAAGAACTTTTTTGTGCAAGCTGAAGGAGAGAAACAACCTATACTCGTTACAGAATACTGTGATTTATTGTATATTAATTTTTAATTTTGAGCACCTTATTTTAACACTTTGGGGAATCATTTATCTGCAATTGAAAATTTCAACTAATAATTAAATTTACGAGTGACATCGCTAAAATCTCTATTAATAATGAATCCAATCTTTACTATATTAAACAATAAGATAATGAAAATCTCCGGTTATAAATTCATGATCTTTCGCATGGAAATTTATAAAGAAAATGCTCACACATTATGACATGCGAGAAAGCATAAAACTTTAACTACAGAATCCACACACGGCAAGACCTACATAAAGTGCAAACTTGCACTAAAAAAGAATAAATCTCTATTATTATTATTCAACTCTTCCTAGGGATTACTTGAGTACGCCAAAGTCCCTTATTTATATAGGAGGAGACCTTCTTATATTTGCTAAACTAAATAATGTGGGACTAAATTCTCATATGAAACTAAACAATGTGGGACTAATAAAATTAGGAGAAAATGAAACTAATAAAATAATCATCCTTTCTTATGCTCAACGTTAGTCCCTTCCACTTGAAAAAAACTCGACCTCAAGTTGCCTGGATCAAATGGGTACAATATCATTTTTTTACGTGAAGGATACAAATATGCCGCATTGAATGTCTTAGACATATCCACTGCCATCTGGTATCCCCACAACATAAGTGTCATCATTGATCTTCTTCAGCACTTAGATTCCCTCTCTATAGTCTGTCTTCTTCTTCACAACTATAGCATGGATGTCCTTTGACTTGTTCAGATCTTCTTTCCTAGACAACAAGACCAATTGTTGTACCATGAATAGCTCCTTATCACCATCAATGTCCTCTTCATCATCTCCATATATCTTCTGTCCAAGCCACAAAAGATCATGTCATTATCTTCTACTCTTTCCACCATGTTCATAAATTTTTTGAGTGGGCAATCATTTGACTTTCCAAATTGATTGCACTTGAAGAACTTCACCAACGTGTTTTGCATATGAATTGGAGATCTTTGGTGCCTCTTTTGCTTCCAAACCTCTGCTTCCCTAATGTCCTTCCTCCCTATTTCGCTCAACACGTGTAGAGGTGTCCCCAATAGCCTTGCCTTGATCAATAATTGCTCGAGAGGATTGCATCCATAGTTGCTTGAGGAGTAATCAACTTGACCCCAATCTCGTAAAATCAACTCGGCCCTTAAGGCTATATTTTGTCTTAGCTAACGTCCGCACCATCTGAATCCTAATTCTCTTTGATATGGCCTCAACCCTTTAAGGTGTGTTGCCACTTGTTGTCCTTCAGTCTCAACAAATCATTCCTCTATGCCAACCTCATGAACGTCTCCCAAGCCTTGGATTGAACCATAGCTCCCCTTCGTACTCCTTGTCTTCCTGAATCTTCAAAGTAGGCTTCACGCCTAGCTATATGCAGGAACGGGTTTGCTAATGAGTCATCTACGAGCAATGTTATCCGAGCATGCCTCCCATCATTATCCCGCTCTTTTGCACCTAGGCCAAGAGCATCCAATTGATTGAACCATCCCTCGGACTTATTGAACAGCTCCTCGAATTGATTGAGTCCGCACACGACATGGGACTAATAAAATTAGGAAAAAATGAAACTAATAAGATAATCATATTTTATTATGCTCCGCGTCACATTATTCTTCAGGGTGTCAAAAATAATATATGTAAAAGTTACGTGCAAACAATAATATTCTTTTGTTTATGTGTGAGAAGAAACCATGTCGTCATAGATAACAATATATTATAGGACAATACTTGTACAGTTGTATTGAGTTCTTTATATGTATTTTAATTCATTTTTAAATCAAATAATGACATGTAGATTTTTTTCTTGAAATAAAACTAATTCGCTTATTGTGTTGCATTGGCTTTTTTTTTTTTTTTTTTTTTGTCGTTGTGGTGCTAATGTGCATGTATAGTTTAACTGTGATATTGATATTTTTGTGCTCAATTTGTTGAAGAATGAAAGATTTGGAGCTACGCTCCCTGTTCTTGTGGATTCTGCAGAAATGCAATTCGTAATTTTGAGCATGAATGTGTTGGATCATCAAAAACAAACTATGAATAACGCATGATGAAGGTAAGTCCTTTATGCAGTTAAGTCCTTATCAAATTTCGGTACTATTTCTTGCCTTAATGCAGTCTAATGTTTCACATTGTCGTATTCCTAATCACATTCTCCCTTCAATTTTGAATAGATTGAGATGCTACTTGTTCAACTGATTGTGCATCCAAATGGCTAGTATGATTGCTCTCCTGGTACATCCACGAATTAGGTGACCATGGTCCTGCTCCCGCTGCAAAGCAGGTGAAATTGCCTCATTCCTATTTATGTATAACCTTTTTGGCTTGTTTTCTGTTTTATTTGCTTACTGTGTCAACATATTTTGATTAATGTTAAGATACTTAGATTGAATTCTGACTTTTTAACAAAGAAAGAAACAGATTAATAAAGGTTTTGGAGATGTCATGTTTTGGTTGGTTGCCTTGGCCAAGGCGAAAGACGTGGTAATTCATAAAACTAGTTTGATTGGCTTTTTACATTTCAATGGTTTTCTTCTCATAAAGAATTTGAAAATGTGTTAATAAATGTGAAATTGGAACTCAGTACCATATTATGCAGATTTTAAACTCATGAAAAAACAAGTTGTATAATTGAAAATTTAAAGATACCGGTTCTGTGACAAGGTTGTGTGATTGTTAATTTTTGCCGACTTCATGCTTTGCAGTTTTCATAAATACACACACACACACACATGGATAGTGTCTCAGTCACATGTAGTTTCTTCTGCTAAAAGTGAAGTCTTTCATGGGAATTCAAATCTGGAATTGGTTGAATTTTTGCTGACTAGTGAAATATCAAACTTTTGCAACAGGGCACAGGTTGTGGGGTGGCCAACAATTCGATCTTTCAGAAAGAACTCGATGGCCTCTAATTTGACAAAGAACAATGATGAAGCTGAAGGGAAACTACGATTTGGTTGTCTCTATGTTAAGGTCAGCATGGATGGTGCCCAAATTGAAAATTTTGACAAGGCTGAGAGCCTGTTTGGATATCACATGGTGATTACAACAAGAGATAAGAAACAACCTAGTAATTTCTTATTTACTTATTTAATTGTGTGGTTTAGTTTTACATTACTAGTAAAATATTAAATAGCAATTATATTTTTTTCCTTTATGCTCGCTTTACGGTGGAACAGTTATGGAGAAGAGTGCAAAGAGTTACAATCACTAGCCATTCGTGTCCTAAGCCTCACTTGTAGTGCTAGCGGGTGTAAGAGGAATTGGATTTTCTTTGATCAAATTCATTCAAAAACAAGAAACATGTTGGAGCAACAAAGATTGAATATAATGCTCTTGTTTGTTTTTGTTAAATACAACCTTCAACTTGAGAATAGACAAAAACAAAGGGAGGCGAAAGGAGATACATATGATCTTATTTGCTTATCCAATCTTGAATCCGATAATGAATAGAACGTGAGGATCCTTGCCTAGTAGAAGGGAGCTCTTGGACGGATGTAAATGAGTTTTTCAACATTGAAGCAGAAGGTTTGCCCAAAAAGAGAAAGTGAGATAACACATGCAATTCTAAAAATACTTACAGTTTTTTACTTTAGTGACTTATTTTATATAATATATTTACTTAATCAGTCATTTATAACTTTAGGTCCACGAAATCTTAATGCATACAACAAGAAAAAGAAAAGGAAAAGACCTCATGGTACAAGGGAACGTCAATGCCAACAAGAATGATAAAGGAAAGACATTATGATAGAGGAAAATGAAGAAAAAGATTTGGGTGATAGTAGTGATAAGAGTAAGGAGGAAGATGACGAAGGAATAGTCATGCTAGATAACAAAGATGATAGTGAAGAATCTAAAAGTGATGACTTTGGCCTTGAGTATTAGACGAATTCTTGGTTTTTGTTAACTTGTATATGAGTTGCTAGCTAGTATGTATTTGATTGACAATTTGAAATTTCATCCTTTTTGAGACTACTGATGATGATTTTGTGTTTTTTGAGTGTATATATGACCTTGATGATGATTTTGTGTTACGGTATTTCATATATAAAATTATTTTTCACTATTCTTTAAACCTAACGATTTGATATGATTTACAATTCATGATTCAATAATTAGCCTCGGCGAGTCACATGTGAATTGCAATTAATAACCTTGTTTCAAATTGAAAAAATTTGGTGCCTTAGCCTTGTCTTCAAAATCGCCGATGCCAAGGTTGCTCAAGTCAACTCACAAGTGCCCCCATTTGAAGGGTGTCGAAACACCATCATCACTGAAGCACCGCTATCTCCTATGCAATTCCATCATTCGCCACTAGCTAGCCGAGGGTCGCACCCGACCGTCGTCCAATTTGGAAGCTGTTCGTCACTGCCCTTGGAGCACGGCCCTTCATTGTGACCTGCTTCACCTGTTTAGCTATGACCTCTTCCGCCAGCTAAGAAATTTTCATCAAAGCTACCTTCTCCTCCATGCAAGGGAGTAGCGTGATCGCCATCTCCACATGGATCTTTGCTTCAAGCTGTTCCTTTGGCTTCAACATTGGTGGTTGAGTGCCTATGCCCTCACCACCACTTGCCTCATCACACGTCAATTGAAAAAGCAAGATCTGGTTTTGATGGTTAAGGTGGTGGTTCTCCTCCGCTAAATGATAGCTCTCCTGAGTAGGTTCAACGCGGTTGTGGCTCAATGATACCTCCACGTGATTAGGTTCAATGTGGTTGCGGCCACCATGCTTTAACACTTCGCCTCGCCTAATTTTGCGAATGGATCTATTTCACTAAAATCTAAATCCCTCGAATCTTGAAGAGCCAACTGCATTTCTCATATCAAAGAAGCCTCTCTCGAATCTTGATCCTTTAGAATTTTTGAGTTGTTGTTGCAAATCCATTGTTTTTTATTCTGTAATTCCTGCTTCCCGATCCTTAATTCTTGTTATTTCTAGTATTGTTCCTGTTAATCTCTGGAATTGTTGAAATTGTGTGGTTGTTTCTTCTAATCTTTATTTTGTTGTTGAAATTTGATTAGCTGAATTTCCAATGATTTTGGATCAAGAATGCCAACCATTGGAGCTTGACCGTGAAACCCTTCTCTGCCTCTACCTTTGCACTTCAATGAAGGCACCATTTGATGTGAGGAAGAGTAGAGAACGTGAGAACAAGAGAGAACTAACAGAGAAAATAGATCTTTTACTAAATTTTCACTTATAATTTACAAATGAAACTACCCCTATTTATACTAATATTATCTTCCATTAATCTACTAATTGCAACTCACATTTCTTTCAACCTAATTCTCCATTTGTCACCCAACTCACATTTTTAAGTTCTACCCAGTACCCTATTTTTTTTTCAACCTTCTATTGGCTTTTTTCGTCTGGAACTTTCTGCCCTTTTATGTGCTTTAAAAATCGATTGGCCCATAATAAGAATCCAAACAAGATGAACTATCAAGCCCAGGACGCAAATAATCAAATCCAACAGGAATCAGGGACAAAGGGGGTGGATCATCGATGGCACCATGAGAAAAGTAGCAAATGCAAAACTTTTGTTTTCTTTCTTTTCTGGAAACATGTGGAGTTCAAAACAGTTGCTGTTGGGGAAGGTGAAAACCAAAGGTTGGGTGGTGAGAGTGCACAAGAAAAGATGGATGAGCAACGGTGGGGGAGTTCTGGGTGGTTGAAGAGTGGGGGAACGTGTTGGTGGAGATAGAAGAAGATAACAATGTTGTGGTGTTATGGGTTTTTTTTTATTATTTAGATTTAGGTTTAGATTGGCACAGAATATAAATAGAATAAATAAACAGAGGTAAAGGAGTCATTTCATGAATTTTATTAATTTTAGAAAATTTAAAATCTAGAACTAGAGGAGGTTACTGTAATGAAGTTAAGTGCCAGCCAAGTCATATTTTTTATCCTTTAAATATTAATAAAATTAGATATTTCTACAATAATAAATTATTAAATTTTATTAAATATTTTTTTATTTATAAATGGTTTAAAGTGAGATAGTTATTTTTTCCAAAAGAAGAAGTGAGTGGGAAAGGAAAAATAAAAAAGTGGGGAAAATTTGAATTTATGGACTTCAAAATAAAATTAAAATGAGTTAGGAGACACTAAAAAATAATTATAAAAGTGAATTATCTTTATTAATAATATAATAATAATATAGATTAAGGGAGTTGTGTATCAATTTAAAATTTAGGAGTGTAAATATAATATAGATAGATTTCAATGGTGGTTCATATAATTTGCCTTATTTTGGTAAGCTTTAATAAGATAAATTAATAAAGGTAAGTTTATGTTATCAAAGTTTTAAATTATCAAGAGAAAGCATGACCAGACAAATAAAACCCTCATTAACTTCACTGTATAATAACACATTATTGATTTTTATTTCTTACGTTATATTTTTGTATCTTTTGAAAGCAAGATAAATATTTATTTAGGTATCTAATAGCACAACAGTAAGTGAATATAATTGGAGTAGTGTTTTAAACACTTAAAAATAGGTTTTGTTGGAACACTCATCTTTATACTATTGGATGTGATAAATTAATAGGATAAATAAGAACTACCATCACATTTAATGATGATAAAATGGATATTTCCATGGAACACACATTTGAAGTGATAAAATAATATTTTTGATATAATTGCCTATGGAAATTGAGGCCCAATATATACCTAGTAAACTCATCGGCAAATCAAACAAAGTTCACTCATAAGAACATCAAATCGTAAAACAAGTTACATACCTTAATTATAGTTATGGGACATCATTATTTTACGTAATTTCAAGTGATACTAATAAATTTTATCGTTATTACGTATAAAAAAATATTCACAAATTTTATTGAGGAAATTTTGTAATGAAAACAATCAACTTTTAGTCTTTTACAGTTGAAACCATTCTAATTCAAAATATATTTATTTAAAAGATGCAAGATAATTAACTCAAATATTGAAGGTTTTTTTCAAATACGAAGTTCCATGCATATTTAATTCAGAAAATACTGTAAAAAAAAAAAATTGAATTACCTGGAATTAGCTGGTATCTCAATTCCTACTGCAATGTTACCAATTTCACCAAGCGCTATCCTCCACCTCTCTTCCTTATCACTCTCCACCGAGATTGTTTTTAAAAGATTTTGAAAAGCTTCTCCAAACTCATCTGTTTGATTATTTACTGAAGAGCTCTACACCATAGAAAATTGGCACAACCACCTGTTCTATGGTTTTGTGACACTCCATTATCTTCTCCAGCTCTTGCAAACACCATCTTGAATTAGCATAATGTTTTGACAAAACAACGACGCAAACTCTAGACCTTCCGACTGCTTGTAATTGTGAGATGAGATCCAGTCTCCCCTTCTAATCTCATCATCCTTCTTAAAGAAATTAATGTTGGCATTTGCAAGATGAGTATAAAGATGTGAAGTGAATGTTGCACAACTACCTCCTCCTCTAAAGCTCAAGAACACATCGTACATCCATGAATGAAATACAAAAACTACAAATTCATAATATGCAACTGTAAATTTTCTGATTGTATGCTACCAATAACAACAACGACATTTGAAACCCATTACGTACTTTACTAGTTAGGGTGCTGGAAGCATGATCAAATTAATTTTCAAGTTCATGAAATTACAAAGAAACAATATGAATGTTAACTTTGCTTTCTTATGTGTTAGTTATTTAAAAACTAAAACCATAAATTAAATAATGATACATCAAAATGCATTTAAAAAATGAAGCCATAACTTCCTACATACCTCATGATTCTCTCGCCTTTGCTCACGAATGATTTCTCTTCCCGTGTCTCGTAGTAAGACATTCATTCTAAGCTTTCTCATCAGATCAAAGGTTACAAGCCATTTGTCTTCAAGGGCAGTTATTCCCTTCTCGGCCAAGTCTCCAAAGGCTAATGTCTTTATCACCTTTCTCGATCCATCCCAATTAAGAAATAAGCTATGTCAAGGAATATGTCTTTCTCTATATTGTGTAAATTATTGATGTAACTTTTGAACACCTTTAATACCAGAGGATCGGGAGATTCTGCAAGCCTATCTAATATGCTATCTGAGGAACTTCCGAAAACTTTGGAGCCAGAGACTTCGAGAGCTAGCGGTAATCCCCCATTAGAAGCAACAATATTTTTAGAAAGTTGATGAAAATCCTGTCTACGGATTATTTCTTCTTTTACATATTGTTTAAAAAGCTCACAAGATTCAGTTTCACCCATTTCTTTCATGTTGTGCACATGTTCAACTCCATGCACTGTGAGTAAACTTCTATATCTTGTCGTGATGATTATCATACTCCAGGACCAAACCATTCACGACTTCCGCACAAAGCATTCAACTGCTCCAATTTAGTCACATCATCAAGTACAACAAGTATCTTTTTATTAGAAAGCCCTTCCTTCAACATCTTTTCCCAATTTCAATGCTTTCTATCTTTTCTCTTGGCAACTTGTAGACATCTGAAAGAAGTCGTTCTTGTAAATAGATATGCCCTTTATCTTGCTCCCAGACTTCCCTGATATTTGGCAAGAAGCTTCTACCCTCAAAATCGCCAAGATTGTGATTATAAATGGCTTTAGCAAGTGTTGTTTTTCCAATTCCTATCATCCCCCTTATCCCTAGTAGTAGAATCCCTCTGGTTTTTGGTTGATTAATAATGGAATTGGAAACCATCGTGCATGGAGTGCCAATCCCACTAGATGCTCAGCAACGAACAAGTCTGTCCTATCCAGCAAATTTTTAGCACGTTCAACAACATCCTCAACTTCATTGTCACTCCTGTAAAATATCAACCAGAAATAAGATGCATAATCGATTATATATATATAAGCATTTTCCAACATCTGCATCAATCAAACGGAGAAAGGATTTTTTTGAGTGAAAAATGATATTTCCAAGATCTCTACTACATAGAAGTTGGCCCTATTGAAAATGTTCTTCAATAATATCTTAGTATGTCTTGTACTAACGGTAGGTGAGTATAACATGATAAAAAGTTGATAACCAAGCTTAGTTCATATGCATGTTTAATCAGCATGCTACATAGCTGTGATGAGTTTGGACAGGTTTGTTTTGATACATGTATTGCAAACTCTTTCTTAAATTTTACTTATATTTCTTAAAATCTTAATATATTGTTTAAAAAACAAATTGACCTAGTCATTAAACGGCTATGGTTTGGGTTAAAAAAAAAATGGTCTAGTGGTCTAAAAATTGGACATTTGACTCAACCCAACCTATCACTCCTACAACCCCTACTGTCATGGAAAGATTGAAAAGATTTAGGGCCTAGGTTTACGACTAATATGATAAGGACTGATTGTGTAAGAGTTGATAGAATAAGATTATCACAACCATCATCGTGATGAAAATGAACAAAATCAAATTAATTGTTTTGAATTTGTTCAATGGATAAGTTGCCACCCATATTTTTTAATTGGTAAAATGTTCAAAAAATCCATTTGCATTTTTTAAAATAGAAAATGACCTTGAAAACTATATTTGAGTTCGTGAGTTAATGTATAACTGAGAAGGGCAAAAATTTTATTTTTGTGGCACCTACTGACACCCTCGTATTACTATGGTTAGCTTAATTGATTATGCTAATTATTATTAACATTTCAAAATATTTGTTTTATCATTTTTTTTATTACAAAAAAAACTTTGGATTATCAAAGATGTCACAACTCAAATGTCTAAAGGAGAGGTTTAAAAGCCGTAACGACTAAATTAACATTTAATGTCACGATTAAGTTAACATTCTTTTCAAAATAAAGTAAAATCTCTTCCAAAAAAAACTTGATTAGAGTAAATAAATATTTACAATTGAAACAAAAATTTATGAAAATTTAATTTTGGTTTGATAGGGGATGCTCCTACATATTCTTATTATATAAGAGAAACTCAAAGTCACGTATTTTTAAAAAAATTATGGGTTGATTAATTTTATTAAAAGTTCTTAGAAATTGGATTTAGTTCAAATATTCAAAGACATAGAATTAGTAAGTCGTCACGGATCGGTTAACTCTAAAACGAAAATGTAACAAACTCATTTCGATCAAGCAATATGGCAACTTTATGTAATCAAGCAAATTGGCAATCAATGGCATGAGATTGGGACTAATTGGGCCAATTGAAGGGCCGGTATGGTAAAATCAAGGAAGAAGAAAATAAGGATATTGAACCAGTCAAGGTACTGGTTCAAAGGTTAAGGGTCCAACGACCAAGGTTCAACTGAAATATAATAAAATATATATAAATATATACATATGATTAATTAGAATATAAATAAATATATTAAATAATTAACATTAACATAATCAACAACAAAAATTCATAGGTCTATAAAAACAAACATAATCCATATAAAATTTATCTAATTTCAAGTCTCACAACACGGTCATAAAGCATTTAAAAACAATATTTATTAGTGACCGCGAGGTTTATGTAAGTTAATAACCTAGAATAATGGAGAAATAATAATAACAACTCAAAAAATTTTGTTAGTGCCTTTTTTTGGTTCTTTTTTTTTTTTTTTTGCTATATGGTTACCATAAGATATCAGTATTTAAACTTTGAAAAAAAAGCCTTTAAAAAAAAATAAATAGATTAAGCAAACCTCTAATTTTGGAATTTCTGGTTTATCCGATTTAATCGATTTTGACTTCTCTCATTTTTTAAAGTTAAAGGCGACGACAGGTGACCGGTTACGGTCGAACACGTGAATCAAGCCGGTCAAATACAATTTTCTCTTCCATGGTAAAATCATAGTTTTAGACTCATCGATGGTCAAAGCTTAACCAAGATCCTAGACACAAAGTCATTGGTTCAACTAATGGGTTACCAATAAACTGGATGACTCAAATTTAATATAAGAAACTAAAACATATTAATATATATACATATAAATATATTTGTATGATTTGTCATATACTATAAAATAAATAAAAATTAACAGATAATACAAATAATATATATTTATAACAGCCATGCACATATAGCTAGCTTAGGTGCATGATTTGCACATTAGTTTCAACTTCCAAGTGTCCTTAACTGTAAGAGGTAACTCTAATTGGCAATGATTAATAAAGGACTGGCTACTTAATTTAAAATTAAGTTTACTGTTTGGGTGAATGGTTGGTGGAAGATCTCACACACCATCCATACTTGTTACTTTCGTCCATACACTAATGCCGGTTAAAGAGCTCACAAAGCAACTACACAATATGAACTATGAAGTCCCACATCGATGAAAGTTGTTAGTAGAGCCAGCCTATTTCTTATAAAAGTGATATAACATTCCAGTTCTTCCTCGTTGAAAAATTTGGGTGAATGGGTGAATGAGTTATTGGAAGTCGACTACATTGGCCCGCTGTGTCAGAAACTATCATGTATCGAGTTAAATTGTTTTTGACCAGATAAGGAGTTAAAAATTTTCACATGATTCACTCGGCCGATTTAATGAATTGCAACTGGTTTACTGGTTTTTATATAAACCTAGCTAATTCAAATCGGATCGCACTGGTTTGAAGCTTGATTTGGACCGGTTAGTTGACCGTTTCATCAGTTGCCATGGTTCCATTGACCGGTTTGAGTTGATTTTTAAAACTATGGTAAAATCATTCATTTATACATTTCTGACAATGGCAGTGATGTGATGTGTGTTCACAGTGGTCGAATGAAGGCAAAGGGTGAAGCGCTTGGTTATGGACGATGACAGCGTGACGAAGTTGTGCGGGTATGGATGATTTGGCTTCGGACATGTTGCTGAGCTTATTTTTATTTTTATATTTTTCGGGTTTTTATTGTATTTTTTATTTGAGAATGAAATGGTAGTACTTGTATCTTTTGTGTTTGAGAACTGATCAGGGAGGATGTGGGTATGGGTATGGGGATGAAGAAAATGGTGATGGGTTGTTTTGTTCTAGTTACTAGTTTGGAATAGATGGAGATTTTAGATGGAACCCCATTGTTATGGGTTTGGACAGGGCCTTGGCAAGTATTGCCCATTTTTTGTGTCACAACTGAGAAGCAAAAAGGAAGTTTTTATTCCTTCTATTTTTTTGTTATCATGCCATAGGATTGCAATTTGGTGATTTCTCTGGCAATGTTGTTAATTAATGCCTGTGGTGAGGTCACCTAGGTGGAAGCTCATCTGTGTGACACGTCATACAAATGCTGTTGCATTTAACCACATTTAAAAATTGTGGTTAAACAAACAAAATGTGACTAAACATAAAACATCGTTTCAGCTTTCTTTCCACACACATTCAAAGCCACCCTCCTCCATGTAGTCCCTAACCTCACTCCCCTCACAACCACCCTAACTATTGCCTCAAACCAATGAGAAAACACAACCAATGACTTGTTCCATTCCTTTTTCAAGTTGTTACTCTAGTTATACCATCAAGTTTTTGCATTCATTTCAGACTCACAAACTATCACTATCACTGCGAACCATCCCTATCTGTCTTAGAAGCTCTTATCACCGTCACTATCACCAACGCCATCGTCATCACTATGGGAGGAGGCGAAGGAATGCTCTTGGGGTTTACCAAAGTGAAGATCACAGCTTCATTGAGGATACCAATAATCTCGAACGCCTAGAGTACACCACTTCCACCATCATCGGTATTGATTTGGAGCTTGTGTTCGCCATCAAGACGACTGGATCCACTCTAGTTGAGGATGGCCCTCGCGAGCCATAGCCACAAAACCTTAGCGCGATATTTGGAAAAAGGTTAATGAATCATCCTTATTTTTTTTTTTTCACATTGTTCTCTTTTCTGTTTTGGCCAAATCGTGATGGTTTGGAACTCAAAAATGATGGTGGCCATGGTTGAGTTGATTGTGGTATGGTGGAGGGTTGTTGAGGTTTGGGTTTGAAGGGATGACTTATGATTTTGAAGGAATGGGGTTTTCTTGTTGAGAATAAGGGATAATAGAAGGGTGATTTGAGAATGCAATTTCAAAATAGTGGAGGAGGGATGAGTGCAAGTGGAGGTGGGGGAGTGAGGGTAGGGACCGAGAAGAGGTGGCTCCGAATGCATTTGGGTAAAGGAACTAGATTGATGTTTTGCCACATTATTTTTCACTTAAGAACATATTTTAAATATGGTTATATGCAACAATATTTGAATGACGTGTTGCTTACTTGAGTTGCCACCTAGGAGACCTCTCCATAGGCATTGACGAACAACACCACCAATTCACCATAGAAATCACCTTGCAATTTTTGGTTTTACAAAAACTGAGATTTAAGAAAGGGGCATTTGTTTCTTTTCCTTATCTTGCATAGTCTCTCATATCTTTGTTGTTGGAGGCATAGTTTTCATAATCAGAACTGCCAATAATCGACTTACAACTATATATATATATATTAATGAGGAACAATTACACAATTGAGCATGTCTAGTGATTACTTAGCCTGATCAGCATGTCACTCCTATCATGTTGGTTCAGCGCCCTACCCAATTGCCTGATTCGCATCTTTCCGGTTTGACTACAACTCGTTAGTGCACTCTTAGGGTTTGACCAAAGTTGACTAATTTAAATAGGTCTAGTCCAACTTAATAATTGAACTAAACCCGTGGCTTGTTCACAATTTTCATCTGAACCGCCAATCAGTTCTATTTTGAAAACTATTGTTGGAGGGACTTCATGGTTAGGCATGTGATTTTTTCATTTAGCTTATGTTTTTTTTTTTTCTTTTTAGAGTTATGGGTTGAACATAACGATAAAGATGGGCTGATGTGAACAAAAAAGCTAAGCGTGTTTGGGTTGTAACCAGAAATTAGCCTGATGAAAAAGCAAAGACAAGAAACTTGATTTGTTTTCCTGACCCAGAAAAAAAATACTTGATTTTTATTTTTATTATTTATTAAGATACAACAAAAAACCAAAAATAAAACAAAATACACAAAAAGGAAGATATGGTCAACAACAAATTATAATATTCACAATGATCAAATATGACATTTAAAATTAAAGACAAAATAAAGTTAAATTATCTATTCTTTTAAATTAATAAAAAATTGGGACCTGACAAAGGCCTAATAGTATAAGAATTGAAAAAATTTAAATATTATACAGTATTTAATGTACACTGTATATAAGATATTATATTTTATATTTTATAATATTATCATTTATTTAAAATAATTCTAATATCATAAGAAAATATAAAATAGAACAATTCCTTATCAATTATTTAAATATACTTTTAAAATATTATATTTATGTAAATATTTTTTATTAAAATTGAATTTATATAAACATGATTATTTATTTCAATATTTATAACTATCTACTATTTCAATAAATTATATAAATATAAAATACACTCTTTGATATATTTTAATATTTTCTATTTTTAGTAATAATTATTTAAATTTTATTCAAAAATAATTAAAACAAAATAATTTTAGTATTAATCCTTACTTCTATGTATTACATATTATTTCTTATTTATTTATATGTTTTATTAACAAATAACTTATATTTATATATTTGTAACGCTGGGTAAATTGGGAAATGATCTAGATGGCAAGAGGCACGGACAAAGAGGCTAGCATAAGATTCTAAAAGGAGGGGTACATGAATGAACCGATTATACACCAAATGAGAGGATCTGAAACTGTGTAGGTATGGGACTATCAGTTAGAATGACTTATATGAATTGATTGGTACTACCTATACTAAGAAGATGCATCTTCTTTTTCGGTAGCTTAATTAAAGAACTTAACGTTCAGCGTGTTTGACCTAGAAAAATTTTAGGATTGGTGACCTTACTCAAAGTTTTCCAAAAAGCGTGTGAGTAAGGATAAAACATGCTGAGAAGACCTATGTTGGTTTGTGAGGACGGTCATCGATCCATAAAGTAGTATGATGTTACGAGCAGCACCTTCCCAATGCGGTGTGATTCGAGAACGAACCAGCTGAAGCCATGGGCATGTAACAGAAGCTGACGAGGTGGAGTGATCGCCGTTGCAAGAAAATATGGATAAGGGAGCGGCTCCTCTAGGCTTCTAAACGGAGGAGTATATGAAAATGGAACCGATTACATACAGGAATAATATGGATCATGAGATTATGTAGGTATGAGGCTATATAGTTGAGGATGACTTATATAATTGATTAGTACTACCTATACTAACAAGATGAATCTTCTTTTTGGTTAACCATCATAAAAAACTCCACGGTTAAGCGTGCCTGAACTGGAGAAATTTTAGGATGGATGACCTCCTAGGAAGTTTTCCAAGTACGTGTGAGTGAGGACAAAACATTGAGAATAATTGTGTTGGTTTGTGAGAACGGTCGTAAATTGATAAAAGCGGCCTAAATATTACAATACTATTTATTTATTTTGAATTAAAATGTTGCCAAATTTAAATTTTAAAAGTTTGAGTAACGTATTATCACATTATCATTATCCTTTTTTTTATAGTTTTGCAGATTTTTTTTTAAATTTTAATTTTTTACTCTGTTAGGCAGATATATGGAGGGACTTGAGTTTAAAAGTAATAGTTTAAAAGCTTAAGGCATGGGAGTGATGAAGAATTATTTTGTTGTATAAATGAAGAACACTAGATTTCAATCAAAGTAAAGGTGCAAATGGGTCAAATATCCTTTAACCTGAGTTTGAAAATAAATTATTTGTGATCTACATAATTAAATTATTTATAAAGGTATTTGCAAAAAAATCACAATTAAATGAAAAATAACTATACTTGTAGGTTGAATATATTTATTTAAATTTAAACAGGGATTTGAATATTTTCACATTAGTTTGAAAAGTGATAACAAAAAAGTATAATCCTCAAAATGGGAAAAAAATTTTTAAGTTTTAACTCTGAAATCTGAATCTTGGAGCTTCACTCTAAAATATTTGCAAAAATATTCAAGTATTTTAGTATTTAAAAGTAAAAGAAAACTCAGGGAATAAAAAAAAATAAATTATTATTGTATGGCTAAAATTAACAAAATTAAAGAGATAGAAAAAGCCCAATAAATAAGTCATAAAACAATTGAAAGGAAGGTATAAATTAGGGGGAAATGATATATTGAAAAAAGTGAGTCCACTATATTTAGAGTGGAGCTACAGTGAGATGATTCAACATCTCATCTCGTCGGGTAGTCAACTTCTCTATCATGTCATGGAAAGATTGAAAAGATTCGAGGCATGGCTATTATCCATTAGTATACCAACCAGTAATTATTAAAATAAATTGAACCAAAAAATAAAAAAGAGGAAGAAACTCAATTACCAGCACCGTTTATTTCCGTCAACGCTCCTGCTGCTGCTGGGGTCTTTCCGGAGTTCAACACGTATGTCGGATTGGATTTGACAAATCCGAGCAAAAGATAACTTCCAACCCTCCACCTTATCTTTGTCTGAGATCCTCTTTGTGAGATCATCAAAAGCGTTTCCAAATCCACTATTTTGGTAAAGTACGTCTTCGCGTGATATATCGAAGAACACTGGCAGTAAGAACTGACCAGCGATCCTTCGCCATTCAATTATTGGCTCTAGCACTTCTAGACACCTCCTTGAACCAGCGTACCCTGCTGAAAGAACAACCACAGAAATCCTAGATCTTTGGATTACTTGCCACACTGAGGGCGAGATCTGATCGTCCCCTGAAAGCAGGCCATCATGGTCCCAGAAAACAGAAATTCCGGCTTTTTGAAGACTGATGTAGAGATGTGAAGTGAATGGTTCTTCAGCAGTGTCTCCGCTTTTGGAGCTCAAGAACACATCATAATTGGAGTCGGGATTAGGATTATACATGGCTTCGGATTCCTATTTTGAGGAAGAGTAACTGAAGGATAACATGGATGACGGATTTACTTGAAAAGGGCGAAAAAACTGCGTATAACAAGTCCAAGCCTTGAACTAGCTGATCCTATAGAGGAGAATAACACCCACTTCAGCCCACTGAGAACGGCATTATTTTTATATAAAAAACAACGAGTAGGAAACAGCTGGGAAATACCGGGTTGTCTTTTTTTTTTCAAAGAAAAGAAAAGGCTCGACACCTAAAACCAGGTGGAGCCAACTGAACCAGTACAGGAATCGAGAAAACAAACAAACAGTATGTGACTGTTTGTTTTGGAATTTCTACCTGAAATTTTGGTGCCTTGAAGTGAGAACGGATATTATACAAATTTGTTTTCTTAAGCCATTAAAATTATTTTTAAAGCATTTAAAATTACTTTTGGATGAATGACTGAAATTTTTATGTGATTTTAAAGTGAGATAAAATATTATTCTCTATTTATTAATTGATTGATATATAAGTTATTGTATTAAAAATATAAAAAAATAAAAGATAATGATTCATAAAATTTATATATTAATTAGTAAATTGATCAGAATAAATATTTTTTCTTATTTTTAGTGCACTTCACCGGTAAAGTTATATCTCATTTTAGAAGAAATTTTTTTTCAGGTGAAATTTTATTATTATCCTTATATTGACAATCATTCAACCTATTTATTTTAAAATTATGTAGTACCTTTTTTGGTAATTTTATCTTTAAAGATAATTTTGTTTTTAAAGGTAATTTTGTCTACATAGACTTTCATACATAGACGTCAAATCATACGTCCATGCAATGAGCTTATGAAAACAGCATATTTTCTTGGTTGAAAAACTGGTTCTCCTTGCAAATCAATCGATTGCCACGACATTTTCTAATGAAGGAATTAAATTTTTACACAATGTAACAAATATTATATAGTCATCTGATTCATCTGATGAAAGAAAGTAGAAGAAACCAGATGAAGAGGCAAAAACCATTCCACCAGCATCTCCTTAACCCGTTCCCCATCTGATAAGGAAGAATTTTATCCAGCTCACCCATGGGCAAGATGGCCACTCACTCGGTCTCTTTCTTAGTCTCTTTCTCAATAATGCTTGTGTGCCTATAAAGTCAAAAGCACGAAATAGTACGAAAACGAAATTCGACTATTGAAATCACCTGCGGATACCACGGGAAGAGAAAAAATTTCAGAGAGAATATCTGTATTTTTACTTAAAAGAAAAATTATTTATACTCACATAGATATAGATATGGAATCACATCTTAATCCAATGATACAGGTCAGAGCCAACCGCTGGAACAATTGGAGCCAAAAGGCACAAAACCTTTTGCGGCGGTTTGTTTCTGCCACTATAAAAACTAAAATATGCCCAAAAAAGTTGCGGCGGTTCGGTAACCGCTGCGATAAGCTAGCCTTGATATTAACCTGATTAATATAACGGTGGTTATGGACCGCCGCGAAAAAGTAGGGCGTTATTAACTTGATTAATATAACAGCAGTTGTAAACCGCCACAAAATAACAAAAATGAATTTTTTCTTTTATATTTGCGGCGGTTTAATGATTAATATAACATTTATTTCCCATTTAAATTTTGTTTTCTTTCCCATAAATCTAGTCACATTTTTCTATTACAAACGTCCACAAAATTTGAAACATAAAGCAACTATTAAAATTACAATTACTCATAATATAATAGAAAGTGTCCCAAAATAGATAATATATCATAATATCTTATATATCTCAAATATTTAAACTTCTTACAAAATTATAAAAGAAAACAAGCAAGAATTTATAATCTTGCAACATCACAAAAAGTGAAGTTCCACAATTCTAAAATACATGAACATAAACAATCAAGAATATGCTAATTATTAGATGGTCTCTCATTTGGGTCATGGCTGGCAGAAGAAGGTATTTCCTGACCTTGGTGATTCCAAGTCTTCAACCTGAAATTGAAGAAAAAATAACATAACATAATCTTGTAAAATGAGAAACTGAAAGAACTAAAACAAACACGTAAAATGACTAAAAGCAAAACTAAAAAGATAAGTTGCTTGACTAAATCATTATGGCAAGACCAAACAATCTATTGTACACAATTGTTTGCCTCTCCTTAGTTCCCTAGTTTGCTTGACTAAATCATAATTATTTTCATTAGTCAAGTGATTTCTTTCTTCCATAAATTAAGCAGATTATATATTTTTGTGATAAGTGCTATATATATTTGCAGTCAAAAAGAAGATATAACTTGGATTTGGGGGCAAACACAGAACAAATTTGACTAGAGCGCATTTAAAAGCTTAATCTTTTGCTGTTTACATAGCCAAAATTTGAAACATAAAGCAAATACTAAATTAGAAAGAGATGTAATTTGGAAAAAAAAACACTTAGTTAACCAATTAGATGGAATACACAACAATTTTTGCAGTATATTCCAGTGTCACCTTTGTGACGTAGAAATTATAAGCATCAATCAGAACAACTATGTCATGAACACAAAGTTCAGTTTGGAAAGAATATTCACATAAACAAACACATGATAAGAAAAGCACTAAAGAAGCAATATCAGGTACACAAAGGAAGTAGTAAACCTTGGATATTAGAGGAGGCATCCTTGGTAATAACCCTCCATACTTTTTCTTGATAGCTTCTTCCTGCATAAACAAGATCAATAGATTACAATAAAGCACAACAACATCAATTCATCATAACATAAACCCATGTCATGAGATTCAATAATGAGAAAACTATTAGATTTGTAAGAACTTTTAAGTAACCTTGCATTACATGGGCATTCTTTGAAATGCTTAAGTGATTTTAGTCTTTCTAATCAACTGTAGTTACGCTTAAAGCTTTAATTTCATATTTTAGGCAAGTTGTCTTGCTTGGTTTCCAAACCCAAAATTAAGAAAGTCAATATCTTTAAAAGTTACAGTAAAATTGAATGATGAATTAGGAACTAAACAGGGAGTCATCTCATAAGAGGAAACCAGTTGAAGGTAGAAATTACATGAGAAAATGAAATTCAAATATTGAAATGAGTATAAAATTATCACTGAGTCTTCTCACAATAACATTTCAGCAATAAAAAGTAGAAGAACTGGCTATTAATTGTGTTACATGTGCTATGCAAATATATTATGTTTACAACGAATAAGAGAATTCAGATAATCAATGTAGATATATGCAAGTTGACCAAGTGCATAACGCAAAGGGCATTTGAAGGCTGTTACGGAGGATGAGTTTTGGTTTGATTGAGATTTGATCTGTCTTGATTGTTAGTATTATTGAGAAGGGCAACATTTGAAATAGTTGACAATTTATGGCAACATAATTGATAATAGGTGAGAAAAAAAATTAAATCGTATATATATAGTATCAGCAATATGTAAACTCCAATCAGCACTATCTAATATCATTAAGAAAGGTAAGAACTACATGCATGAAATGAAGCTATCACACCTGGGTAGTGAAGAGATCCAGTTTATAAACTCAAGCATGGTCAAATAGTTAACATGCTCACTTGTCATGCTTTATCATTTCTTGGTAGCATTCATAGAGCTTAGTTTGCATAACAATGGTATCTTTCAATTTTGTCAAAAAGGTACTACAGAAACATAACAAAGACACATCATTTTATTCTTAAGTTTCCAATGACATAATCTAAATTGATGCAATTTTCATACCTGCTGTAATATTTTCACCAAGTCAGAAGTTTACCACTCTAGATGATATGGTTATAAGTATCCTTGTAATATATATATATATATATATATATCATTGGTAGGCTCTGGTACTGATAAAAGGACACATGTTTTACCGATTTAGGAGCCTTCTTTAATGTATCAAGAGACCTTGCACTCAATATAAGTACAAAAATAGAAAATTGCCTTAAATCAGTAATTTGATATCCATACTTGAAAAGTTCTTTCAATTATCTGTTAGTAAGTGGTGAACTATAACTCACTATCCATTTTAAAATAATCACCATTCAGGTCCTTTGTATAATACCCTCCAGAATGTAAATAAGCAATATCACAACAAAGAAAACAAAAACTAGAACACTAAAATAAACTTTATTGTCATAAAAACCAAAACGCAACAAATAGAAAATTTAAAAGTACCTCTTCAGGATCTAGCTGTACCCAGAATGATCTGTAGTTAGCTAAAGAACATCCTAGAAACCAAGTTGCTTCTAGTCAACCAAAAAAATGCATTTCATTATCCAAAGTTGCACAACAAACAAAATTAGAAATAAGCAGAAAAATGGAAGAGAACCCCTATGCCAAGAAAATAGAGAAAGCAATAACCAATTACTCAAACCTTAAGAACAATGAAAAAAAAAAAACTACACTAATCATTTAGTATAAATTGATTAGCGAAAGTAAGTATGAGGGAAGAACCAAACTACTCATGATGTGGCCTAGAAATGACACTAAAACCGAGAATCCTTTTTCTTCTGCCGTCAAAATGCAGATTTTGGTGGCTTCACGGCATCACTTCAAAACAATCTCATAGTAATGCATAGGATAATGAGTACTGGAACATACATTTTAATTAAACATAGGTTGCGATGGCTCCAAATTCAATAATTTCAGAGCAATATAGTCCAAACATCAATGACTCGAATTTAGGTTCTTGAAGGAAAAAAGATAACTTGTTTCTTAGCTTCTAAATCTTTCTCAATCATTTATTCTTTATCCAACTATCTTAGATATGGAAGAAGACCTTGCGGCAAATTCTTTGAGAGCTCAACTCTTTCATGTTCGTTGATTTTCCCCTCTTTCTCATTGCCTATAATAAACCAAAAAGGCCACATTTCAAATATAGAATACAGAAAATAACAGGAAAGCCAATCTAGAAGGGGAAAAGAAATGACATTTATAACTTAATCAGATTGCAAGAATGCTTTACAATTGCACTTACCATAGCACACAGGACATGACTCTGCAATATCATTTGACTTCAACTGGGGATACCTAAGAAACAAATATCAAGGACGAACAACATTTGGTCAAGCCTCCATCATCCTAAATCTAAACTTGCAATAACTTCTTATAATGTTGTTGACCTGTAATTTTAGGTGCTTCTCACGCAACAGAAACTTCTTAAAAAATCCATTAATTTACCTTATTAAGCTAAACAACGCATGTTAGGAAAGTGGTGTTGAAGAAGACGAACAAGAACTTGAATATTGTGGTTTCAAGACATGAAATCAATCGCTATTTTAGAGAGATATTCGTCCCCACACGTAGTTATTGAGTTAATGACGATACTCCCCCAAGATACAATGAAACCTCTATATAAATTTCTTGTCTAGAAATAACAGAAATTTCCTCTCTCTTGAACTTTTAAAGAACTCTTAAACTCACATAATACACAAAGTAAAAGTGAGAAACTTATTCTATAATGAGGGATATTTATAGATGCACATTGGACACTTACAAAAAGTTTCATGTCCATTTAATAATAGTCACAATGGTTGCCACCCAAAAGACATATATGTTTTCTAGAACCAACATGTCTTTTCATGAACCAACATGCTTTATTGGTGAACCAACATATGTCTTTTCATGAATAGTCATAATAGATGAAAACTAAGCACACACATGGCTTTTCAGTGGCAACTATTAGCCTTAATTCCAACAACGGTTATTAACCATTTATAGAATTATAATGAATTAAATAAATAATTAATATTTATTTAATCCAACACTTGTAAATAATTAAATTTACTTCAATCCCCCATTATTTACAAGTTTTAAAATTATATAAATTTATGCATAAAGAATATATCACAAGGATTAAATATTCTTTTAGTGTGAACTTTAAAGGTTCTAACAGAGTAATAGGTGTCTAATTGATTAAACCTATACTCTAGTGTTAGTCCTGAAAATTCACACACATAAATTGTGTTTCTTCTCAAGTTCAAGAATTTGTTAATTTTAAGCACTTTTATGGCCATGTGCTCATCCTGGTTTCATGAATATTTACGAAAATAAAACCTCTAAAATTCTAAAGCAAAGTGGCACCACTCCTATATTCACATAGGTGGAATCCTTTAATAAATTAATATTATCAATCCATTAAGAGTTTTAACTCACTCTCCCTATTTTATATATATATATATATATATATATATATATATATATATATATATATGGCACTAAATCCTATATCTTAGTGCTCTCAATTGTTAAATAATTTGTTGTTACCCATTAAACCTTGAAACTAGTGTTCTACTAGAATAAGGTTGGGTTCCCATCATTTAACAATTATAGGTTTTAATCCCATTTTAGCAGTAGTCTCTTTGACTTTATTCCTTGAGAAACCTTTAGTCAATGGGTCTACTAAATTCCCTTGGGATTTTAGATATATGATGGTAATTATACCATCTCCTATTAATTGCCTCACATACTCATGTCTCAAGTTTATATGTCTAGACTTTCCATTATAAACCTTGTTATGTGCTCGAGACATAGTTGATTCACTATGACAGAAGATTGAAATGACGTCATTGGTCGTTGCCACAACTCTATATCATAACAAATTCCTAAGTCATTCCACTTCTTTACCAGCTGATAAAGCTATGAACTCAGCCTCCATAGTAGAATGTGAAATACACGTTTGTTTCTTTGAGGCCCAATACATTGCTCCACCACCTATGGTGAAAATCCATCCTGAAGTGGATTTATTATCACTTAGATTGTAATCTAACTAGCATGGAATAACCTTCTAATACAGCAGGATAATTATTGTAATGTAGTCCCAAGTTTATAGTTTTCTTGAGATAACCAAGAATTCTTGTTATAGCTTTCCAATGTTGATTACTTGGTTTTCCTATAAATCTTGATTGCTTGCGCATGGCAAATGCTATATCTGGTCTAGTGCAATGCATTGCATATATTAAACTTCCTATAGCACTTGCATATTCTAATTGTGCTCAGGTCTCCTATGTTTTCTTCTAATTTAAAGTTAGGATCATAGGATATATTGGACTCCTTAATTTTAAGATGCTCAAATTTTTCCAATATCTTTTTGATATAATGAGATTGACTTAAAACAAAGCCAATTTCATGTTTAAGCACATTTATGCCTAGTATTGTATCTACTTTATTCAAATCCTTCATATTGAATTTAGAAGTTAGATACTCCTTTGTTTGATGAATCCTTCTAAATTTGTCCCAAAAATTAGCATATCATCTACATACAAACAGATTATTAATCCATAGTCCTTAGTAAATTTGGAGTATATACATTTATCTCACTATTATATGAGAAGCCATTTGATAACACTCCAGAATCAAACTTCTCATGCCATTGTTTAGGCGCTGTTTTAAGTATATAGACTTAACAAGTTTACAAACTTTCTTTATTTTCGGGTACCACATAACCTTCCGGGTCTTCCATATAAATTTCTTCATTAAGATCTCCATTAAGAAAAGCTGCTTTAACATCCATTTGATGCACATGAAGCTTGTAAATGGATGCTAATCATAGAAGAGAAAACT